>OY776111.1:290581018-291181018 GCA_963675035.1 Allygus modestus
GGAGGGTTTTGTACCCCAACAATTTTTTTTGTTTAGTTTTTACATATAATATTCTAGTAAATCAAATTATATCTTCACCATTGAATTCAGCTTAGAAAATAAACAATGTGGTGTTTTGATCATTGTTCTACGTTAATTGGTTACAGAGATAGGGGCTATAAACAAATTACGTAACGCCTTTTTTCCTCATTTCAGACTTCCCCTCCCCCATATAACGCACCATAACGGTTGACCATACCCCCCACCCCTATGTGTCACGTAACTCAATCGTAATAGGCTTTAAAATAGCTTCAAAATTTTAAAAATCGTTTTATTAGCAATTTGTAGTATGGATTTCAATGAATCAATATACTTTAAATTACTTTCTTTTAAAAAAATTTGTTAATAACTTATTTCAAAGCAAAACGTGTGCAAACAAACAAGACAAATAATATAAACAACAAAATAAAGTATATCAGCTAAAACATCACACATTTAATTTATAACTAATACAAATACTAAACAACTTAAAAAACTAAAGATGTGGGCGGCATTGCTGCATCAAGTCTTGATTTTATGCTCTAAAACAACACAAAACATAGGTGTAAAGCAATACAGAACTTACTCAAAACACGGTAGATATTTATTTTTAGTTTAACTGTAAAAATAGTATGACGGAAGTATTTTCATATAACAAACTGTATCTTTGATTTAGATTTCAATTTGATTATATTTTAATTTTGAAATATTTATAATAGTATCAATAGATACGAGAGTGCGCCAGCTCATAGGGTTCACACGTGTGAGTTACGTAATGTTGATCCAAATGCCCCTTCCCCCACATAACGCTATTCTATACCCCCTCCGCCCTTTAATGTGTTACGTAATATGTGTATGGCCCCATATTGAAAGTGCAAAACACAGTACGTTGTCCAATGTTATCTTATGGAGAATAAGAAAAAATGTATATCTCACTTATTTATCAATTAATCCTGACGAAACGTGGTATATTGATACATATTGTTGTGGTCTATTGATATTTGCACTAAAAACAATTTTTGCCCCTAGTTCCCGTAGCAGCAAACCTGCATACTCAGCCCCTATGTTATTCTTATGGAGAATAAGTAAAATATTATCTCTGTTAACTATGAAGATAAATTAATAAAACTTGGTATGTGGCAAGTAATGGCTGTGTAAATAAAATATAGGTAGTTGAGTTATATTGACATTTGTATGAAAACCCATTGTTTGTGTTCCTTGTTTCAGCAAACCTGCATACTCAGCCAACATGTTATTCTTATGGAGAATAATTAAAATGTCATAAATTGTCTATTTATGAATGTATATTAAGGATGTATGTTAAGATACACACACACACACACACACACACACACACACACACACACACATATATATATATATATATATATATATATATATATATATATATGCATTAGAAATTCACTGAGTACGCAGGTTTGCTGCTACGGGGGTATTAATATACATTTCATAGCTTTAAAGTATGAAGATTGTTTCAAACTAATTAAAATTACCAATGTCGTAAAAGTAAAAGTGTAACGCCAGGAAAGCCTCAGTCAAAGCCCATGACCGCAACGCAAGGGTCTGGATATTAATAAATTATTAACTTAATCTGTATTATGTAATTGTTATAACTATTGCTTTATCTGAAGACGATATGGTGATTCGGCTCACGTGTTTTTTCGATGTGACCCCCTTCTGCAACTGCATCTCTTTTATAACCCATTTAGTTACCTAGTCATTAGTAGTCGCATCTAGGACTAAGTGTTGTGCTTTGTGAAATGATTTGATTGTTTATTCGCTAGGGTTATGTTAAAAAATCTAGGTATTTATCTAAATTTAAATTTCTATACAGTAAAAAATCACTTTTAAATTTATCTTATTTCAGAAATTATTGAGAACATTTGTCAATACTGATTAGATTAGTTGTTTTTCTGTGATAAGTGATGACATACGTTTTCAATCATTTCTCAAATAACATAAATTCATAATATCAATAGTTTTAAATTCCTTATAAAATATTATTAATTATTTAAGACATTGAAAAGTTATCAAACCAAAACAGCAAATGTTACAATAATGCTATATTTAAAGATTTTTAGCGAATTTCCCCTGTAGGGAAGAAGCTATTACTGTAGTCGGCATGAGGCCCGGAACCATGATAACTTTTCGTTTTGAGGTCCCCATATGCCAAATCACCATCCGTTCAAAAGAGTATATATATATGTCCGTGGATAACCGTCGTAAAAATGGTCCGATTTTGATTAAATGTGAATCAACACACACACACATTTAAACATTTAAAGCAACATTTATGACTTTCAGTTCGAAAACCAGCCAGATCGCTCCATCCTAAGGGGTATTTTGGAGGGTTAGTGCTTCAAAAATAGGGTTTTTGAGTTTTTTACACATAATATTTTAGTAAATGAAATTTTACTTTTCACCATTGAATTCAGCTTAAAAATCAATTTGGCGTTTTGATCATTGCTCTGTGATAATTTGTTACAGAGATATTGAAAGTATGTTGTCCAATGTTTTTCTTATGGGGAATAAGAACATTTGTATATCTCGCTTATTTATCAACTTAACCTGACGAAACTTGGTATATTGCTTCATATCGTTGTGGTCTATTGATATTTGCACGACAAATGATTTTTATTGATAGTTTTCGTAGCAGCAAACTTGCGTACTCAACCCCCATGTTATTCTTATCCAGAATAATTAAAAGGTTATCTCTGTTAATTATGAACATAAATTAAAACAACTTGGTATGTGGCTTTACCCAGTTGAGTTATATTGATATTAGTATTAAACCCCATTTTTTGTGTTCTTTGTAATCAAACCTGCATACTTTCCCGCCATGTTTCTCTTATAGGGAATAATTAAAATGTCATAAATCGTTTAGTTAAAAATGTATATTGATAAAACTTGGTATGTGGCTTTGTGGTATTAAGATACATATATATGCGTTGTAAATTCGCTGAGTACGCAGGTTTGCTGCTATGGGGGTATTGGCCTTACTATTATTCTAAGTATATAAAGCATCGATATGTGGGGCGATTAATAAACAAATCACCCCATGAGGAGAGCCAGGAGAATATTTTACATTGTACTTTCACTAGAACGAAGATAAAATATACATATTGGTGCTGCACTCTAGTAGCAAAATATGTAACTAATGACCACGGGCGTCTACGGTTCTATCCGCTAGGGGCGCGGACTGACTGAAAAACCCTAATATCGCCACCAGGCCTTTGGTCGTGTTAGCTGAATTGGCTACGTCGTGGAAACACCTTGGCTAGGTGGTGATACGATGGTCGTGGGTTCGATTCCCACACAGACCAAAACTGACCAGTTGTGCAACTCTCAATGAGTTAACCGGTCTGTGGCAACGTTGGTGGGAGGGCCCAAGTAAAACAAACGGTGTTAGGCTTGCTTGGAAGTTGATGGGATCGGTTAATTCTTTGAGACTTGCACATGGTCAACACTGATTTTGCTAATTTTTACTTATGTTTACTGTGTGTGTGCCAATGCGACTCTCTAAACTGAAAGAAAACAATATTTTAATTAAAATAAGCCATTAATCCATTTAAAAACACCAATTTTATACTCCAATTCACAGGTTAATAAAATTACAAGTAAGGAACGAGACCAGCTCGTATGTCTACGCCAATGGGTTAAGATTGGGTTGTTTTGGATTATCGAATAAACTTCACTCCGAATAAAAATATGATTATTATCATTTCGTTGGCATCCCTACAGTCAATCCTCCATTCGGCTAAGAAGTTACTGTATTGTATATAAAGTTAAGAAATACGCTGATTAAGAGCACACCGGTAAATATATGTATATTTATATAACAAGTATACATACTAAATTAACATAGAATACAACTACTCTATACTACGTAACGTACTTATTCTACAAAATACTTAACTACCATCAGCATCGCTGCTTACAATTATAACAAACACTCACAAAGATTTAGACTGATTTAATCAGATTTTAAGTTGCACAGTCTATAAAAACTCCTTAAAATGTCATAAATCGTTTAGTTATGAATGTATATTGATAAAACTTGGTATGTGGCTTTGTGGTATTAATATACATATATATGCATTGGAAATTCGCTGAGTACGCAGGTTTGCTGCTATGGGGGTATTGTCCTTATTATTATTCTAAGTATATGAAGTATCGATATGTGGGGCGATTAATAAAAAAATCACCCCATGAGGAGAGCCAGGTGAATATTTTACATTGTCCTTTCACTAGAACGAAGATAAAATATAAATACAAATTCATTTCTTATGCACCACTCAAATTGGACTTACTTATACAGAACTACCAAAACAACTGTATAAACAAAATTAGCTCACCGATTCGGGTTATGGTTGAGATTTTTAAAAGATTTAAAAATATCCAAACTACTGTTTATACAAACACCAAACCACACCACCACTATGTAAATACTTTTTGTAGTACAAATAACCAATGGGTGAGCGATCTTTGTTATTTTAAACCGTAGTTTTCACATTAGTACATTAAATAATTTAACGATAAAAATTGTTTAAAGCGAGGTAATAAATGGGTTTTATGGATTAATTTTCTAGAGTTTTATTTTTACATTTGGAAATAAAGGCTATCTTACATTTCTATGGAAACAGTTGTTTAAAATACACTAACACAGCGGAGCGCAACATCAATACATTCGAAGAGATATTGCTGAATGTAAGATACGTCCAGCAGCTGTAATATATTGCCGACTGTAAATCATTTCTGGCAACATAGAAACTGCATTTATTAAGCTTTTCAAAACACAACCAATAAGCTTACATGTAGAAAAGGTTTAAACTTGTGAACTCCTTTACAGATTTAGGTAATAATATACAAAATATTCATTGGTATAAAAAAAACGCGTTTCAGAATGTTATATCATCAACATAAACCATTTCAAAGAACACTTGAATTAACCTATTTACCAATAGCTTATTTTTATTTATTGCGATATAGTTATATTGTTTGAATATTAAGTATTAACTATAAAAATTCCCTGTGGCAAACCATAAATCTCGTTATATACACACCTTTATATATTATTAATAATATATAAAGCACTCAATACTTTTACTATTAGTAAAACTTAATAAAATAAATGTTTAATAAAGCATATAGGTTTTATATAACATTCAACACTTTATACACCGCTCCTAGTTTGCACGGTCAAAACCCGCTTAACCAGCTTAACCATGGTACATAATGATCATTTTGGTTTTTAAAAACCTTATTGGAATCAGTGGATTTGCCCCTTAAAATACCTCCGCGCCTTCAGTTGGGAAGAAAATACCTATAGTAGGCAGTAATTACAGAATTTAAACTAAGAACTGAAAAATAATTTAAGGTAATACAATCGAAACAATTTTTTTTTAGATAAAATCGGTACTTCTAGTTTAAAGATAAAGTGTTTAGTTTAAAGAAAACAATCAATGATGAGCCCTAGGAACATTGCTGATCCTGCTTGAGTATGTGTGGACTATGTAATATAAGTCGTACATAGCATTGTGTATAAAGGCAAATCTTACAACTACCATTAACAAAAAATATTTTACATTTATAAATCACGAATAAAGTAAATTATAATCACTAATGACTAAAAACTAAGACTAATTCGTTATTGCTCTTGAAATAAAATAATTGTTATTATATTGGGAGTAGAAACTAAAGATTATCATTTGTAATTTAATCACTAACTGAAAGTGTAATCAAATGTGAAGTCTGCCGTGGCTAATGTTAAGGTGTTGCCACGAAAAAATATATGTGTTAGGATTCTTATATGAGTAAAAAATGCAGAAAATATCCAAACCTCCCCATTGGACATACAAGTTGCAATGTTTATCTAGGTGGTTATATTGTATAATCAGGTGTTTATTTAATACAATTCTCTACAAATAAATACACAAACAGTGTTTTTAGCTCTCTTTGAATATTCCCTGCATAAATGGGATTGTCAGGGCTAGAATATATTCAAATACACAGCCACATTCAAACACAGTGGCATTTATGGGTAGATGGCATTAAAGTATGTACAAAAACTATATCAATATCAAACTAAATACATATTATTTGATCAAACTATATGCCTACACGCCAGCACAATAGCCAATAGCAATAATAGAAGACCTGCAGCCGGCGCCGGCGCCGGCGTGTGGCGTTTAATTATTGGTTAATATGTCAAAGGCTCGGCCTATTGTAATACCAACAGATTATAGATTCAAATTGTATTACTGACTGTATATAACATTGTTAACTTTATTTTATACAAGCTGTGACTGTGAATTACGTTCGCTTTGTGTATGAACTAACATTGTTTTCAAATGCTCTTTTATTTGATGTATAAAAGAGCAACTTAGGAGCCTTAGGAGAATTTATAAGGAACATTATGTTTCCTCCCATTTGATCAACAAAGCCTTTCATAAAAATGTTAGTTTGACGGATGTAAAACTCGCAGTACGGATGAGTTTTATATATAGATTTTTGTGTGAAAACATTGCATTATAAAATGACGCATTATCCGTTTTTAAACAGTTTTTATTCATCAAAAGTTAATAAACAGTAAATCATTAACCAAGTCCATATTCAAACTAATTCAGGTTTAACTACACAGGAAACATAAAAAAGATAATTACGATTGCATAATTTAAAGTTTTCATATAATTACACTAAAATGTTTTACCAGCAAAGGTTTTGCAATTAAATCTACATTAAACTACTGTCAAATGCAAAGATTTTAATGTTTTCATAGAATTCACTTCCGTAAACAAAACACTTTAAACCAATTTTTTTTTGTCGAAGGATGTCTAAACGAAACACAACTCGTATGTTTTATTTTTTACCTTAATAAGACAGCCTGAAGCAGTACAGTAAAACAAGATAAAATTGTTTAAACAAATTTAATTAATTTTTATAAACAAACTACTTACTAGAAAACCCCTCATTCTTTAATCTTTTTATTTAAATTATGACTACTTTAAGTAGGTCTAATACAACGATTCGTAATGGGGTGTTTTACTTTTTGAACTTGATCAATAGCTTTCATAGACCTATTATTTAAAATTAAGTTAAGCCATGTTTCATACCCGATTTAATACAGACAAATGAAAATACTCCTGGAAAATAACCCCAGCAAGATTTTTATACAAAATAGTAAAGTGACTACGTATTTATTTTCCCGACCATAGGACGGACAGTGAGATTACTATGAAAATTTATATATGAGAGTTTATTATTATGCATTAACATTGATAACTTCATTATGTTATACAAAGCTCATTTTTTTCAAAACGGTTGGTGTTGACATCGTGGCAATTTCTGGAAATGGCACGCTACTTGAGGAATTGAGGAGAATTTTAAATAAACGGTATCATGAGACTGACACATACTTTCTCCCAATTAGCCTATTTAAATGTATAAATTATTATTAGTGAATTTCCTTTGGAAAAGTGAACTATTAGCATGACCCGCACGGTGAAACTTAAGTCCGGGACCACCATAGAAGTTCCTAAAGTGACCCCCTGAACACTTTTTGGGGGTTGTCCAAAATTATATAGATATATATATATGTATATGTATATATATATATATATATATGTGTGTGTGTGTGTGTGTGTGTGTGTGTGTGTGTGTGTGTGTGTATATGCACTCTGGCGGTCGCATTTTTTGTCCGATTTACTTAAAATTTGGTAGGGATGTTCCTTTCCATAATCAGTTGGACAAGTTCGTTGGGGAAAACAATCGGAAAACTCTAACCCAATTTTTTGGGGATTATTCTTTCAAATTTCGAGTTTTTGGGCCCAAAAAGGTCAGAAAAGCCCCGGACGTAAAATTAATGCTAATATAAAGATGGGAATTAGTGAAGCAAACGTTTTAAGCCCTCTCTCGTCATTCTAGCATGAATATTTACCGAGTTATTAAAGAAAATGTATATCGGCTAAACACAGTATGTTGTCTTATGGGGTTTTTACAATAGAAAAGCATGTTATTCATTTGTTGGTATATTTGTATCATCCCCAGCAACCTCGCGTCTACTTTTAAGCCTGACTGGACCTTCTCCTAACCTTCTAATGCGCAAAATTGTATTTCCAGCATTGTAGGTAAATTGAACCAGGAGTATCAGAACAGCCAAAAAAACCATGATTGTTTTTTGATTTTGATACAAAATTGAAATAAATGTATGATTTTACACTGATTTTTTAAAGTTGTTATGTTAAAACTCACTTCCCTCAGGTCAGCGTGCTGCGTGCAAGCTCTATTTTTGTACAAGTTGGTCTTTTAAAAGTCTTACAACATAAAAAACTGTGCAGTTTTAGTTAAAATACAGAACATGTTACAACGACTCAGTAAACAGCCAAAAACTCAATGTTTTCAGATTTCAATAAAATTGGAATAAATGTATGTTTTTACACTGGTTTTGAGTTTTAAAAGTTTTGTACGTGGAAATTCACTTCCCTCACGTCGTCAGCTTGCTGCGTGCAAACTCGTTTATTTACTATGTGTAGAATTTAAAGTAAGGTGGAATGCACAGAAATTCTTCTAAACAAATTGTTTTCCGAAATGTCTGCCCAAATCCCATTTTTGGAGGCACTACAGAACCCTCTGCTACATACAGTGGTTTTAAGAGGGGAAATGCCCCCTCTTCCCAGGGTTAAGGGGCAACATATTTCAATTATCCTCTGTTGGCCAATGCTAACATGACCTGGATATCAGTTTTTAACGAAATTGATCAGTAAATGAGAGAGAAATGGTAATTGTTGTATTCCCCATAAGAATAACATTGGACAATATGCTGAGTTTACTGCTAAAGGAAAATTTTTAATTTCTCCGCAACCAGTAATCGTAGAATAATAATTTAAAGCGTAATTATTTAGTTTTTTAAGCTCTTTTTAATGGTGACAAGTAATCTTTTAAACATTTATGGTTTGTTATGAAAAATAAAAAAACTGAATCTTTGATGTTTTAAGTCCTGTAATTTCTGAACCAGATTTGTTTCAGAAATGCAGGTGGTGTCATTTTGTTGGAAACTGAAAGCTCTACAAACTACTCAAGTTTAATTAAAATCGTTAGAGGCGTTTTTGAGAAATTTGGATTTTTCATGTTTTTTAACGGTTTTGGGGGGATAGTTACCCTTAAAAAGAAAAAATAATAACAAAATGAAAAATACACCTGGAGATATTGTAGATTAGTACATACATACCAAATTTCATCAAAATCGGTCCAATAGTGTCGTCTCTAGCTATGTGCACATCCATACAGACAGACAGACAGACACACAGACATCACGTAAAAATCACTTTTTTGGATTCAGGGAGCACCAAAACGAACATTTACACTAACAAATCAGATTCGAAAATTTTGACAAAAACAATTCTTTCTCCATATACTATGTGTAGTGGGGAGAAAGTAAAAGCCTCTAGCTGAGAATAGACCTTAACAGTTTACCCTGGAGATAATGGTTTGTCTAAAAACCTGAATAAAAATGTGGTTAAAAAATTGAAAAATATTAAAAAATAAGACATTGCAATATAACAATCCAAATAATAATTAATATAAATAGTATATTTCACTACTAGTCACGAAAGTGACCTATTTTGGGGCAAGATAGCATATTACGCGCGAGGCGAAGCCCAGCAAGGAAAATGCTATCAAGCCCCAAAATAGGACTTTAATGACGACTGGTGAACGATATTTTTCATATAAATGAAAATAACCACCCTAAAATTTTAACAAAATTATCTTATATTAATTTTCCATAAGTAAACACAACACGGTTTTACAATTCATTTTAGTGTTAAAGTCAGCTGTTTGAATACAGAATTGTCAAAACAAATAACGAAATCATACTGGTGCTCCTGTTGAGCAAAACGGGAACTTCCTAATTGTTTAGGACAGGAAAAGTTTTGTTTGGGACAGGAAAAGCATTATTTGAGACAGGAAAAGTAATGTTTAGGACAGGCAAAGTCAGCTGATCATTTTATGTTTTGCTGCAAGGTAATGGATAATTTTCGTAGACCTCAGCTGCAAGGTAATGGGCTTTTTTCGATTACAGAGTGATGAAAAAATACATTTTGAAATATTTCAAATACTGAATTATACTGGTGTGGTAATAACAATATCTTTCGATAAATATAAACTGTTTAAAGAATGCATCATGCGACATTTTTGAATGCAATGTTTCAAGTATAATTAACTTTAAAGCAATTAGCTATATTTTATAACTTTAATTTTTGTTCTATATACTGTTTGTACTTCAAAGATAATCTTCTTTATTTAACTCATAAATAAATATTTTTATTCACAAATAAAACTACATTCCCAAAAATTAAACCATATTTTTCTTTTGGCTTACATTACTTCTTTCTTATTTTGGAATAGATCAATTTAAGATTTCACTTATAAATATCGTCGGTACTGTAGAACTAAAAAATTTGGATTATATCCTTGCATGATTTTTTCACTAAGGAAGAATATCCGCATTAATAAAGTACAGACTCATAAGAGCATATTTGGCGTTATGAGAACGTAAGACCACTTTAAAAAAATAAAGCGTCGGCCATTAAATTGTGGTAGAGGGAAAGCACTTACCCTTGAAAAGGACCCTCCTGTTGATGAGCCTAATGGTGACCCAAACCCACTGATGGCGTTATAATGAGGCTTTCGTCCAGACTACAATATATACACGAGCCAAGGGGTGACCGTCATTCAGATTAATTATACCCGAGTTAAAAAAAAAAGAAAATGGAAGTGATGCCTTCATACAGCAGACAAAATAACACCGGTACTGCTTAACTTCACTCCGAATAAAAATATGATTACTATCATTTCGTTGGCATCTCTACAGTCAATCCTCCATTTGGATAAGAAGTTACTGTATTGTATATAAAGTTAAGAAATACGCTGATTAAGAGCACACCGGTAAATATATGTATATTTATATAACAAGTATACATACTAAATTGACATAGAATACAACTACTCTATACTACGTAACGTCCTTATTCTACAAAATACTTAACTACCAACAGCATCGCTGCTTACAATTATAACAAACGCTCATAAAGATTTAGACTGATTTATTCAGATTTTAAGTTGCACAGTCTAAACTCCTTAAGATTGGGATGCTTTGGATGACTTAACTATTTGTAATGCTTGAATATGCTCGATCAGGTTTATTAAGTATATCCTCTTTATCGCCAATATGGTGTACTTGATCTATAAAACTTGTTGGGGAACGAAAAAATAATTCAATTACAAAGCAAGCAAGAACCCATTACATATTGACTCTGAAGTAAACTCCAAATGACTTAGTGTAATGTATCCAGCAAAAGGTATGGTGGTAAGTATTATGTGCTATGTACACAACTTACTCATGCTTTTTGTTACTACCTATTTGATAATTGCTTTACATACAAAAATCATTGTAATTTCATACCCATGCACAATGCCCAGCTTCATTGATTTGTTGTTGTTGAAAATAACGTTTTTCCATGGTTAATATATACCATAGAGGTATGGCATATTAAGTTCACTACTAAATGTTCCTAGACACTACCACAGAGGCTCTATGCATAGGCTCTATGCTCTTATCTACACGAACAGCCAAGCAAGCCATGCAAAAGGAATTGTTTTATAACCGGGCTAACTAAACTATAGCATTCAAATAAAATTATACATTTTTAATGCTCGATCAAAAGAGTAACGAAACATAAATAACTATGATATTTTGAGATTCATTATGACAATTTATATTAGTTGAAAGGTTACGTGTTTGTCTGTTCTCTAGATTTCTATTTTATAAAGTCAATTGAGATATTATTAAATATCTCAGAACGAAAAATACTTGAATAAATGTATTGTGAGTTAGAGTTTCAAAGGAGCAAGTTTACTTTTAACACAACCCGCTTATTGGGTGTTATGTTACAGTCGGCTCTTTGTCTGACGCTCTATGTATCTTTACCCAGAGAATTTATCGTGGGATTCGTGGAAAACCAGATATGCAAACAAGCGAAATCACAATATCCAGATTCTTTTATTATGAAATAGACTTTTTAAGTAAGCAAATGTAATGAACTTTATATAACATTGGGATGACTTTTACGTTGATAAACCTGCAAATTCGATATACACTTGCATACTACATTGTACAGTTATAATTAACTTTGGTTTTTACCTGTTTCACAATTACAGACATTTTTTAACTGTGTATTTTGTTTATTGTTTTGCTATGCGTATGTTGGTGCAATGCTATTTAGAATCCCTAAGACAACATTTCCTTTAGAAAGCGAATTTTCCTTTTCCTTTGAATGTACCATTACACCAAATGGTTTCACTTTAAAATGTTTCTGATATACTTCTGAAGAATATCAATATGAGGTCTAAATAATCCTCACTAGCTTTTATCCACAGGCTTCGTCCCGCAAATGATTTATAAGTACCCCGTCGCAGCAAACCTGCATGAGTATGCAGTCACTCTCTTTGAAATTCACTAAGGCTTCGCTGAGTAGTGAATTTCAAATGAATATATAACATAACACATTAACACTTAACAGGATTCATAAGAAATATATTCACAAACAAGCGATATTAAAAATATTAATTTTATTCTCCATAAGAATAACATTGGGGATGAGTACGCAGGTTTGCTGCAACATGGAACAAAAAATAATGGGTTTTTATGCAAATATCATTAGAACTCATCTAAGTAAAGTCACATCCCAAGTCTCATACATTTATAAGTAAGCGATATATAACATTTTAATTATTCTCCATAAGAATAACCTGGGGACCGAGTACCTAGGTTTGCTGCTACGGGAACCATCCGTGAAAATGTTGTATTTTGTGCAAACAACGATAAACCCTAACCAGATGAAGCCATATACCAAATTTTGTCAGTTTATGTTCATAAATAAGCGAGATATAACATTTTTCTTTTTCTCCATAAGAATAACACTAGACAACGTACTGTGTTTAGCACTTTCAATATCTCAGGAACCAATTGACGTAGAGCAATGATAAAAATACCAAATTGTTTGTTTTTTATGCTAAATTAAATGGTGAAAATTAAAATTTGATTTAAATGCAAATTGCATGTGGAAACCCCAAAAAACCCATTTTTGGGGTACAAAACCCCCCAAAAACCCCCTTTGGATGGTGCGATTCGTCTGGTTTTCGAACTAGTTAAAATAAATGGTGCTTTACACATTTGTACCAAATTTCATTAAGATCGGACCTTTTTTACGAGAGTTATCGTGCTTACGGCACATATATATATATATATATATATATATATATATATATATATACAAATTTGTAAATATATAAATATATATATATAAATATAAATTTGAACGAATGGTGTTTTTGGCATCTGGGGATCTCAAAATGAAAAGTTATCATGGTCTTGGGCTACGGTAATAGCTTCTTCCCTATAGGGGAAATTCGATAAAACCATGACAGTTGTGTGTGCTGCATTCTGTGGTTAGCCCGTGGAACTACTACAAATCAAGATCAGCTCTTAGTACTTTTATAACTCAACTATTTGACAATTCCTTTACATACAAAAATCATTGTAATTCTATACCCATGCAGAATGCCCAGCTTCATTGATTTGCGATTGCTCAACTTTTATGAGCTCAATCAAAAATGAATGTCCATAAGGAATAAATGGTAACTTTGAAACCCCGTGCCTTCATAGGCCTACTAGGCTTTGCATAGTAATATTTTAATATGCCTATATGTTACTCATAAAGATTATCAAATACCTCTCTGCCAAATTTCAGCTCAATCAGTCCAGTGGTTAGAGCGTGATTGAGCCAAAAATATCAAAACAAGCATACAAACAATCTTACTCACATTTTTATTTATAATATTAATAGGGTTATTTATTATTAGTGTTAATTTATCTTAACAATGTGTTGTACTATTTTTATCTTTAGATATTTTCTCCATAGTATACAGTTATACTGCTATTGCTATTCTATATGCATTTCAACAGGTAAACATTTACCTTCAAAAATTGAACACTGCCAATTAATGGGGACCTCTACAACAACTTCAAACTGAAATATTCCATTGAAAGCATAAGTTACGATACTTGTACAAAACTACAAAAGATACAAGTTAAGATACTTAAAGAATCTTGTTTTTTGCCTTAGACAGTATTTAAAAAAGATTAAAGCGTATACTGGGTGTCTAACTTAAACTGTCAGCAAATTTAAGGGATTATTTGTCAGGTAAAAACAAGTAAGAAATAAGATATCAAATATGCCCCATCTATAATAAGGGCTGATATATATTTAGATCAGTTTCCTATATGTGTATTAAACAAAATTTTCAAGATAAAATAATAAAGTTTAGTATGTACACTAACCGAAGTATTAAAAAATACTCCGATCAACCTCCACAACCTCCATCTAGGTTGGGTGGCAACATATTCTGGTAACATAGTCTCTATTGACCAATGTTAACTTAACGAATATTTTAAATTGTATTGAAAATAATGGGTGAATAAGAGAAGCAATATTATGCATTTATAATCCACTAGTTGTTACCTGCAGGCTTCGCCCCGCAAACAAGTTATACAAACTATGGAAGGTGTGTGTGCTCAGTGTTTCCACCGAGTAGAAAAAAATATCCCTCGCCAAAGACGAAAACCCCCTCTTTATCCTTCTCTTCATTCAAACAAATCCCTCTTTTATCCTGAAATTCCCTATTCCCGCAAGATAAAATTATCCCCATTTCTCTGTTTATGCATGTATATATAAAATAAATATACAAATATATAGAGTTATATGATTTAGCTAAGCAATAGATTTAGGCATATATAAATTATTGTAGTTTTAAAACATCAAGCACAAAAGATTGACATTGCTTTATTATTACACAATTTTATATTTTAAAATTCTCATAAAAAAGTAAATATAATTGTTTAGATGAAAACAATACAAACAGTAATCTTTTTCAGTCTAAAGGATTAAAATAATAAACATTCAATGAAAGTGACTGTACCATCCTATGCATGACTCCATGAAAGATTTTTAGAGAGTAATAATAACTACGGCCGTGAATGTAGAGAAATAAACGTGAATAAAGAAATTTTTTTATCATGTATCACAAACTATTTGAAAACAATTACAACTTTTTTATTAAGATGTTTTTGTAGAATGTAATCGTTTTAAACCAAACATTAAATTTAAAACAAATATACTACTAATAGTTCCTTAAAAATCCCTCTTAATCCCTCTATCCCTCTTTCATCCATCTCACGCCTCAAAAATCCCTAAAAAGAGATTCAAATCTCTCGTGTGAAAAACTGTAGTGTGCTGCATTCTGTGGTTAGCCCGTGGAACCAATACGAATCAAGATCAGCTGTTTGTATTTTCATCGGCTCAAACAAAAATTAATGTCCATAAGGAATAAATAGGAACTTTGTTGGGGTCTCTGGCGGAGCCCTAAGGTCAGATCAGGATGAAAACCATTTAGCTTTCATATTTTATTCCTAAAGAATTGGAGTACAAAATTTCAACTCTCTAGGTTGTAATGGGGAAATCGGCAGCTTAAAACGTGAATACTTTTCCACATACAAAAATTTGTTTGCCTTGGATAAACTCAGAGTACGGGTTCGACCCTAGGCTAATAATAATGACTTAAACTATTACTGTTAGATTTGTAGATTGAAGGGATTCAATACATTACACACGGGTGGCTTAAACGTTATTTATTACAAGAGAGACAGAATCAACACTCAAAAAAAATAATACATAGGTTCAAACGTCTCGATAGTTCGTTAACCTGTCTTTAATCTTGTTACAGGACAAATTTGAAATTATAACACGGCACTACACTGAATTTATCTCGAGAGTGTAAGACAGTTGCCTCACACCCGAGGTTATAAAAGAAAATAAGACACTCCCTTAATATATTTGAGCCACGCAAGACAATGCCCCACGTAAAACTATTAATTTCCACAGATACCACGAAAAACCAATAATATGACATACTCCTTTCGCCGCGCGAGACAGTCGCCCCACACAGCGCAATAATTAAACGAACCTTGATTTGGACAGAGATATAAAACGCACTAATGCAAATAAACACACACTACACTACATAAATATACCGCGTCACTGCACTTTAACCTACGGCGTGATTGCCGGTGAGAAACCAAAAACCCGCACTATATACACTTGAAACGTAAATACTGTAACGTGAATAACGACACCAGTTACCCTAAAAACATATCAATAATCAAACCAGAATAATAGTAACTAGTTTAATTGTATTGTTACAGGGGGGGGGGCGTCGAACATACCAGTGTATCTCATAAATGGGGGTTTCTGTTCACTTAAATTAGGGGTACAGTATCTAAAACTAGGATATGCTCTACACAATATGAAATGGACAAACAGTACTTAGTCTACACGGATGTCAATAAATAACTCCCCGTGAAATGTACTCTTTATTTTCTAAGTTTAATCGAGGTCTAAGAGGCAGTTGCCTCTGACCGATACTCTGCTAGCTGAACTCAATTTTTTAAATCAATTTACTCTGCCAACTGAAATAAATTTATTTTGGCTCAAGGTCCAGGAGGCAGGTGCCCCCGACCGAGTTGCAAGTCAAACATCCTCATTGTAAATTTCGGTAATTAGCGGTATCCAAATAATGTTCTCATTAATTTATAAAAACGATATAATGCGGAATGTTACTATTGCAAGTAAAAAGTCATATCGACTTACCCACGTTGATAGGCGTGAGCCGGTAGCCCGAAACTTAACCTGTTGAACATCCTTGCAGGTCGGCGGCACGGTAATTCTAAAAAATGTCCTGCAGGGAAGTTGTCTTCGTCGAGCGACGCGACGCGCGACGGTGGCGCGCGCTGGAGGCGGCGGCGGGCCTAGGACTCGTTTTACTCCCTTGACCGCTGGGCAAGGGTTATCAATACAAACAACCACGAGATAGCCGCCGTCACACCCTCCCGGGGAGTACGATAAAAATTTAATTAATTAAATTTTTCTAACAACAAGTGCTTAAATAAGAAATTATCTTTAAATGATCAGCAGTAGGACTGACGGTAATACAAATAAAAAAAACAAGCACTCCGATAAAAACCATATTATTACTAATTTATCGTAATAAAATCCACCTCAATAAATTATCTTAACTTCCGTGATGCAAAACAAACTTAAAAATTAAACTTCCCACTTATTATCAGTTTTCGGTCTCATATCAATCTCCCAGAAAGTCTGGAGATAACGCCTGGTTGACGTCATCCGCTTCGGATGGTAACTCGTCATCCGACAATATATGGTCGATAAACAGTTTTTCCAGAGGAGGGGTGTCGAGATCTAGTACATCATCGTCCTCGATCCCAATCGAACATAACTCTAGGGGCTTCACCGGTGAGGCGACGATGGGGAGAGGTGTGATCCCGAGGTCTACAGTACCGACAGCATGAGCGGGTGTGGGCCGGAGTCGCACCTCTATGGCCAACTCGAGGACGTCCCACGGCTTCACATCCGCTACTCGGTGGCTCTTGACACCAACGTGTCGCATGATTGGTTCGTCGACCAGTGGAGTCCCAGGGGTGTCTCGGGATGGAGGGCTCCCTGGCGGTGGAGGCGGTGTGTTCAAACCTTCAATCCAAGCTGATAACGTGGGGGACAGCTGTTCTGGGATGTTCCTGGGAGACAGTAATTTCAACGCTTCACTCAATGGACTGAAATCGGCATCGACATTAACAAAGCGCACCACCCTTTCGGGAGTCCCTTGGGGTGGGAGGAACCCATCCTTAAGAGATTTCATTAACCTAAACCTATTTTTCCTCCTTTTTGACTTCCTCTTCTTGGGGGGGCGTGTCCTATAAACTGATGATCGGTCATATGACGTACCAGGACGCGCCTCTCTGAAACAAAAAAAAATAACAAAGACACCTAAATAGTAACACACCATAAAACAAATACCTAAAGATAATTTAGTCTAGAATTATTTACACCTTTGACTTAAATCATTTACATTGTTTCAGATCTTTCACGTGCCATGTGCCCTGAGATTTCTTTGTTTCATTCATCAACTCGTAAACACGAGATGATAGTTTGCTTTTGACAATGAATGGGCCGATAAACTTTGGTGCGAGGCCCGCAGAAAAACCCTTATCAGCTTTAGATAAGACATAGTTCCGTCGATACACCTTATCGCCTACTTTGAACTTAACCGGGCGGCGGCGCAAATCGTAATATTTCTTTTGAATCTCCGACGATTTTACCGATTTTTGATTAACTAGCTTTTGGATTTGCGATATCTTTAATCTCAATAACTCGGCATGTTCGTCCGGGGTGATTTGTTTCGACACTCTACTGTCAAGTTTTTCCCATCTGAGTGATCCGGGTTGTTTTAGTTCACGACCAAAATTTAGAAAAGCGGGACTGAATCCGGTTGATGAGTGTTGCGCCGTGTTCCATGCAAAAACAATTTCGCCTATCTGTTGATCCCACTTTTTCTGATTTTCCTCACAGTATTGGCGAATCATGGTTTTGATAGTCCTGTTGGTACGTTCTACAGGGTTAGCCTGAGGAGTGTAAAGAGGCGTGAAAAAATGTTCAAAACCATACATTTTGGCAAGTTGTAAAAATATGTTATTGTTATATTGCACCCCATTATCACTAGTCAACACGTGTGGTACCCCATGGCGAAAAACGACCAATTGTTTAAATGCGTCGCTCACGGCTTGTGCCGTCGCGCTACGTAATGTTGCGTACTCTACCCATTTTGTATACTTATCTTGAAACAATAGCAGGTACCGACAGCCTTTGGACGATCGAGGAAAGGGGCCCATCAGATCTGAACTGACGTTTTCCCATGGAGTTCCGGAAGTTCTGATTCCCATGGTGCCCTGGGTATGCCTCTGGTCGATCTTGTGTCGCTGGCACGAGTCGCACTTGAGCACAAAATTACACACGTCACTGTAGACTCCCGGCCAGTAGTACTCTGACGTCACTCTCGCTAACGTCTTATCTCGTCCGAGGTGACCTGCCGTAGGCGATGAATGGCACTCAGCTAACACGCGTTCGCGATCCGAGGTTTTGACACATAACTTCCAGAGATCGGTAATCGGCACAGAATTGTTACTTACAACATTGCGATGTAAAAGCACATCGTCCACTATTTTATAGTCGGGAAAATCGCCGGGATTGTTTTGCACGTTCGTGAAAATAGTGTCGTACCACACGCACGATGGTAAGTCAACGGCACTCACATCAGGGATGCGCGATAACGCGTCAGGGATAACGTTATGCCGCCCTTTTCTATACTTAATGTCAAAATTGTATTGTTGGAGTTCCAGTCCCCATTTTGCCAATCTGCCGGTCTGATTTTTCATCGAATTTAACCATTTTAAAGCTTGACAATCAGTGACTACTGTAAACTCATGACCTTCAATGTATTGGCGAAATTTCCTAATCCCGTGAACGACCGCGAGGCACTCTTTTTCGCACGCACTATAACGCTTCTCAACATCCGATAACGAGCGGCTGTGATACGCAATCACTTTTTCTCCGCCATCTTGAATTTGGGCGAGCACAATTCCTAATCCGGACGCGGAAGCGTCTGTTTGAACAAGGAACGGGAGGGTAAAATCCGGACATACTAAAATCGGGGCCTGGGTAAGCTTTGTTTTTAATTCCGTAAAAGATTCTTCCTGTTATTTTCCCCAATACCACTTCACATCTTTCTTTAATAACTTATTTAATGGCTGAACGATATCTGAAAACCGGGGAACGAATCTGCGATACCATTGAGCCATGCCGATAAACCGCCGCAATTGTTTACAATTTTGGGGGGATGGGTAGGAAACTATGGCATCTACTTTGTCCTTATCAACAGCGATACCTTTATTACTCACAACATGGCCTAAGTATACCAACTCAAGGCGACAAAATTTACACTTATCCACATTCAGTTTTAAACCGGCTGATCTCAATCTACTAAACACTTCTTTTAATAACTTTAGATGGTCCTCAAAATTTTCACTCACGAGTATGACGTCATCTAAATAAGGAAACGCCACTTCCTCAAGGTCATTACCAATTACTTTATCCAGGAGGCGTTGGAATGTTGCCCCTGCAGAGTGTAACCCAAAAGGGGTTACTTTAAACTGGTACAAACCCCTGCCGGGAACAGTGAACGCCGTGTACTGTTTACTTTCGGGATGCAACGGCACCTGCCAATATCCGTTTTTCATATCCAGAGTGGATATGTATTTCGCCCTCTTTAATTTGTCTAAGATGGCAGAAATGTACGGAATCGGATATGCATCCGGTATAGTGCATTTGTTAACTACCCTTAAGTCCTGTGCGACCCGATATTTACCCGATGGTTTCTTCACTAACAGAAGGGGGCTACTCCACGGGCTTTGAGAGGGTTCTATTACATCATTTTTCAACATTTCATCGATTTCAGTATGTAAAATTTTTGTCATCGCTGGGGACAGCGGGTAATATCTCTGTTTTACCGGTACAATATCGGGCTTAGGGCGGATGACGTGACATAAAACGTCAGTTCGACCGGGAACGTTATCGAATAGCTGCAATTCTACATTTAAAAATTCACTTAATCTGACACTTTGATCGATTGTAAGGTCCTCGACAGTTGCTAAATTCTTTACACACGATTCATTATTTTGATTTAGTGAGGTGCTAAAAAAACTGGGGAGGTCGGGAAATATTTTGTTTAACACGTCCAACCCCAAGATGACGTCAACAGTTAAACCTTTAATAACCTTTATTTCACATGGTATAGTTTTCCCGTTACACTTAATGTCTATGTCATAAGACTCACAGGTTGTAGTTAACGTACCGTCCGCTAGTCGAACAAATCCCTCCCCCGGCGAAAAAATTGAGCAATGGTTGCTCAAAACATCGGCGACTTTTTCACTAATATAAGTGGCACTGGAGCCAGTATCAATGAGAGCGTTACATGTCACGCCTGGGAGTTCGACATTTATGAATAAGCGATCATCGAGATTTATCGCTCTATGAACCTGTCCAGAAGACGCGGTTAAATCCGATACATTAATTTCGTTATCGGCGGTATTTTTGACGAGATTTACAGGATGTGGCCTAGCCAACTCGTCGCTGACTAGACGCGTGTCGCGTTTCCCGCACTGCACTTTTTACACGTTTTCACAGTTTCCCCCTTATTGCCACATCTGTAACAAAAGAGCGACCGCGGGACGCGACATGCAGAATATCGATGGCCGGTCCTGAGGCAATTCCAACACTTATCGGCGGGTTGTTGCGATGGCCGTGGTGCTGGTTGCGGTTGTTGCCGTATCGGTGAATCGTGACTGAGCAGGGTTGGGCGGGGGGCGGAACGACTTGGCCTCTCTGCAATTGTATTCGTATTCGGTACCTAGTTGCAGAAGTTCGTGAAGAGACGTAAAATCCCTCCTCCTAATATATGACTTATATTCAGGTCGAAGATTTTTATAGATAAATTCAATTTGTTTTTGATTAGAGAATCCACTATGACGTCTCATTTCGGTTCGGAGGGCAATGGCAAAGTCCGTAATGGATTCGTTATGCCCTTGTGTCCTCTTTATAATGTCGTCTTCTAAAATTGACAAATAATCAGGAGGTAAAAATGTCGTACGTAGATCGGCGATGAAATCATTCCATGTCGCCCAGTCTTGTTGATTGTTGCGGTACCACAGTAACGCCTTGCCTTTCAGGAGTTCAGGAATCGCCACTAATAATGATTCTGATGAAAAGCCGTATGCCATTCTCAGCTCGGATAACCGTTCAATAAAACCTACCACACCTTCCACTCCGTCGAATTTTAAACCCCACTTTCTCACCAAGTCGCACGTCTGGCCGGCAGTAGTTTGCGGCATGGCGCGTGGTACTTGAGGTATGTCGTGAGGTTGACTTGGAGTAGCCGCAGGATTTTGAGGTTCTCGTTGATGTCGAGTCGTGGGGTGAGCATCTGTCGTTGAGGTATGTGTTTCGTGAGTTGAAATATATTCGCACAATTTAGCACGCATTTCTTGAACGGAGCCTTTAGGTGGTATACCACGTGTTAAAAGTTCACCAATCAAGGCGCGTTTTTTGAGTCTATAAACCCAATTTAAAGAATGTCTGGGGCTAGTATGAGTGTCGTCCCCGTGGGTGCTCATTTTTATGAATTAATTATCACTTGACACAATCGTGAAATGGGTTCTACAATAACACAGTTATATTAGATAAATTAACTGAGAAACCTAATTTTATTCGGGCGCCATTTTGTAATGGGGAAATCGGCAGCTTAAAACGTGAATACTTTTCCACATACAAAAATTTGTTTGCCTTGGATAAACTCAGAGTACGGGTTCGACCCTAGGCTAATAATAATGACTTAAACTATTACTGTTAGATTTGTAGATTGAAGGGATTCAATACATTACACACGGGTGGCTTAAACGTTATTTATTACAAGAGAGACAGAATCAACACTCAAAAAAAATAATACATAGGTTCAAACGTCTCGATAGTTCGTTAACCTGTCTTTAATCTTGTTACAGGACAAATTTGAAATTATAACACGGCACTACACTGAATTTATCTCGAGAGTGTAAGACAGTTGCCTCACACCCGAGGTTATAAAAGAAAATAAGACACTCCCTTAATATATTTGAGCCACGCAAGACAATGCCCCACGTAAAACTATTAATTTCCACAGATACCACGAAAAACCAATAATATGACATACTCCTTTCGCCGCGCGAGACAGTCGCCCCACACAGCGCAATAATTAAACGAACCTTGATTTGGACAGAGATATAAAACGCACTAATGCAAATAAACACACACTACACTACATAAATATACCGCGTCACTGCACTTTAACCTACGGCGTGATTGCCGGTGAGAAACCAAAAACCCGCACTATATACACTTGAAACGTAAATACTGTAACGTGAATAACGACACCAGTTACCCTAAAAACATATCAATAATCAAACCAGAATAATAGTAACTAGTTTAATTGTATTGTTACAGGGGGGGGGGGCGTCGAACATACCAGTGTATCTCATAAATGGGGGTTTCTGTTCACTTAAATTAGGGGTACAGTATCTAAAACTAGGATATGCTCTACACAATATGAAATGGACAAACAGTACTTAGTCTACACGGATGTCAATAAATAACTCCCCGTGAAATGTACTCTTTATTTTCTAAGTTTAATCGAGGTCTAAGAGGCAGTTGCCTCTGACCGATACTCTGCTAGCTGAACTCAATTTTTTAAATCAATTTACTCTGCCAACTGAAATAAATTTATTTTGGCTCAAGGTCCAGGAGGCAGGTGCCCCCGACCGAGTTGCAAGTCAAACATCCTCATTGTAAATTTCGGTAATTAGCGGTATCCAAATAATGTTCTCATTAATTTATAAAAACGATATAATGCGGAATGTTACTATTGCAAGTAAAAAGTCATATCGACTTACCCACGTTGATAGGCGTGAGCCGGTAGCCCGAAACTTAACCTGTTGAACATCCTTGCAGGTCGGCGGCACGGTACATTCTAAAAAATGTCCTGCAGGGAAGTTGTCTTCGTCGAGCGACGCGACGCGCGACGGTGGCGCGCGCTGGAGGCGGCGGCGGGCCTAGGACTCGTTTTACTCCCTTGACCGCTGGGCAAGGGTTATCAATACAAACAACCACGAGATTGCCGCCGTCACAAGGTAAATGGGAAATAGGAGAATTAGTAATTAGTGAGTGAGTGAGTGAGTCAGTGAGTGAGTGAGTGAGTCAGTGAGTGAGGGCTTTGCCTTTTATAGGTATAGATTAGAATATCATTGTACAAAATACTATGTTTTCTGCATATTTAAAATTACTATTCCCACTACAGATAATTGGCACAGTAAAAGTCAAGTCTGTTTTTACGATATTTGTTATGGTGTTAATATTTTTTTACGATATACTTTTTACGATATATTTTATATATAAATTAAATGGTTAAGGGTGGCTTAAAAAATTGAAAGCTGTTCGATTTATATCTTCTGACTCCTAACCTTTTCCAGGGCATGCGGATCATACGTTTTTAGGAACCTAAAACACTATAAACCACCAACCTTTGATAAACATCGTTGTAGCGGTTTTGGAGATATTAGGATTTTGCATAGTTTAAGATATTGACTCCTGTAAGAAAAAACTTTTTAAAAATAATGTTTTTATTAACTCTTTTATGAATATTAAAAAAGTTTAAAAAATCTTGGGGTACCGTGGAATCCTACCTGCATACCAAATTTAATCAAAACCGTGCTATTGGTGGTCTCTTATGTGTGTTCACACCCAGACATCCAGACAGACAGGCAGACAGGCAGACAGACACACAGAGATACATCACCACGAAAACTACTTTTTAAGTACAAGAAGCATCAGAATTAATGTTTTCACTTAAAACTGAAACTAGAAAAATGTGAAGAAAAGATACATCCTCCGTAAACTGTGAAAAGAGAGAAAGTTAAGTGTCACGCACACTCAAAGCGCTAATCTGTAAAAAAAAAACTAATGAAATTGATATGCCCATATAATAGAATACAATTATAATTTATTTAAGGAATCTGTTACAATTTGTGTAAAAGGATACAGTGTAATACAATTTATTTTTATTTAAATGGAAAGGAACTTTACTTTAAAAAGATGTTAAGATTTTTATAATTGAGTAATCAAATATGAGATTAAACATTCTTGTTACTTTTTACTTTGGGACAAAGTCGGGCTAATGAGGGTACAAATCACAAGGCCGATCTCCTGAGGGATGTTTAGTGTTTACCCTACTGACGTAAAACCCGTTACTTTATACGCTTTGGTAGGCTTTCCCTTTCGTAAATATATCTAAACAGTTTTTCAAACAGTTAGATTTAATATTTTAAAGAAAAATCTTTGCATTTGCTTGTATAGGATTTTACAGTATTACTAACCTTATCAACAGAATAAGGTTTTAATCATACGGTAACTTTAGCGAAATTCCCCTACAGGGAAGAAGCCATTACCGTAGTCGGCACGGTAAGATTTTTCTTTTAGTCCGGGACCAAGCCCGGGACCATGATAACTTTTCGTTTTGAGGCCCCCATATACCAAAAACACCATTTAGGTATGTATCTCACAAATGCCTAAATCAAATTTAGGCGAATGGAATTTTAATTATAAAAGGTTGATTAATGTTAAACATACTATAAATGATAAAGAAAGTGTTCCAAAGCGTCAGACTCATTGCATTTTGAAAATAAAAAACTTGACGCTAAAGATTATTCTTTAACTAATGTAAAAGCTGGTGAGAATGTCAACGATTGTGTTATAAAACGTCAGTATTACATTAAATAATGAGGATGATTCAATACCAACAGCAAACACATAAAAAATACACAACAAGTTGTATTGCCAACAGATGTAGCAGTGGTAGGTAAAATATTAACAAAGGGTGAGAAAAGCATAATTAAACAGGGGGATAAAGAGTAAAATGTAATGATGTTTGATAAAGAAGAAAAACATTGGGATGGTGAACAACAATTTACAATTTTTTTGATTCCATAATTAAAATAAATTGCATGAATTAATACAAAATATACTCATTGCGCTATGGAAAACACATAAGTGAGCAAAAAATAAACATCTGTTGCACTACTGATAAAGGTTTAACTCTTATCATGTTGCGGACGCATTAACATATATATAAATATCATTTCCCCATATAAAGTGCATGTTATTTGTGTGTAACACTTTCAAAGTACTCTGAGGAATATATTTATAAATGGGATATGATAACTTACACACATTTTATATGGGTAAATGATGATTTTTATTGATTGCTAAAGAACAATAAAAGATACGAGGTTGATGTAAATTAGAAAGTTGCTAGGATTTCCAAGACCTTAAAGATGATATACTTTTTGACATATGTTACTATTTGACTTTTTTGAGTTTTGGACACTTAAACATAAAAAAAGTATTTTTTGTATTTTTGTATTTTGTTTTGAATACTATTGTTGTAAATACTGTAACACTAATTTAAAGACGAGTAAGAATTTTGAACCAGAACTGAGATATGTCTTGTGGTTTAGCAGATACAGAGTATTCCGTAAATGTCATTATTTTTCAATAAAATGTCCGCCATTTTGAAACAGATTAAGATAAGTGAGTTCTGTTTTTGCCAAAATGTTACAAACTAAGAAAATTCTAGTGTTCTTCCACAGTCTTAAAAACTATAATGGTCATTTAATAATGCAACATATAGGAAAATTTAACCGGAAATTAAATTGCATAGCCAAAGATATGGAAAAGTATATATCATTCTCTGTGGATAACTTGTAGATGAGGCTAAGTTAACAAAATACGTTAAAAAGCCAACGTTTTACTGTAGCAACGATAACAATTTGCATGCTATACATTTGAATAATTAATTGTTAAATTTGATAAACTCATTTAATTAGGAATGTCCATTATAGATATCAGTGAAATAATAATGTATTTTTTAAACTATATTTATTTGTCAAAATTTAAGAATAACAAGTTCCTAATGACAGATACAGATTCTCTCATGTATTCTATAGTTAGAGAGGACGTTTACAAGGAAATAGAATCGGATTTGGACTGTTTCAACACCTCTGCATATGAGCCAGAGTTAAAGTCGGTGTTATTTCCTCCAATAGAATTAAATGGTGATTATGTAATTGGCTTGGTGGATTTTCAAAGTTATAATTCTATATTTAATGTTAAAAAACCTCTAAATACTTTGACTTATTACAAAATGCAACAAATTACAACACCACAAGGTGAGGTTACAATTGATGAATTAAACCGGGCATTAGATAGTAAATTTGAAGTTAAAATAGAAAATAAACAAGCATTAATTAATACTAATGTCAAACTTATATTTTACAAAGGGCTAATTCCAAAATTAAATAAACTTAAAGACAACAAATCAAATATGGGCGAGGGTGAGGACGTGTATTATTACGATCACAAAGTTCCCAATACAATAGAAATTACTGAAGGGACTTACGAAGTGTTTGAGCTTGCGAAGGAAATTTAAAAGCAACTCCCAGACTTTCTAATTTTAACCGATAGAAAAAACTACGAAAGCCACATTACATTCTAGCCATGTGTTTGATATTAAAAGCCCGTTTTTAGGGGCTGTATTATTGGAATTTAAAGGATTTTATGCTCCCGATATTTCGTTTAAATCTTTAAATGGAATTGACATTAATAATGTAAATGTGATTAGAGTAAAATGTAATATTGCAAATGGGTCTTATTTAAATGGTGATAAATCACACACCATACACAGTTTTTATCCAGAAGCCCCTCCCGACTACAACATTATTGAAGTCCCAAGAAATATTATATACTTCCCTATAAATAAGAAAAGTTTGGATGTTGTTAGCATTACATTTGCAGATCAACACGACAGGCCAATTGACTTTAAAGGGGAAGAAACTACAATTACTTGTCACATGTAAAAGATATGAGAATTTACAAGAACGGTCTGAGTGTGCAAAATGCCAGGTTTCTACGATCAATAGGACTGAAGTTAAAATGTTCTATTAATAAAAATGGAAGATTTTCTAAACTTACAGGGAAATTCCAATTCTACGATAGTGTGGTCACTCTTATGGTCCCCACAACCCTTTGGCAATAAATAATTCTGATGAAATTCGAATATGTATAAATAATCAAGATTTACTAACATTCCCATGTAGGAGTTATCTGTACATTAAAGGAGAAATAGAAAATTATGATAAAGGACATTTTATAAATATTGCGTTTGCATTATTATTTCATGAAATTAGTTGCGAAGTCGCTGGCAAAGAAATAGGCATTGTAAGAAATCTGGGAATTTCCAGTCTTATGAAAATATTTTGCTCTTACAATAAAACCACTAAATTGTCGAATATCGCATTGATTCTGACACAAATTTAAAGGATCTGAATTTAAAGGATCTGTTGCTAAATAAAAGTGGCAAGTTTAGTACTTGTGTCCCATTAGAGCTGTTAATGGGTGTTTTTGAAGATTTTAATAAGATTTTAGTAAATGTCAAACAAGAATTGGAGTTGAAAAGATCCATAAACGACTTAAATTGTATTATTAACAACAGCTAATGCTCCAACTGTTGGGGCCGATACCATTCCCAAAATTACACTTAAATCGATCCAATGGGTGATGCCACATGTGATGCCATCTGTTGGGGAAAAGTTACAATTACAAAAAATGTTGTGCAAAATACAAATTTGCAAATTGCATTTAAAAGTTTGGAGCCACACAAACTACTATCATACCCGGAAACCACGAGTCATGCCTGATCAGTTAAGACGTCTTCAAATTTGGAGAAGCCTAGGTATATTATATTTGGTTTCCAAACAGGTAGGAACAATAGTGCGCGAAAAATAACTGACGAATTTGATCACTGTAAACTGAAAAATCTCTGAGTACTACCCTTATAGTGATTTAAATCTCAACTTTGAAAATGGAGATGACTCGTGTCAATATCACGAAATAATTGTAATTCTATGCCGGTTATTCAAAGACATGCCTCCCATGTAGCCCAGGAAGTGAGTACATATGGATAGGGTCAAGCTTATAATCCTTTAAACATGAATCTCTAAATGTCTCAAACACATCAGCCAAAAGCAACAAATCTGTTTAAAGATATAAATCGTGATATTATTTTAAATTATTGATATTAAAATAGTCCATACGTGTTTACCATGTTCATAATCTTTGGAAAATATACATTCTTTAGTTAGCCTACTGTAAAATGCTTCTATTGGTGGGAGAGATAAGGAAATTCGCTTTTGCATCGTAATAGTGGATTGTCTATAAATATAAATGGAAGCTAATTCGTGTAGTGGTAGGGATAGACAATTGTAGGAATCTAAAAAACACTAAATGATCCACAGAGAATGATATATACTTTTCCTTATCTTTGGCTATGCAATTTAATTTCCGGTTAAATTTTCCTATATGTTGCATTATTAAATGACCATTATAGTTTTTAAGACTGTGGAAGAATACTGAAATTTTCTTAGTTTGTTTATAGTTTCAATTTATGTGCTGTGGGTGGGGCCTCTAAACGTAACTGTTAAGTGGCAGTGGTCACGGACTTTATCACAGAGTAACAGCTGTTGGCAGATTTAGCAATGTGTTGAGTTTTGGAAAGATGCCTCTTGCTCTGGAGTCATTACAAGGGGAATATATTCTGCCATTTGACTTTTAATATAGTCATAAGTCTTAAATAACTTTTCGAAAAACAAGTCCATTACATTTTCACTGCTGTATAACTCTTCAGAAATTCATTTTCTATCCCTTACTACGACGTATGCAAATCCAGAAGGAGTGTGATTGTTAGAGTTTATAATGCATTTGAAATCTGCATAAATGAAAAAGGGAGCTTTAAGTTGATATTTGTAATTTGTCAATTGTAATGTGTTTTTTTTGCACTTGTTGGGCATCGAAGGTTTTACAATCTTAAAGCTCCAGCTTATCTTTAGTGTAAAAATAATGAAAACAGAACTTGCAATAATTTTTTTATTGTTGTCTTTTTTAGAATTCATCATCAACTTATCAAAATCACGAATTATACAATAATATGTTGTGCGACCTTTTTGTAATAATTTTATTATGTTTTGTAATTCTCAATGGAGATATTGATTGTCCTTCGATCTCAAATAAATTTAAAATTATATTATTTTGTCTTTCAAATTGATCAATGTCGGATACACTCACGGGATATTTTATATTTATCATATTTAATTCGCTTTCGTAGGGTTTGTAGTAAAATACTTGATTTGAATTCTCTTTATAATTCCTTGGGTGTAAGGCTGTCATCAATATACAACACAAAGAAAACATAAATTATCACTATTTTTTATGTTTAAAAACGCGCGTTTCGATTTTATGTATTGTGGAGTGGGGAGGTGTGATTTTGATGTTAAAGGTTTATACTTGTAAATATGCAGCTGCCAGTATATGGTATGGTCATATATCAATCCACTACCAAGGTCTTGGTACTTGTGCTTGGAGGTGTCGATCTTTAAAAGTGGTTCTTTAATATGTGATTTTAAATCTTTGTTCTCAATCGTTAACATCGTCAACTTCAAAAATCAGCAATACATTCTTTGTCAATTATTAAATCACCATTATTGTCCACTGAGCGTTTGATGAACTTTACCCTCCTAACAAGAATCCATTTGATTGGCAGGGCATAAGACTGATGGATGCAGACTCACCTTTAAAAATATATATATTATAAGGTCGCTTGTCACATCTTTTGTAGTGGCAGGTTTTTTTTGCGAGTGAAAACTCTCTTATACACCTTACAAATATTGTGTTTCTCAAACATATGCATTTTAAAATTATTGTTATCAAATATTTGATGACATTTTTTACAAATTTTAGGAATAACTTTGTGAATAGTTCGAAAGTGGCGTAATAAATTACTTCTTTTGGAGCAGGACGTGGTATATAATTTGCAGGTCAACATGTTTGAATGAAATAAAATTTCAGATGACATTACTCTATTTTTTATAAACAAAAATTACCGTTTTGATAAATATTCAATTAGAAAACTTTGTTTAGGTTAAAGTTCAATAGTTTTGGGAATATGACCCTGGCGCGTTTCTGGGCCTACAATTCACTGAATCCTGAGATGTAAACACTTTATCTCATTTGTGAGAATTGGCAAATTTTCTTAATTTAAGGGTACGGGAAAGGCCCTAAGCGAGTAAATCGGGGCGGGAGCGGGCAAGTGTGCAAAAACATCTCCCTATGTCATTCTCATGGAAAAAACTAAAGTGATGTTAAACGAAATATTTTTTTTTTAACCGTTATAGTTAATTTGGGATTTGTAGGTAGTGTGTACATATACAACAATAACATATATAAATTTTAAACAAAACGGACCATAAACACCAAAGTTAATTTTTTAGACTGGTTTTGAAAATTAATTTTAAAAGTATAGGGGATGGATTGGGTTTGGAAAAATGTATTTAATATAGGCAAGGGTCGGACATTAGTATAGGCCAAAGAGGAAATCTGTATAGGCCGGTAGCCGGCAACTGTGCAAAAACAGCTCCCCATGTTATTCTTATGCGAAAAACGTGTGAAAATATATGTTAAACCCGTATATTTCCTATACTTATGATTTAATTTGTGTGCTGTTAAACAATTATTGCTTTGAATTGTTCAAAAAATTCAATAAAGCATTTTTTAAATGCATTTAATTTAAAAAGTGCACATTTTCTGTAATGTTGTAAGGCGTATTTTGATACACATTGACTAAAGTGTTTGATAACAGTAGAGCGTCTCAACGAACGTTTTCGTTTATTAAGAATGTATTTTACAACGTTTGCCTTTACTGTAACACTCAAAACAAAAAATTACAAATTTGGAACTATAAACAAGAATAGAACAAAAATTTGTTTGCAACTAGCCAAATTTTGCTGACGAAACATATCAAAGGTACCAGGTTTAAAATATGTGGACAATTTAGATGTATGATATACATGTATACAACAATATTACATAAGCAATTTTCTGATACCACAAGGGAGACCTGCAATGCATTTAAACGACATATTAGCTATCCTGTGACACCTGGGATTTTGTGTGAAATCACACACTGTCAAACGCGGAACTGTATATTTTAATTTGATTAGAGTAATATTTTCTCTTAAATGGTAGTCGTAGTTATATCCTGTTCTGTAAATGTTTAAAGCTAGGATTAAGGGTAGATACTGATTTATTAATCATTAATACCTGTTTTACGCTTAAATACCTGTTATGGTTTACTTCTTTATACAAAAAAAGGACATTGTTACTATTGTTACAATCACATCAAGAGTAAATTAATGAATAGTATAGGGGAATTATACGATAATTGTCCTATTCAAAATAGCCAATTCCTATGGGTTTGCCTTTTTCAGGTATTTATTGTTGCAGGAACTAAAATTTGAAGATACGTTTATGTCATAAAGATATTTAAAAGTTAAGTGGACAGAGTTGGCTGTAATTAAAAACTTGTTTTTCAATATTACTACTCTGTTTTGACGTTTGAAACTTACAGATTATTACAAATATTAGGAATATTACAAATGTCGTACGTTATTTTATATCATGCCTAAATATAAACTATGGTATCTTAAATGTATGTTATTAAAAACTGACTCTGCCACCTCACACAAACCTTACCAAAAACCCATAAACCATAAGAGTTCCACACTACACTTTGCAATGAATGTTGCTAATATGTCTAACGTTTGTATCTACTTCAGAATTTCATTAAACTTGGGAACCTCTATTCCCATTTTAAATGACTGATATTATGACAAAAATGCAAAACAACACTAGCAAGTTTAAAGTTCTGGCGCTCCAAATAAAAGGATTTTTTGCATTTTCTGCATGTGTGATATTATTTCAGGCTAATTAAAATGTATTACCTTTTTATAAGGATCAATTCCTTAATTCCAGCCAATAATAATAGATTCCTTAATTCAGTTAAATTATATTAATTTTTGTCAGACAATAAAAAGACGAGCGAATTGAGGGTTTGTGTGTGAGGGTTTGTACGACTTTAATATTATTAAGATGCGGGTTTTGCAAAACAATATTGTAGGATTAAACTTTCAAACGCCGTATCTATTGTAAAAATCCCATTCCTTATTTCAGTGTTGCGTTGTATTGCTGTTTGTAGTGGAAACGCAGAAAGTATCTTTTATATTTTTGAAATTAATAAAATTTGAACTAAAATAATGATTTATTAATGTGAAGCGAGGGCATTAGGTTAGTAATAAGTCCGTTGATTGATTAACGAAATGTTTATTACAACTCGGGCACGAATTTAATTTGTGAAGATCCTTGACTCAGTATTTTCCTTAAAAGCTATCAAGCCATGCTAGATTACCTAGATATAACTATATATTTTTAAAACATATATGTAGTTGTATATCCGTTACCCATAAATTCTCATCAGTTTATCAAGAGGAACGCTATTGTAGTTGTTCTATAAATACTGGGACCGATTAATCCGAGTCCTCTCAAATCCTCAAGTCTCAAAATATATAAATTCCAGATGGACCTTGATTATTTCTGCTTGCTACTTGGCCAACGGGTCTCAACATTCCAAACAGCCGCACGCGCATTTCTCAGGGGCCTCGACCCACGTGGTACAGGTACACAGAACACCATACATTCCAAAACTATGACATATCTTATTTCAATCATAATCATAACTAAATTATAATATTTGTTAAATTTATTAAGTAATGAGTAAAATGAGTCACCCCAACGTTTTCGATTATAAGCCATGAGGATTGCGGGACTAATTTATTGCAACACTGTATCAATGAAAAAATAAACAGTATCAGAAAACTGCCACATACTTTCTCTCTTTTGACCCTACTTTAGTCAAACGTAACATAATGAAACCTTATCTTGAAACACTTTATACTCAAACAAGAGTTATATTGGCTAAAGTTGTGGAACACAAATATAATTGAAAAATTTTCAACATCTCAAATATTTACTTTCTAAAAGTATTTCAGAATAAATATTTCGTTGAGAGGCATAATACGCGTTGTTACAATTAAACAGGATAAAATAAATTACGTATTAAAATACTAGAAACAGATGATACGAATTGCAGTGTTGTGAGGCGAAGTTGATTTCATCCTGTTGAAGTATTTCAGTTATAACCCATTGTATCATCGAGTAATTACATCACTTATTTTAAAGCTACTCGTCCAAATGAGCTCAATTTTCGTTGGGTCGTCCCTTAAAGTTCCAATGACATAACCTTATCGCATCGGGTTACTTTAATAACTACCAATGTAACTATAAATAATAACTACCGTATTATAATATTAATAACTATAAATGTATTTATAATATACAATTGTATAATATCAGGCTTGAATTACGCCTAGTTTAGTGTTCAGATAACTGCTAGGTATTCTTGTCAGCATTATAATAAAAAAACCTTTATATTATTCCTGATGAAACCGTCTTTTTTTAATTATCTTTTGTCGTCCAAGCAGTTTATCCCTGGTAGCACAATACTGATCAAAGGTATAAATTAAGAGTGCAATTACCTTAATAGCTTATAATTTGTAATATTCGGAACTCCTAAACTGTCCCCATTTGAGGCATGTACAATGATTAGAAGAAAATCATTCAAAGAGCCACACAAAACTCTGCCAACGTAAATAACTCGCGGAAGTCGTTATTTAGGCCACCGCTATTCTGTTTCTTGCCCATTAGTTTATACCAGCAGGGTCCGCTATTTTTAGGGTTATACCCAAGAACATTTTTAATCCATGTTTAAACAATATCCTTTTGGTTACCGTGTAATATTATTAATCAAGGAATTCTTTATTTTTTATTATTATATGGGTTTATACATTTTTATTTATAAAAAGAGTATAAAGTTTAAAAAAGTTATTATTGACAGGATGAGTCAATAACATATATTGAACAGATATATTTGATTAATTTAACATCCATCTGTTTGGAAGTCTAACATAACATTGCAGCGATCACTGATCTAGGAATTTAAAAATATATCCTGAAGTTGAATAAAATAACCTTAACCGGCAAAATGCAACTTTAACTAAATAAACGCCTAACATCCATCGTTCATCGTTGTAAGACAATTTGCCTTACTTCAAGATAAATAACGCGTTAAGTGCTTGGAACTGTCATTAATACAATACCGTGCAATAAATACACAAACAAGCATGGACACATGTAAATATGAACAATATCGTTCTGCCTTAAATTTACTGGCTACTGACTTCATACAATAACCATGTAAACCATTGTTAAAGTGACATTCAATTAATTGTGTTTTGAGTTATTCAAATTTAAAGTTTAGTGTGCACTTTTTCGAGTTTTTTCTTTCAGCATTCTTGTTTTGCCCCAGGCCGTGTATATGCGGAACAGGAAACATGGCGGCCGCTGATAGAACACAAATGTTCGACGCCTTAGGGAAGTAATGAAACCGGATATTACTCTGATGTCTGGGTTTGCTCATTTCCTTTCATGGCAAATAACTTCGATTCTCGTTAGTGGCATGATGTGAATTCTTTAATACTGTCCTATTTACTATAACTATAGGCTTTTAATATTCAAATTTTTGCTACACTATTTAACATCGTCAATCAAGGAAAATATTATAATAACGAAACAAAAATGTATCATATCTAACCTTATAAATAAAGGGAGTAAATCGTAGCATATTTACAAAGAAAGGTTTGTTATATTTAGTGCTTTTTTTTAAAATAAGGATAGTATATAGAATCGCTTTTAAAATTTTGTCAGTGATTCATAAGTTTTAGAATTACCATAATAACAATAAATGCTTACTAATAGAACTTAGTGTTACGAAAACTAAACAGTTAAACAACAGTTGTGCTTAACTATATGTGCAGACTACATTAAATACACGGAAGCTCGGATACAACCTTAAATTAAACTTGCTCCTAGAAATGAAAATATGTTTTAACAAGAAATATTTTTATTACTTTTTTGGACAACATGATTTTGTATTGCTGCCTTAGCAAGTTCCATAAACCATCAGTTATGCTTCTCGTATTCAGAAAATTTGTTTATGTTAAATGCACGATGAAGAAGAAACAGGCACGACGAGGTTGCAAAACGTCTGGTTTCAAAATAACAATTAAGAAGTTAACGTGGGAAAAGTCTTGTCTTTTAAAACTTTACAGACAAAGTATCGTTTCATCTGTCATCCCCCGGCTCATCGCAGTTATGTTACTAGGCATACACTTTATATATAAGTAAACGTTGAAAACTATAAAAACTATTAAACGTCAACCGGAATAAAAATGTACGTAGCCATAGTATTAATTACCTTAGTTAAAGTAATTCCTTTACAAATGTCACACTCAAACCTCAACTGAGGATTCTTAATCACAAACAATCGGAAAACTTAGTCAATGAAAATTACTATTATCTTTAGTTTTGGGTTTTTTAATTTTTTAGTATTAACCAGGAATTTTTATCAAGATTTACTTACTTATTGTAATGTAACAAGAATTAATTTAATCTATTAGTTCTAATTTAAGCTCTAATTTATAAGAAATACTTTGGTTGTCTCTCAGCTTATAAACGTTTATATCCAGCAGTTAATACCATTTAACATCTAAAATGTTTACTTTTTAAAACGTTGGCGAAGGAGACTGAGATGGTGTAGGAGAAGCGTCCGTCGTTAGGAGGTCGTCGTTAAACTGTTTTATAGACCTACAGTTTACACCTCAGTGACGCCTCCGCCTCACCTGCTGTTTCATCAGCTGTTTGCTACTTTGCCGAATAAACAAAGCCGTAATGTATCATTCATATATACAATGTGTATACAATCTCTAGTAACTGAGTTATTGTCAATTCACCAAAACAAATACCACTTTTTTGAATAATCGTACTTGTTTTTTTTACATTCGGCATTATAAACTCGAAAAATAATTAGGTAAATAACTAATAACTCAGTTATTTATTATCTCATCTCAGCAAAAAAGGTGTCGTTTTGTTTTCTTACAATACTACATGTATTATTACTGGTAACAAGTTTTGATACAACTTTTGATTTTCATGAAATTTGACACCAACATATTTAAACGGCCACCATAAATTAATCAGACTTGCTGTGAGTCTTAAGATTCACGCTGGAGCCAAATTTAAACTTTCTATCTTAAATAGAAGCTGAGTTAATTGAAAACTTTTAAAAATTACAAACGGACCTTCAGATTGAAAACCAGGCATTTTAGACCCATGTTTATATGGTGTTTTATTATTGTCTCGGCCTAAGGAACAAATACACGAGGTGTTTGAGAGGGGTTGTATACGGCCTGTATACATAATGAGTCATATATTTTGTTTGGTACTTTCAACTATGTTACCTTACGAGTTTAAAGTATGAGAAAAAACAATTATAACAAATACACGAAGTGTTTGAGAGGGGTTGTATACGGCCTGTATACATAATGAGTCATATATTTTGTTTGGTACTTTCAACTATGTTACCTTACGACTTTAAAGTATGAGAAAAAACAATTATAACAAATACACGAAGTGTTTGAGAGGGGTTGTATACGGCCTGTATACATAATGAGTCATATATTTTGTTTGGTACTTTCAACTATGTTACCTTACGAGTTTAAAGTATGAGAAAAAACAATTATAACAAATACACGAAGTGTTTGAGAGGGGTTGTATATGGCCTGTATACATAATGAGTCATATATTTTGTTTGGTACTTTCAAATATGTTACCTTACGAGTTTAAAGTATGAGAAAAAACAATTATAACAAATACACGAAGTGTTTGAGAGGGGTTGTATACGGCCTGTATACATAATGAGTCATATATTTTGTTTGGTACTTTCAACTATGTTAACTTACGACTTTAAAGTATGAGAAAAAACAATTATTTGTAATTAAACTACCGTCTAATTAGGAGTTGAGGAAAAATTAATAGTCTCGTAGACTAATAGGAATTTCAGATTGAATACGAAAACACATCTTTTATTTTATGTTATACGTTTGTATGTTATGTTACATTTGTTTTATGTTCTATTACATTTGACTGTATAGGGATCATAGGGACATTGAGTATTAATAAAGCTAAATGATTAATTTAGCTAATATAATATTATTAAATTAAATCGTAAATATCGACACTTTTGCAGAGTCTATTTTCTAAAATTCATAAGGCAAATTTTATAGGTTGTGTTTGTACGGTAAGCAAAGCTTGTGTTTGTACCGCGTTAGGTTAATGAAATAATAATAGTATTTACAAACTTCACAATTTGACAGCATATCAATAACTAATTTGTGTTGCTACAAATATACTATTGGTATGCAGTATATAACTGCAAACAAATGACTATTTTAAAATTATTTCAACTTATAATAAAATATAATCATCGGTTTTTTAATAAGGTTAATCTAAATAAGACTTCAGCATAACATAGTTTTCTTCAGGCTTTACGTTTCAGCTAGATTGGTCCAGTAGTCTATTGAATATTTTAAGAGTTCAGTATTTTTGAATTAGAATCACAGTTATAATTATCTCTGATGAACCAAGAATAAATACACTGTATGATTGCGTCATCCCAACGAAACCGAATGATCAGAGTCATCTCAAACTAAAACATCTTGTTTATTAATAAACTAGTTGTTTGTAGAGGCTTTAGCCACTAACCTTCTCATGTGGAAACGTAATCAGCGTATCCGGTCAGCGGTGTCCGTGCTATTTTATAGGTACAATTTGTCAAGCCATTATTTCTGGCTGACATGCGATTTTATATTTAAAAAAGTCTTATTGGTCCCGATTCCCTTGGGTTTAATATCTTTAATTTTAGCCATCCTTCATCATCATGTAATTTACCAAAGTACACAATTACTCTTACAAAATGTCTCTTTGCAATATCATTTCTCCATCAAAAGACCTTCTTCCATTTTCCTGAAACTATTTATAGTATTAAATTATTATTTAATGGTTGCAGGTAAAAAATAAAAAGTTACTAAGTTCTATCTTACATGGTCTTTAACTGTTTTTGTTAATATGCGCATTAAGTAATAAACCACTTTCAAACATACATACAACTAAATCAGTAAAAAGAAAATTAGGTTAAGTAATGTGATTCATAAGCATAATGGGGCCTGATGACTGCATATCTTCTACCGGGTCTTTATTGAGGTTACATGCTACAGATGCACAGGGTTATTTAATATTGAAAATATAAAAATAATTGTATTATAAAATGATTTGAACATACATTTGACACAACCGCCAAGAGTATTATAGATGAAAGAATTTTATTTCTGAATTCTTTTTGGAATTTGTCTCTTTAACATACTTTATTAGAATACGCACAGTAATCGTTTTTATATTTTGCTACTTTTTTGTTGGTAGGAAGAGTGTTTAAAGTTTAAGTTTAATTAAAGTTAAGTTTAAATCATAAAATACCCATCATAGATAATAATATGTCCATACACACTATTTTCTCCGAGGAAAATGATGATCAAATTATGTACAATTATAATAAATGTAGTTTTACACTTAACAGTACCTCGAATGTATATTTTTTATTGAAAGTATTAACTATTTTTCTTTTCATGTACGGGGATGGATCTAAATTTTTAATTTTACAATCTAAGTTTATGACTTTTTATAAATATAAAAATAAAATACATGTTTTATACTTTACTTTAACGGTATTTGCAGAAACGTTTAAAGCACAAAATACATGATATTCGTTATAGTCACCCCACTCATAAAAATGCAAATATACTGCTCAGTTGGCAGTATGCAAATTTTAAGCTAATATTTAACCTCCTTCGTCCTATAATCACTGCATATTTGGCACCTTTTTATATTTAATGTTATCTTTACGCTAAATACCGTATGCCGATTTGATTTATAAATGTAATAAACTAGTTGTTGCCCGTCACCATCTCGCCCCTGGGTAATCAGAAAATAAAAATATTTGCTCCAATTCGAGCAACTGGCTTCTCTCGTATTAAATCAATTTAACTAAAAGAAGTTCTTGATTTTTAACTCATAAAACTATTTTTTGTTTAAATATTAGGTATCAATCAAAAATTCATAATCTGTAAGTGTGTCTTTTGGGGTTTTAAATTTCATCGAACTTTTGGGCTCCACACCGATGATTTTAAAATATTAATTTGTAATTTTTGTGAAATAATAGCAGTCAATTGAATTGAATATGTTTGAGCCATCGACAAAACAAAGCAAACAGATTAAAACTTAATGTAAATAAAACATCTTCTGGAATTGCAACACAATACATAAGTAAAGGGCCTAATTTGAGCTGGGTAATCCCTTTAAGAAAGATAGTTGATTGATTCTGAGTACTTAACCCAAAGTATGATGGTAAAAACGTTAATGATTAAATTAAAATATAAACAAAGGTATTTTACTCAATTTATTTTTTATGTCAACTGCCTTAATGAAGATAACGATTTGACCTAAAATGTAGTTCGAAATTCCATTTTTTTAGGTTTATCCGTCAAAAACCTTTTCTATTCATTAGATCTTTCTGGAATCAAACTCATTCAAAATTAAGCAAATAGTTTCATTTCCATTGTCATCAATATAATGCAGTCTTGCTAACGGGAGCATTTACAACGTGATGCATTTACACAAATTTAATCTACGTAATTGTAATTTTGACATCTAGGGCCCTCAAAGCGAAAAGGGCTCTTATCAACAGCCAACAAATGTTTAGGTTGTATTGCTCACTGAAACTCAAACCAAAGCTTCCAAATACTTCTAATAAAATAATGTAAATAACAACTCACAGTTTGTATCTTATTGGTCTAGAAAAATTAAATGTGCAGTAGAATAAACAACATATGTTTACATTAGCATTACACGATCTACGTGTATTTTTTGGTAATAACTGAAATGCTATTCATGTATAAAAACTCTAACCCGGTTCAAATACAATTATAACAAGAAATAACAAATGAATAATACATGTTTTACTAAGTTTAATACAATCTTATTCAGTTATCGCCTTTTAAAATACGGTTTTTATAAAAACAATTCGCTAATGATAAAAAGTATTACTTCTTCTCTTTTTCATTGAAATGTATTTTGAAAACAAGTAAACATAATACACATTTACAGAGAGTAAATAATGTGATTTAATAGAGCGCAACATTCAATACGTTGAAAATTTATTGCTGAGTAAATCCTGAGTGTAAGAGGAGGCGTCCAATCTAATGCAATATATTGCTGGTATACAAATCATATTTCACACTGTAGAAATAACTACAGTAAAAATATTACATAAAATACTACAGTCAAAATAACTAAATTGTTTAAAATACTACAATAAAAAACTTGTTGGTACATTGAAATCAGGTTTTGAAACACTAATAACACCTTAAATATGACATGTGTTCTGAAAATTACAAATTACAATATGAAAATAAATTATAAGATCCTTTATTATTTAAACCACATAATATCGTATTTTATAATTTCATCCATAGAGGCGTAGGCGTATACAGTTAAACACGTGAACGTTTCTGAAGACAACGTTTATTTAATACTCAGATCAATATAAAAATAAATAGCTTTTGATTATAATTCATATGACTACTTAGATTAGAACAAAGTTTAATCCGATTAAATTATTACATGTAACTTCATTTAGCTAACATAGTAGTAAAAGAAAAGTATACTATTTTCACGGTGTAATGGATATCAATAAAATGAAAAATACGAAACACATAAAAAGTGAGAGAATTTTTGATCACCACTTATGAAAATACCCCCATAGCAGCAAACATGCGTACTCAGCGAATTTCCAATGCATATCGATGTATCCTAATACCACATAAAACCACATACCTAGTTTCATCAATATACATTCATAAATAAACGATTTATGACATTTTAATTATTCTCCATAAAAATAACATGGCGCCTGAGTATGCAGCTTTGCTGAGACAAGACAAAAAATGGGTTTGAGTACAAATATCAATATAAGTCAACTAGGTAAAGCCACATATCAAGTTTTACTAATATGTTCATAATTAACGGAGATAAAATTTTACTTATTCTCCATCAGAATAACATGGGGCTGAGTATGCAGGTTGCTGCTAAGAAAACTATCATAAAGGAAATGGTTTTTTGTGCAAATATCAATAGATCACAACGATATGAAGCAATATACCAAGTTTCTTCTGGATAAGTTGATGAATAAGCACGATATACAATTTTTTTATTCTCCTTAAGAACAACATTGGACAACGTACTGTGATTAGCACATTGACTATCTGTGTATCTGTGCAAATTGACGTAAAGCAATGATCAAAACCAAATTATTTTTAAGCTGAATTCAATGGTGAAAAGTAAAATTTTATTTACTAAAATATTATATGTAAAGAAATCAAAAAACCCATTTTTGGGGTACAAAACCCCCCCCAAAATACCCCTTAGGATGGAGCGAGCTGGCTGGTTTTCGAACTTAGTCATAAATGTTTCTTTACATGTTTGTACCAAATTTCATTAAAATCGGAATATTTTAAAGAGATTTATATCACACACACACACACACACACACACACACACACACACACACACACACACACACACACACACACACACACACACACACACACACACACACACATACACACACACACACACACACACACACACACACACACACACACACACACACACACACACACACACACACACACACACACACATATACATATATACAGTTTTTAACGGATTTTGGCATCTGGGGTCCTCAAAAAGAAAAGTTATCATGGTCCTGCATATTTTAATGAAAAATGTCTTTAATGAATGTTTCGATCTTCAATGTAATTTTAATAAAAATAAAAATTGTATATTAATTATATTTTAAAAATTCTTTAAATAAAAGTTAAAATTAGATTACTCTGTATAAACAGACACATATAAAAAAATCAAGATCAAATAATTCATCGGCCTATGTAATAATCACATTACATAGATCGTTATTAAAGGTCACACGTGTTATATTTGAAAGATTTAGTTTATAATTATATTTATATTGTATAAAGGTTTAGTAAGTAAGTACTTTTGGTAAATAACGAATTTTATACAATATTGATATAATTACTGTATAAATAATACTAAACGAGTTTAAAACAAAGTAGCAATGTTTTATTCCTAAAACGGTACTTTACCTTAAAGTTATTCCTCTATTCGTCACACCCGTGAGAAACAATATTGCCTGAACAAAGGACACCAAGGTTTATTGTTCTGACAAGGAAAGCCAATTTACCGCACCCTAAAACAGATTTCGTCATTGTTCTTTTCTCGACACTACTTTCTTGGCATTTAATTAACCTAATCCCGTTACTCACTTGTTCTGCTTTTGTGTGGTCTAAAATAAACAAAACAAAAAACTGCTTTTATTGTGTTGCACACTTCAAAGAGTTACGATATCATATGAATATGTTGTATTTAAACTATTCTTATTTATTAATTGAAACGATTTATTTGGCTTGTTTTCGAGAAGAAATTAAACAATAAAATGGTTTTAAATCTCTTTTGCTGCATTAAATCATTTGTTTGAGTTGATTTGTACAGAGACAGTAAACGAATTGGCAGTTATATCATGGGTACTCTGCCTTAAGACAACAGCAGATTACAGTGCTTTTTAAACACAGAGTTTTAAGTGTTTAAAACTACATCAGCTACTATTACAAATGTGTATAAACTATTTTATAAGAAACTGATGGTGTTCAAGTTTTATGTTCATTATATTGCAAACTTATTACATGTAATTTATCTATATAGTATAATTATTAACAAATCTGGCCAAGTATAATCGTTTCTTCGGATGGTTACCAAGTCTCAGCTCTCACTGCAACGGTGTACAGTTATAAACCTAAAACAATCAATGAAAAAATTATAGTATTAATATTAAAGGGCCGGAGCTTTTAGACGACTGAGGAGACAATCGCACAAATGGGGATGGTTACCAAGTCTCATCGCTCACTGCAATGGTCTACAATTATAACCTTTATTGCCCAATTTTTCAGTAAAACGTATAACTAGTTCCGAACAAAAACTACACAAAATAAACTAGTAAATTTCCAAGTAAATTTCAACGGATGACGTATGTTTCACGGAAACATAAAGCTTTTGTTAATTTATTTGTATTTTCTTGTTATAGTTTGTTAGACCCTATGAAACTGTCAGTTTCAGTATAACTGATGTGATATGAAAACTAATTCCATTGCCTAGGGAAACTTTTATTTCCTAAAGTTTGCATGCAGTATTCCACTTAAACGTTTCTCTGTTCTTTATGGAAATAAATTAAACAGGATGCAATAAACGGTCTCACAACACAAACAAATACATACACACACATACATACACATATACACTTACATACATGATAGAAGGTGGTATATTTTTACGGTCTTGTATAAGTACCGTATAAATGTAAATACATTCTGAGGCGTTGTAAGACTAGTTTATTGTATCCTGCTTAATTATTACAAGACGTATCATACTGCTTAAGAAATTGTTTAAAATATATCATATTTCACTCATAAAAAAGCTTGCTAGTAAATTTAATTGTTGCTATTGACAATATTAAAGAACGACGCTAAAGATTATAATAGCCTCTCATCATAAATTATATCAATGACAATTGATTAAAACTTTAAACATTCTAAGTTAATACTATTTGTAGTTATTTCACTGATCTTATATTCACTGTACTTTCACTCGCCTTCTTTATTTCTCCCAAGAGGTGAATGGAGTCCTTGGCAGGAATAAAGAAGGTTTTAAAAGACTTTCTTACACTTTAAATGGTCTTTGTTCAAAGGTCTGATCAAGGGTAAGTTGAATTTTCCCACTCTGTGTCTGATGTCTGGTAATGAGGGAAATATTAGCAGTATAAATAACAACATTAATAAACATTTTGCTGGCCATAACATTTTATTAAATAAACATAGAGAGGCCTAGTTTGCGGTATTCACTTTTTTATCCTCTTTAAAATGATGTGCAGCATGTTAAGGGTTGCTATTTAAAAAACTACCCCCAGCAACCCCTATTTAGGAGTAAGGGTTGAAACCGTAAACCACTTAAAAAATACTTAGACTTATGCTAGTAACATTTACTAAAGATTGTTTGAAAATTTACAGTCGTTCACAAATTAAGAGGAACACAAGCACAAGCGCAAGCAAATTAGGAGGAAGGCAAGTCTGTTGTCGGGTGCCTTATGGGACACCCGGTATGCTGAGATTCATCTGCGCCTGGCGTTGGATGGTTTAAAAAATTTTAAAGTAACCAATTTTTACGAACGATCAGGTATTTTGACTATTTCTTGTTGTTGTAAATGTGGTATAAATATAACGGTAATAATGTCTACAAATACCACAACGAGTTTGGGTGTCAACAAAAGTCTAATAGAGTTATATATATATATATATATATATATATATATATATATATATATATATATATTATGGCGTTTTTAAGATCCATAATATATTTCAATGAGTTCTTTTCAATTGATTTTGATTACAGTAAAATGACACTGAATACTATTTCAAATATCCAGTATTAGTCTAGTTACAAGTTTATATAAGTCCATAAAATGAAACAATATAGTATCAATACACAATTTTGTTAAAAGATGCAAAGCAAAACAACAACACTAGCAACAATCATTTGCTTGTTCTATGGCTGAACCTAAATTTAAACATTTTTCACCTAAAAACTAAAGGAATTTTACTCACAATCTGCTATTGCTTTGTTTCACCTTTACGGCAATTAATCCAAAACGATTGTTGTGTCAATAACTGACAGTCTATTAGAAATATATTGTAATATAGTGCATCCATGTCAAATATAGGCTAGTTCGTTTTGTTGATAATTATTATAAAACATTGAAAGTAAATGCATAGATAAAGTTCTATGAGAACATTATTTATTAAGATATCAAGTTAGCTAAGCTAGTATAACGGTCTACGTAACCCCTCCAGTGATCCATCTTTTACAATCACCACCCAATAATATCACATGGAACATCTAAGCTTGCTTGTGGAATATAAAATGCTACATGGGTGTGTAGTTTAAAATCTTAGCGATTTTGTAACCCTTACAGACTAAACACTAGGTTGGCTATAATAACTGATTTAAATTTTGGTCGATGTAGAATGTTTATGTGAAGGAACTGCAGAAGGGTTCTTAAACAAAACAGTTCACCTTGATTTGCTTGCTGCACAGAAAACTTAAGAGATAGCAATAATTTCTCCTAATTAGAGCATTAGAAACCCTACTTCGATACCTAGTGTATTCTTCCCTTAGATAGGTTTATGTAGATAGGTTAATGTATGCGGTGTTATATTTCCACATATTTACATTATTTGTAGTAAATATGAGTTAATTAAGAATTAGTTCTTTGTTTTATTTACTTATAAACTATTCAAGATAACTCGGATATTTTATACAAGGTGGACTAATGAAATGTTATTCAGTGATGTGAAACAAAAAAGACGCTTTAACACAAGCAACAAAAGCCGAAACTTTGCTTAGAGGAAAACAGTAAATTGGCTTTTATTTTCTGCTTGTCTTATCACTAAAGCTTGTTGGCCTTTGTTGAGATGTTACTGTTCTTTTAAAGATTTTATTTGACAACTATGTTTGTTCATATTGAAGATTAAACAGTAATATAAACATAGCTTTGTTTTGTGAACAACTTTGTGATTTAGATTTAAATTTATATAGACCTTTTGATGCGTAATGTTGTCGATGACCCGTAAATTTGCAGACACAGTGCCACAATAATACTTTCTAATCGCTATTACTTTTTATATCCCAAACACCTGCTTAAGTTTTGGTCCGGAGTTTAGCTCATGGTCCATTGTCACTGTCCCCTAATTATATGTTTTGAAATTAGTGTAACTCGGTGGTGTCTGGTGGGATGTGTTCAACGTAGCTTCACGTAGTTCGTGCTGGGCAACTTCCTACGTCTTCTGGGTTGTCCGCCATCAATTTCACCAATTATCATACATGGAGGAGTTGAAAGAGCTATTGATATTTATTAATTTGTCTACGTGTTTATGTGTTGGGAGGTCTTCTGTTGGACAAACTCTGATACTTCGAGAAGATAGAAACCATTTTAATTAGGAGGGCGCTTCAGTCATGAAACTTTTCGCGTTTTTACCTGCTTCCCAAATAAGGTCAATGTTAACTTTGAAAGCTCGATACCAGTTATCCGATATCGGGATATATTTGTCACTTTATCCGATAAAGTTGATTTATTGATAGTTAAAAAAGTGATTTTAGTGTGCATAATTTAGACATTACAAATAATAAACGTTCCGTGAAATTCCAAAACATTTATGATATTCAATATTTACTATTTTTTGTGGACGAACTACTATTTTTAAAACTGAATTTATACTCACTGGGATATTTTTGTCTTTAAAATGTACCATGAATCATCAATTTAGGAAAATTTATTTAGAGGGAACGGACTTTGTAAATAAGAATTTGAACATTGGTCATTCAACACTGGACCTAGACGTATCTAGACGCAAAGCTAATTAAGCTAATTTGCGACATTCTAATGACGTATTTAATAACTTTATTTACCAAATACTCTTGTTTTTTCAATAAAGTTTTTAAAAGACTGTGATACACTGTGATTATTCCACATACTATTTTTCCAAGACCATGACACCAGACTACATGTATAATAGGAGTTTTCAAACTTCCAACTTATGCTTCTAAATGAAAAATTAAGACAGAGCAGCACACAACGTATCCCAAATCAGTGCAACATTTTGGCATCAAATATGATTAGTTCGTTTGAAAGATTCAGTTCCAAAGTAAAATGAATTCAGGTTTTGATTTGGAGTTGAATATTTACTCCCAAAAAATTTAAATTGTACGTATTGACTGAATTATTTTAAATAATACGATAATTGTAGTCACGAATAAACATAAACACATAGAAAATCTGGGATCAACAGTTTTTGTAAGGTTTAGAATCAAATTAAAAATATAACATTACTTTAAATTTGTCATATATGTTTGTTTTACTTGTTACGGTTGTTGTTTTAGTCAAAGACATCGTTTTTAACAGCATACAGTCAATAGTTAAAGAGAGTGATATGATCCTTAATGATATATAATTATCTCAGCTTTTCTGTACTTTAATTTACCATCAATAACAATAATATTAAAATGTACCAAGTTCACCTGTTAATTAAAAACATAATTGTTGATGAGCTTCGTTAAGTGGAAGAGCTTAGCAGACATAAGTTTCCCAGTAAACTTACAGTGATGCGGGGCCCAAGCAAATACTCGACTTTCTAGCCACTTATCATAATGAACTGTCAGTTTAAAAAAAATGTGATCATCTTTCTTTGAATAAATTAGCTTGATGCCAGTTATTGTTTATTTTTTAATCCATCAACACTGTTCATAAATTTATAAATAATGTGCATTTATTAAGTACTGTATGGGTTTTATAGGAATTTTAGGAGTCTTTTGACAACAATTCTGTAGAAGTTAAATTTCAATTAATCCCGAACAGTTTTTAATACTAAGTTATTTAATACCGTTATTAATATACGTGAAATAGAACTTAAAGAGAACTTATTGAATATGTCCGAGGTGAAAGTTGTTACAAGTGCAACTCAACATCGTTGGGTATGAAGAAGCATGAATACAAGTATCTTAAAATAACTTAATATTAATCGTTAGTTACAATCTTCTAAAATTAATCTTGCCGTTTCAAACTACAATCTCTCCTAAGCTCTCACTGGTTTTTATTAGAAAAATATCAATTTAAATATTATATTTTTATTAATTATATTTTTCCGATTAAAAACAAAATTGTTTGCAATATAAGATTAAAACAAAAACCAGCTTCAATTTGGTTTGCGTTTATTGCCTCACTATTTTCATTCAGAGGAAAATAAAATAAAGTTTTGTAAATGGTGTCTCTTACTTTAATTGTACTCAAGATACGTTGCTTTAAGTTGAATTTAATTTTAGTTATCAATAAGAAGAAATATGTAATTGTATTGAAGGTTATCAATTTAGAACTGGATGTACTTATTGTTTACTTACAAAATAAAATTGAAAATACTCCAATAAAAATATCTAATCTTACGTACGAGTTATTAACGGCTTATTTTCTTCATTTGAATTAATACAAATTATTATACCCATAAAATCGGCATAATGTTAGTCTTACTAAGCGGATTAAATATTGTGACTATTTTTACATATTTTACCAGCTGTAATGCACGTCAAATCCATATATCTTTTTACAGTAACAATTATACCTGGATACTCTTTGCATTGACTTAATATGGAAAAAGAATTCAATATAACATAGTAAAGTAATTTGAATAACACATATGTTGTTGCCTTTTTGCATAAAATGAGAACTTATGAAGATAATGTAAGTTGGTTTTACAGAAATTATCTAATATGGTGAACTCTTTTTATACGTGTTTCTATCAATTATTTTGTAAAAACTAATTTCCTGATAATAAATTACCAGTTAATTTGTCTTATAATAATTGCAAAACAAACATGTTTTGGAATATCAAAACGCATTGCACGATCACATTTACAAATCTTGACATTATAGCGTACTGTGTAGTTTGTTAAATTATATTATTTCTCTAAACACCACGATGACATCAATATTAAACACTTTTGCAGTATAGTTTTGATTGATACACTAACAGTTATGGCATACTGAATACTGAAACTTGATGAAGGAGCCTTGTTCAATCCCGCTATGAGAATACGAGATGAAGCTAACGGATGAATATAAAATCGTATGATGAATGCATTTTTCGATCTATATGCATTCCACGTGACTTATTTCTTGTCTCACATATTTCATCTCACTATTGTAATAAATAGTAAACAATCTCCGTTTTAATGATCTAATAGCTTTTGGCTCGTTATTTGCTGGCCAATTTCCGATAGACCATAGATTAGCTGACTAAGAACATCATGGAATCAAACAAATCATACGCATTAGCATTACAGAAAGGCTGAAATAAAGATAGGCAACAGCAAAGTCGACTTATTTAATGTGTAAACCACAAAATACATTACAAATTCATTGTGAAGGCTTATTATGGTTTAAAAGTTGAATGAAAAAGTGAAGTATGCGAACTAGTTTAAAATCATATTTAATATATACTGTTGAATATGTTAAATAGTAACGTAACAACCGTTGAAAATTCAACGGCAATTATTATCATTATATAACATTAACAACAAAACGACATCGAATAAATCTTGTATTTCTGAAAAAATAATTCCGGGTGTCTCATCAGTCTCAAAATAGTCCTTAAGGAGACTTATTACCTTATTATTACTTATATTCTTATTACCTTCTATAAGAATTATACAATCTAGTTTGGAAGCAAGGATCTTTGTAATTAGAAAACAAAAACCCATAAGTAAGAAATAACATGTTTTAACTATAATTATGTCTATTCTAAAATTTAAGATTATAATAAGTGTTATAACAAAGAAATACTAAAAAAATACATGCAATTTATAGCAATAAGGAAATAACAATATACTCTTTGAAAAATGTCCCCAGTTTTAAAGTGAAGCACGTTGTAAAATTAATACATTAATAATCCAAAAGAGTTATCAAGAGTTAAGCGCTTTGTTCTTTCGTTAAAACTTCTCGTAATTACTGTTTAGAAATAAAATTACATACCTTTAAAATAATTTTCTTTGAGAAGGTAGATACAGTAAACTCATTTACATAGTATTGATTCAAATTTAAATGAAAATATTTTTACAATATATAATAAATACATTTTATTTTAATCAGATGATCATCCAATTCATATAGAAATTTACGCTACAGGATGGCATAGCAGGTCATCACATAGAGTATATAACACAAAACATATATATGGTATAAAGCATGTATCATATCTTACTTAAATTTGTAGTCATCAAGATTCCTCTTCACCAAACAACCAAATTCAAACACATTGCATGTGCATTGAAAGGCATGTTCTTATAACGATAGTTAGGTTGCACTAGGTTACATTATTGCAATTTTTTAATTAATATAATAATTACAAACTAACAATTACTATCTAATTTCACCAGCCTTATTTAACGGAAAATAATTTATGCAAAAAGCCACTAAAGCTGGTTTTAGCGAATTTCTCTGTAGAGAAGAAGCTATTACCGTAATTGGTAAGACCTAGGCCCGGGACCATGATAAATTTCGTTATGACATCCCCAGATGCCAAAAACACCATTCGTTCAATACTGTATATGTATATATATATATACTTATATATGTGTGTGTGTGCCCGTAAGCACGATAACGTTCGTAAAAATGGTCCGATTTTGATTAAATTTGGTAAAAATGTGTAAAGCAAAATTTATGACTTTAAGTTTGAAAACCAGACAGATCGCTCTATCTGAAGGGGTATTTTAGGGGGGTTTTGTACCCTAAAAATGGGTTTTTTGAGTTTTTTACTTATAATATTTCAAAATATCTAATTTTACTTTCCACCATTGGATTTGACTTAAAAAAACAAACAATTTGGTGTTTCGATCATTTCTCTACGTCAATTTTTTACAGAGATATTCAAAGTGCAAAACACAGTACGTTGTTCAATGTTATTCTTATGGAGATTAAGAAACATTTTATACCTCGCTTATTTATGAACGTATCCGAACGAAACTTGGTATATGGCTTCCATTTCGTTGTGGTCTATTGATAATTGTCCAAAAAAAACAATATTTTGTCGATGGTTCCCGCAGCAGCAAATCTGCGTACTCAGCGCCCATGATATTGTTATGGAGAGTAAGAATGTTATGTTGTTATGGGGAGTAATGTTATGCCTCACTTAGTTATGAACATAAATTAATATAACATGGTATGTAGCTTCACCTAGTTGAGTTACATTCATATTTGAATACAAATCCATGGATAGTGTTCCTAGTTGCAGCAAACCTGCGTACTCAACCCCCCATGTTATTCTTATAGAAAATAAGTAAAATTGTATAAATTGCTTATTTATTAATGGATACGGCTGAAACCTTTGGTATGTGGCTTCACCTGGTTGAGGCCTGTAGAAATATTTCAATTAAAATCTAATATTTTCTGTTCCTTATTGTTGCAGCAAATCTGAGTACTCAATCCCCATGTTATTCTTGTGGAGAAAAAATAATATTTTAAATATGGCTCATTTGGGAATATGTATCTATGCACCTTGGCAAAAGTGGCTGTATATGGTATATATATATATGAATTATAAATTCCCTGTGTATGCTGGTTTGCTGCGACGGGGGTATTTTCCCCGAATTCCCCCATAGGGAAGAAGCTATTACCGTAGGTCACATGGTAAGACTTAAGCCCGAGACCATGACAACTTTTCGTTTTGAGGCCCCCAGATGCCAAAAACACCATTCGTTCATATTCATATATATATACATATATATATATATATATATATATATATATATATATATATGTATATATATATATATTTAAAAAAAATTATTAACAAGAACCCTTTTTTAAAACATTTTTAAAAATAATAATAGTAGTCCTATATAAAAGTCAAGATATGTACATATATGTATATGCATATATATAAATATATATATATATATATATATATATGTGTGTGTGTGTGTGTATGTGCGTAGGCACGAAAACTTTCGTAAAAATGGTCCGATCTTGATGAAATTGGTACAAACGTGTAAGGCAGGATCTATTTTCATGAGTTCGAGAACCAGACAGGTCGCTCTATTTTTAATGTTTTGTACCCCAAAAATTGTTGTTTTCAACTTTTTACATGTAATTATTTTTAAATCCAAACTTTTGTTTAGACCATTAATTTTAGCTTAAAAAATTTGGTATTTTGATCATCGCTCTACGTCAATTGGTTACCGAGACATTAAAAGTGCTAAACAAAGTACGTTGTCCAATGTTAATCTTGTGGAGAATAAGTCAAATCTTATGTCTCCCTTAATTATGATATAAATTAATAAAATTTGGTATGTAGTTTCACCTCTTGTTGAGTTATACTGATACTTGCACAAAAAACCAATTGTTGTACTCCTTGTTTCAGCAAACCTGCGTACTCATCCCCCACGTTATTCTTATGGAGAGTAATTAAAATATGGTATACATCGCTATTTATGAATGTAGATTGATGAAACTTGGTATGTGGCTTCACCTAGTTGAGTTATATTGATATTTGAATGAAAACGCATATTTTGCGTTCCTTTTACAGCAAACCTGCCTACTCAGCTCCCATGTTATTCTTATGGAGAATGATTCAAATGTTATATATCGCTTATTCTTGAATTAATATTGATAAAACTTGGTATGTGGCTTCACCTAGTTGAATTGTATTGATACTTGCATCAAAATTCTGTCAGCAAACCTACATTCTTATCCCCAATTTTATTCTTATGTAGAATAGTTAAAATATCGCTTACTTGTTAATATATTTTTATGAAACTTGGTAAGCGGCTTTTTGTAGTAGGCCTATTAAGACAAAAATGTGCATCGGAAATTCGCTGAGTATGCAGGTTTGCTGCGACAGGTGTATTTTATTATCATTATCCTCACCAGAAATGGGCGGACGGTACTCAGTTTACTTGATACGTGTTACCGCCCATATTTATAGAGCTCAGTTTTTGCAACCTATCTACCAACTATGATAATAATTTAACCCAAGCAAATGTTTAATCAAATAACTAAACTCAATTAATGTTTAAACTCAATCAAAGAATAAATAAATCTTTGTCCTATTGTTGTTTATGGTTAATAGGTGTTTGAAAAATAACGTAAATAGTAATTAATTAGTAATTTAATATATCGCTAATTTTTGAACATAGTAAAAATTAAGATTTTAAAAACAAATAACGCGTTTAATCTCAGTTGATAAATAGACTACAGTTATTAAGTTGTGACTCTTTTATTAAGACCAAAACTACTTCTTGTGTTTACGTTTATTTAAAATGGTTTTAAACAGCAGTTCCAATCGTAAACTGTTATAAATAGTCTACTGTTTATTTAATATTAGCCAACTAATTGAAGCCGGTTGTTTTTAAATACGCTTCAATGTTACGGAATCATCTTAAAGTATATAGTAAAATTTAAAATTATATACTGACCAGCTAAAAAGCTGAAAACCATATGGTTGATGTAAATTATGCTATGAACTTTTTATTTAATCAGCTGTTTCCTTTAAACGAAAAATACAATCATAAATATAGGTAAACTTGTTTGTTTATTACAACGATTGTATAGAGCCGGGACCTACATCGTGGGCCACGATAGATAGTGGCCTCACTGGTTACAACCAACCCGTGGCATTCAAAATCGTATGTTTCTTGTTATTCTTAATTTTACCGTACGGGGCCTTAGATAATAAACTTTAAAATATATTCCTGCACCTTTACAACCTACATATGCATAACATCTTGTAATTGAGCACTTCTGGTTACTGAGAAAATTTCATCCGGACATAATAAAAAAGGTGATTTTATAATATGTTAATTGTGAACACAGATATATTATATATATAATATTATTTGTTGTTTGATCACCAATCAAGGAAGGCTTGTAATGATCATTGATCTTGAACTGTGATTCGAAGTGTGTAATGAATTCCGATAAAAATAGGTATATTTCGGTTTTCCTTCAAGTCTACTACCTTTCTATTTTTAACTGGTTGTTGGTTAACTCCTCCTCTGAAAAACTCTGAATTGTGGTGAACGTCAGCGGTGACGTCGGAAATGCAAACAATTAAACCACAAGTGAAGACTAAAAAGCCTATTATTAAAAATAAAAATTCAAGTAAAATATTGTTTTACAGTTTTAATAAACGTCCAAAACGGATTATGTGACATATTAGGTCAAAAAATGTAAGGAAACCCATGTTAATATTTTGCATATTATTATTAAGTCAGGCTATCTGAATCTACACAAACTAGAACAGACGATACGTCATAGTTGTCTCATTTTGCTATCTTGATTACCTTGTCAATAGGCGTGTTCAGCTGATGAATTCATGTTCCCTACATGCTAGGTGTTAAATAGGCTTAAGGCATTTCTAACACATAACATGCAGTCTGTAAAGAGCCATTTGTATGTTTTGTTTAAATATAAAAATTGATCTAGTGATGAATAAAAACCATTTACCCATGCTTTGTTCCCAAACCTTTGGTCATGTCATTTTGTTTTACAATTGTGTAATGATTAATGTTACGGATACTTTATATAATGTTACGTTGTTATGTAGTGTTCAATCTTGTATTTCATGAAATATATGGAAATTCGTGTTTAGTCTGCATTCTATACATGGCACGAGTCTTAGAATCTTGGTGAGTTTTTAAGTTAACATTTTTGTAATTAGTTTAATTAGTATTTTATCACACTCTGAAGATTAGAGTTTTATTTTTATTTTCTCCCCCTATAAATAGTATATGGAGAAAGTATTGTTTTCGTAAAAATTTTCGAATTTGAGTTGTTAGTGGAAATATTCGTTTTGGTGCTCCCTGAACCCAAAAAAGCGATTTTAACGTGATGTCTGTGTGTCTGCCTGTCTGTATGTCTGGATGTGTGCAGAGCTAGAGCCCAATCCAACTGGCCGATTTTGATGACATTTCGTATGTAGGACATACCACGATCCCTCCAGGCATTTTAAAATTTTGATAGAATTTTTTATTTTTAAGGGTAAGTATTCCCCAAAAATCGCTAAAAAACATAATCAATTCATATTTATCAAAATCGGCTCTAACGATTTTGATTATACTTTAGTAGTTTGTAGAGCTTTACGTTTCCAACAAAATGACACCACCCGCATTCATGGAAAAATTCGGATTCAGGAATCACAGGACTTAAAACATAAAAAAACCATAAATTTAAAAACATAATACTTATGACCATTAAAAATAGCTCAAAAAACTAAATAATTTAGTATTTTGAATTATTATTCTACGATTGCTGGTTGCGGAGAAAATTGTAATTGTAATTTTGCGGTAAACGCAGCACATTGTCTAATGTTATTTTTATGGGGATTACAAAACTTACCATTTCTTTATTATTTACAGATTAATTTCGTTTAAAATTGATATGCAGGTCAAGTTAGCATTGACCAACAGAGGATATTCGAAATATGTTGCAACTTAACCCTGGGGGTCAAAGTTTCCCCTCTGAAAAAAAACTGTGTTTAGCAACGGTTTCTGTAGTGCCTCCCAAAAACGGATTTGGGTGGATATTTCTGTAAACAACTATTTTAGACAATTTTATGTACATTCCCCTGATACTTTTACTTTATATACTACATTTAGTAAATAAAAAGTCATTTATTCATTGAAGTTGCGCTAAAAGGGAGAAAGTATTTGTCAGTTTCCTGATACCTTTTATTCAAGATTATTCGACTGAAGTTTTATAGAAATGTATTTTTTCAGAATTCTTTGTTTTGTTAACTATGATAAAACCGTTGTGTTCTAACGGAAAAAGTTTTGAATCTGCAGCAAGAGGCATACGTCGGATAAGCCGTGCCTAACAACTTTGGCCATCCCATCTATTTACTACTTAACTTCGGTTTTATTTTTCACTGTGAAAAGGGAGCTTCTTCAACTGTGAGAAAAAATATTTGTAGGCTTGTAACCATGCGTTTAAATGAATAAGAAAATATTGTTGGAAGTCCTAATGCTCTTTCCGTTTACAAATTTAAATACACATAACAAAACGACATAAAACTTAAAAAAGTAAATTTAGTTTGTAAACAATTATCACTTTGCTGTGATTATGTTTTAAGCTGACGTCAAGTAAGTAGTGTGGGTTTGCGGGTTTTGCGCCGGAAGTGACGTCATCCGGTCACGTGACCGGATGCGCTGAGTCATGAAAGACGTCATCTGGGGCTGAGCCAGTGACGTAGGCGGTTTTGTGACGAAATGAGTTAAAGTTCAAAGTTCAAGGTCACGGGGAGGTAATTTTAAAAAAGTACTACCTCGCACGCGTAAAATCCGATTGTGATTCGATAGTTTTAATTCGATAAAATATCGAATGAAAATTATCGAATGAAGCAATCGAATGATACGAGTGCGAGGTAGTACTAATACAAATATTACTTTATTTTATTTACAATAATTCATATTACAAATATTACTTTATTTACAATAATTCATGTTTACAATAGTTCCCCGTTGTTGGTTGTCATCGATGTTGTTGATCCGGACGAGTTGCGGCCATCACTTTGCTTTCTGAAGAAAGACGGTAGATACTTCGATCCCTGCGCAGAGTCCATGTTGTGTTTTTGACACCTATCTGTTCTGTTAGGTGTTTGCATTTCATTGCTGTCAGGAGGAAATAATACGTGACGGCAATGAAATAGAAACATCTATCAGACCTTGAGTGAAATGATATTGTTATTTTGTGAAGAGCGTCTCGGAGAGCTCGATGTTCACCGGTCGAGAGCCGGAGGTGTACTGACTATTCGCTAGCTAGCGTTCTGGTATCAAACAAAATGGTGGGGGTAAAAGTGTAGTAGAACGAAGCAGATGGTTGGTGGGAGGTGGCAGGCGGCAGGTGGCAAGTGTGCGGCATATGGTAGTCCCCCCACTACACCAGTCCCCCCACTACACCAGTCTCCCCACCAAGTTTTACATCGCACAATAACTAGTTTACATGTGTTAGTTAGGGTTTAGCTCTTAGACTGTCAAGACCTTAGCTCCGTAACTAAAAACTTCAATAATGTTTGCGCTTCAACGCTGTATAAGTATAACAGCTACTATGATCTAAACCGGTGCATGTATTCATATGGTTCTTTTTGCGAAGCAAACAACTAGCTAAAAGTGTTTCAACCTCGATTATTCTTCGACGAAACCGCTCATTGTCCACTAAAAGTGTAGACCTTCTGTCTTCATTGTCAGGGAAGTAGAAAGTAGTGTCAAGGGGACTACTGAAGGTCACCTTCCTCATGTTCCTGTAAAACTGCGACATTTTTCAGATCCTCTAGGTAGATGTTCATCCGTCAAGAGCTAGAAGAATAATGATGGAGTGTTATCGTGTATGATAGGCACCTAACCCTCACCACAACGTTACCTTGTCCTTCAAACCATCGTTTTACGCTACAGATGCTATACTGTTGGTTAGATTTAAATTTAGATTGCACCTTCTTGTTTGTCTTGACAAGCCGCGTAATTGAAGTACCCACATGTTATACTTTGAACTAAAAACAAAGAAGTTATTTAGGTTTGTCCTTGAAAATAGGTGTTTTTTCGCTGATGCTGCTATACCCGTTGTCAGATCTGAATTCTGTTTGCACTAACTTGTTCGTCTGATCAATCCGCGTAATTTGAGTACCCACTTAATATACTTTAAACCGTAAATAAAGAAGTTATTTAGGTTTGTCCTTGAAAATAGTTGTTTTTTCGCTGTTGCTGCTATACCCTTGGTCGGATCTAAATTCTGTTTGCACCAACTTGTTCGTCTGATCAATCCGTTTAATTTGAGTACCCACATGACATACTTTGCACAAACTTTGTACCCCCCCCCCTTTTTTTGGGTCATGTTCAAGGACCTTGGGACTTAGAAATTTTCACAAAGTGGGCTGCACACAAACATAAGACTAACAGTCTCCTGCCTATGTACAGGCCAAGTCCCTAACTTGAAATGCTTAGGGTGGTCCTGAAAAGGACCGTTTGCGTGCTGAGGGATGGTTTGGTTAGGAATGGTTGGTCTAGGGATCGCTGCTTAATTTAAACTTTATTTTTTAAAACCCACTTTACCCTCCCATCTTGTCTCATGAAGTACAACTCCTGGGTGTCGTTTATCAGAGGGGGTGGTGGTGGACAAGTCTGCGGCAGACGCACCTCGACGTAGTGGTCGGTGTGTTGGAAGAGGAACACGTGGTCCCCGTTCCTAGCCACAAACTTGTACTCCGTCATCCGCTTCAGATTCCGGAACTCGGCCTTGGAGGTGTCGATCGGCGTCACCAAATCATTGATCCCCATCACTCTTGTCCGCTCCATCACCTCATCTACAGTTAGTGGTGGAGATGAAGGTCGAGCTGTGGACGTAGAAGGCTGAGGCTGAGTTGAGGGTCGCTGGTGAAAATATAATGGGTGACACCGAAAATCACGTCTAAGAGCAGACTTAAAAGCTGAAGGTTTCTTAAATCCGCTTCTTCTTTCCGTCGACTTCTTCAAGGACTCCTTCAAACGTTGAAGTTTTTCGGGAGTCAGAGGAGAAGACATGGTGTTGTTGGATGGAATGGAAAATGAATAGAGCACGTGTATACTGGCTGAGAACCAAAGCTGGAATGAGGTGCCAGACAAAGTAAAGCAGGTCGCAAAGGATAACCTTACCCTATCAATATATAGATAGAAAGCTGGGTACTAATTAGAACCGGTTTACATCCGCCCCCCCCCCCGGCCAAGTTCAAGCCCCCCCCCCCCCCCGACGGAACCCCCCCCCCCGACGGACCCCCCCCCCCGACGGAACCCCCCCCCCCCCGACGGACCCCCCCCCTCCTTTGGGTCAAGTTCAAGGTCAAGGTTGAGGGATAAACTTTTTAGCAGAAAGGGACAAATTCCCGACAAAATCCCGCAACGAAGTAGGGTTATCCCTTATCCCGTTTTCCCCTAAATATCCCTATTTCCCATTTTTCGTCTATATAAGCCGAGATTTCAAGCGTCTCCGCGCAGTAGCCTACCGCCCTTTAGGATAAACGTCCCACTGGGTTGCAGTGCCTGCTGCAGCGTAGGTCTCTTGAGTGTGTGTGGGCCCAACGCGCAATTGAGAGACCATGCGCATTTGCATGTGTAGTTAAATATATTTAAGGGGATCTTGGTCAGGGGATTATTGTACTTCGGTTCGTAGTATTCTGAAGCCTACACAGTGATGAACGTCCTTGCGGTTTCAGAGTGCACGACTGTTGTAAACTGACCATATTTTGATGCTTTATAATAACATTGTAGATGGAATGTTTTGTAGTTTGCTTAACACTTAATGCTTTTATCTTCAACGTGTCCTTGACCTAGATTAGGACTTAGAAAATATTCAAGAAACATTCAATGTACACAACCACGTTTTAGCACAAAATTTATGGAAGGGGAAATTTAATATATACTGCAACAGCGTGGTAAAAATCATCATATCGCTATGGAAGCTGTAGGTGTAAACACTTGGCTTGTTCCTTCCGAGCTTGCTATTTCAGAAGCCTTTCTGTCCATCCTTACTTATGAGTTTCGAGGCATTAAATTAAAAGTAAAAATAGAGCTGAGACCGTTGCATAGAAATGATATGCATTGTATTTTGGTGGAATGGGAATCGCCCTCCGGCATTAATCTTTTCCATTTTATCAAAAGATCGTGCAAGGAGTTTTGCGTAAAACGGATAACAGTCTCCCTTGTTTAAACGTAGTACAGATTTCTTCCAAAGTAAAATAGCAAAGGTAACACCTTTGCTATTTTACAAAATATTTTAACGTGTCCTTGACCCAGTTACCGGACTTGGAGCAATTCAAAGTGTGCTATACAGCGTTAGAACAAACTACTGTCGAAGCCCCCCCCCCCGATATATTCCTATAAAAGTGGGAGCAGCCCGCAGAGGGTTCGCAGTCGCAGGCCGACAGCCTAGCTAGCTGTTTGCCCGCGCTGTCCGCAATAGTATCTCTAGTATAGAGTTGGTACCACTATATATTAGAGATGCTACCTTAGCTTAAGGCATGTCTGTGTATTATTAAGCATGTTAGAATAACGCTTGTAGTTTGCTGCTAGTAAATGTAGTTAGTTTAACTGTAGTTAGTTTGGTGTTGGTTTTAAAGTGTTTTTGAAGTGTTTTTTATTTACTAATGAAATATGTACTTTTCTTTCACGCTCCCATTCAAAAAGGTATGGCACGAAAACCGACCTTATGTCTTTAAATATCTCAGGGGGGATTATGTTTCTCAAATAAACACCTTTCCTAACCCCTTACAAAAAGGTATGGCACGAAAACCGACCTTAAGTCATTACGGCGCGCAAACCGGATGACTTTACCTATCTTAACCCTTACTCACGAGAAACAGATTCAGTCAGTTTGCTTATTTTTGGTTAAATTTAAGGGGACCTTGGTCAGGTAATTATTGTACTTCGGTTCGTAAAACTCTGACGCCTACACAGTGATGAACGTCCTTGCGGTTTCAGAGTGCGCGACTGTTGTTAACTGACTATATCGTTTGTGTGTTGGGTGAATAATTTTTCGGGGGAGAGGTTAGTGTTCCGTTATCAGGTTTATTTGCCTATAATTGCGAGCTTTAAGCTAGTCCTCTTCTCCTAATGCAGAGCGGGGAATAGAGCAGTTTGTGGTCCAAGTGAGAATCACTTACTGCTCTATTCCCCGTTTTGGCAACATGTTCAGATGACCTTGACCCACTTCGGGACTTAGAAAATTTTCGTTTAGTAAAACATTACAACAATATTCCTTCCCTAACCTCTAAAGCCCCCCCCCCTACAACTGGGTATAAAAGGAGGGTTTTCACCAGTGGTAAAATCATTCTGCTGCTTACACATCACGAGTGCAGTTCAGTTCCCGAGATGTCTGACCGTAGGAAGCAACTTTTGCCGAGGAAGGTTGAGCACTCTTCACCTGCTCCGTCATCTGCTCCGCCAGCTCCTTCCATCCTTCGGCAGGCGTTAATATTATCATGCATTGTTCCTGAGGAGCCTGCACCACGACCGCAACCACTTCAAGAAAACCTCGTTGCTCCCCTGTCCGCTTCTTCATCTTCTTCATCGTCTTCGTCGTCTTCATCTTCTTCGGCTACTTCTCACTCACCTTCTCCATCACCGAGGAAGGATGAGCAAACAACTGCACCATCTTTGGCTTCACCAGCTCCTTCGCTTCTTCAGCAGGCGCTGGCAAGCATTCTTCCACCTTCTACACCAGGCTCTTCAACACCATCTGCAAGTCTACATTCTTCTTCTCCTACCAAACCTTCTACACCTTCTGTAAGTGTCCTTTCCCGTCCTTCAGTGATCTGTATTAACAACGAATCTCCTTCAGAGAAATTTCAACAATTAAAAACCTTGAGAAGGCAGTCTATACTTCCTGCACCAAGATGCAGCTACAGTTTTAAAAAAGGTGCAAGGAAAGGGGAACGTTGTGCTAAGTCTTGTGTTTTAAATGAAGAAGTATGCAGATCACATTTAAAACAAAATCACAAGGGCACCGTTTCTCTTTCTACACCCCATCCAACAGTGAGACCAACCAAAATTCGAATTAATAGGCTTTGTAGAAATAAACGATACTTTTTTGTTAAATCAAAGGGCTTTGCAAAGGTGGTGGTTCAATGTGAAGGTAAATTGTACTATGTAGAGTTGCCTAGAGGCATGGACCTCCACGTCAAAGAACTTACCAAACAGAACTATTTAATTCGAAATGATACAGGTTTCAGTGTGTGGAAAACATTTAAAATAAAAAAAGATTAAAAAGTGTATTCCAAATTAAAAATAGTCTTTTCCAAATTAAAAAAAAAAGTGTGGACAACCTATTTACAATTTGTAGCATATGCTGCAGAGTGTAAATAGGTTGTCCACACCTTTTTTTTACAATGCTACAACGACCTTGACCTAAATAACGGACTTAGATATATTGCACTAAGTTAAAGATAAAACTTAAATGGAAAAAGGAGAAATATTATATTAAAGACATTATTCAACAGTAAAGAGGGGAGGGGGTAAGCGGGTATTTAAGCGAGAGATTCGGAATATAATTATTAGTTGTATCGTCATGAGCGTCAACAGCAACACATGGGGAAAGGAAATTAGCGAAGAGGAGTTGTACGCGATTGTTGAGGCTGCTGAAATGACTGAGGTTTATAAAATTAATAAGGTTGCAGAAAATGGTGCTCAGTCTCAACCGCAACAAACTACATCACCGATGCAGTCTACAACGCAACAACCAAGACCCTATCATGTTATCCTGGAGGAGTACAATGAGGCGATGAGGTACGCCTTTACTAAGTGGTGTGGTCAACCGCGTTCTCCTGAACAATGGGAGGAGCATGATGCAGACTTTCGCCTGGTTGCAGACTTAGAACTTGAGCTTCAAAGAACAAAGGCTGCTCAATAGTGAGAAGAGTTATTGTTTACTTTAAAATACAGAGCGGGGAATAGATCAGTTTGCGGTCCAAGTGAGAACCACTTATTGCTCTATTCCCCGTTCTGGCAACTGTTGTAAATGACCTTGGGACTTAGAAAATATTCGTTTGATAAAAAATAATGAAAGATCTTCTTATTTCTCACAACAATATATTTTCCTAACCCCCACCACTACCTAAACTAAGTATAAAGGAGGTTCTCCATCGCTGGTAAAAATTAGTACTCTGCTGAAAATGAATGCATCCACTACTTCTATCTCTGCAGCAACTATAATAGTTAGCAGACGGGTCGAAAACATTGATCAGGTGCTTGCTGTAAGGAGATTACTGCTACGGTATCTTGATATAGAGGTTAGTTGTCAATTGTACATGTGGAGACCAACAGGTGAAGTTTATAGTAGTGAAAATGAAGCATTTGAAACAAACTACAGTAGAAAGTTATATAAAATCTTTGGTAATATGGTAAGGTTAGTCGATAAAGGATGGAACATTAATATAACATTTTATATTGTTCCAAACCTGTAATTAAATCAAAAAAAAAAACGATGGGTATATAAGCCCGATGTTACAGAGACAATTATCACTTTGGTTCTGAATTGCGTCAAGAGAGCACCTACCATGGTATACCTCCACTATATTGACTCTACTGCTAAAGCGGATACTTTTATCCAGCGTGTTTACCAACTGTTAACGGAGTACCAACATGTTCAGGTCAAAGGATTGGGTATTCGTGGAACAGAAGAAGTAAAAATAGATGTAAAACCAATCCCTTTGAAGAAAAAAATTGTCCAATTATTACAAGAAGGCTACACACTGTGCCTTTATTACACAACCTCATAAACTAAATAAAACGCCAAAGGGGGGGGGAATACAGAACGGGGAATAGATCAGTTTGAGGTTTGAATAAGAATCTCTTACTGCTCTATTCCCCGTTCTGGTAATAGGATAAGGTGACCTTGACCCACTTACAGGACTTAATCATTTGTGTTACAATAATACCTCTTCCCTATCACTTTTCCCTACCACTTGCACTTTCAACACTTACCCCCACCACCACCGAAATCATGTATAAAAGGTGGTTTCGTATTAGTGGTAAATCAGTCTGCTACTTGGAATCATGTCGCCCAGAGATAACATTTTCCCTTCTAAGAAGACTATACTAGAATTGATTAAAAATATTCCATTAAATTTAAACGAAGATGAAGACGAAGACGATTCAGAGATGGAAGGTGAACTATTTAGTGATCTTGAACTACTGAGTGAGTTTGCTAGCAGTGAACCATATCTTGGAGAGATGGAGCTGTTGGAGCTGTTGACTGACGACGACGATGTCGATAATAATGAACCGGAATTTCATCATCAGTTGCTTTGCTTGGAGGAAATGGACCTTGTTGATAGTGAAACCCCTCCAAGCAGTATTAATATCGATGATGTAGTTCTAGATCAAGTCACAAGGAACTTTTGTGTTCGTCGTCGCTTATTTAGTGATATGAGCTCATCATCATCATTATCATCGGAAGAATCTGAATAAGTTTTTGTTGTCTTCAAATAGTTTACTTTAAATACAAAGCGGGGAATAGATCAGTTTGTGGTTATAGTGAGAATCACTTACTGCTCTATTCCCCGTTTTGGTAATATCGTTGTATGACCTTGACCCATTTACATGATTAAAAAAGTGGGGTAACTTATACATTTAATGGTGGGGGAACGTCTATTTAAAGACGATGCAACAGTGTATATTTATCATATAGACATAATGAACCCACCAGGAAACTCCGTTTGCTACAGCTTTCCCCTCCTCGATATCGATGATGTGATAAAACTTACATCAATAACAAAACGGTTCGAATTCGAAAGGCGACTCATAAAAGTCGACGTAATTCCACAAGATCTTCGTTCGGCAATGTTGACTATTGAATATGTTAAAGATGAATCTACAACTGAAGATCCCTATTGTTTTATGAAATTTTTAGTTGATCAAGATGCAATGTGTACAATCCAACTTCACATCCGAGTTTAAAATTTATCAAATGTTTCTGTTGGAGAAAATTGTCTTAGTTAAATACAGAGCGGGGAATAGATCAGTTTATGGTTTAATATAAAATCATTTACTGCTCTATTCCCCGTTTTGGTAAATTTGTTCAATGACCTTGACCTAAATACAGAAATTTGTAGCCTCCAGCTACAATAGTAAATATAAAATGCAAAAAAAAAAAAAAAAAAAAAAATAGTAAACTTCACGTAATACGTACCCCCATTACTTTTGCTAGGGTATAAATAGAGGGGTATTTGCAGTGTTGTTCATTATTGCCTTGACCCTTGTGGAGATCGCACCTACATTATGCATCGCTGCGATATTTGCAAGTCTTCATTTAAGGATGAATTTATTTTAATGATACATAAAGAACTGAAACATAACAAAAACCAAAATGAAGAATATGAAGAAGAAGAATTGAAAGAAATAGATCAAATGTTAGCTCAACACCAAAATTCCAGACCTAGTGTTATTCAATATGCACCATCAACATCGACTTCTACCTCTGCTATGTCTACACTTCACCGTCCTTCAACATCATCATCATCATCTGCATCGACTTCTACGCCTGTTCTGTCTACACTTCATCATCCTTCAACATCATCAGCTGCATCGACTTCTACGCATGCTCTGTCTACACTTCACCGTCCTTCAGCATCAACAGCAGTAAATGTAGAACTACATGCCCGAGCACTTCCGGGTAATGTAGTAACCCACTTCAAAATTGACAATGCAAAATTACAACTCGAAGAGTTTTTAAATAACGCAAAAGGATTGGTAAGCAACACTTTGCAAAATGAATTAAAACGATTAAATTTTATTAAATTTGGACTATTAATGGATGCTTTATTTACAAACATTCAAAATGAAACTTCACCGAGAGGGTTTTTAACAAAAAACCGAACTATTATGTTTTCGTCAGATATTGATTCAATCGTATCTGAATGTTTTGAAGAGCTAATGACTAAAATACAAGAACATGAAGGAAGAGGCTCTGGATGGAATTTGTTAAGCATCACAGGGCTAGACTTAAGAGTACACAAACACGGCTATGGAATTCGAGGAAGTAGCTACATTCCTCTACCAACAAAGATTAGAAATACCTTATCCTGCGTCAACGTACAAAATCAAGATACTGAGTGTTTTAAATATGCTATGTTGGCCAAATATGTAACAATTCATCCGGAAAGACCAAGTCACTATTATGAAGAAGTACAACATAGATATAATTTCCAAGGGATGACTTACCCTGTTGCTATAACAGACGTTTCAAAATTTGAAAAACAAAATCCTTCAGCTTCTGTCAACCTCTTCGGATTGGATTCGACAAACAATTTGTACCCCTTGCGTATAACACCAAATGAGCGCAGAGATCATACCGATTTGTTATTAATTACTAAAGGTGATATTTCACACTTTGTGTATATCAAAAAATTTGAAAGTCTTGTTTCTAATCAATTATCTAAGCATAAAAGAAAGATGACAATTTGCAAAAGATGTTTTTGTCACGTGAACAAAGAACTAAGAAGGGGAGGGTCTGATTGGTTAGTAGAACACCAGCGGTTATGTAATGGAAACTATGAAGTAAGAATTAAATTGCCGCATCCTAGCAGAGCGCAGATAAAATTTGACAAAGTAATACAACAATACCGTGTACCTGTTGTTGTTTACGCTGATTTCGAGTCTTCTTTACATCCGCTTGAACAACAAGAAGAGGACGTTACAAGAAGAAGCAAATACCAACTTCATTCACCAAACAGTTATTGCATACTAATTAAATCCACGTTGACTGAAGACCATCTTCAAAAATATGGACTATCATCTTCTCCAAAGATTTATCGCGGTGAAGAAGCAGCCAAATACTTTGTCGATGATTTGTATGACATAGCTGCAAAGGTAGAAGAACTGTATGGAACAAAGGTACCCATGTCACCTATGGAAGAAGAAGAACTTTAACATTATGATTCAACAACAACGTGTTATTTGTGTAATAACACCTTTACACTGGATAACGTTAAAGTTCGTGACCACGATCATCTTACGGGAGCGTACAGAGGTGCAGCCTGTAACGCTTGCAACTTGAACTACAAACTACCATATTTTATCCCCGTAGTTCTGCACAATCTGAGTGGTTATGATTCGCACTTCATAATCCCCGAACTAGGAAGAGATAATGGAGCAATAGACGTTTTGGCTACTACAATGGAAAAATTTATAAGCTTTTCAAAAAAGGTGGGTAAAATTAAATTAAGGTTTGTTGATTCATTTAGATTTATGCCTTCAAGCCTCATGAAATTATCTGAAAATCTAAGAAGAACAGATTTGATAGAAACAAGCAAAATTGTACCCAATAGTAAAATGGATTTTGTTCTTCGAAAAGGAGTCTTCCCCTATGATTACATCGATGGACTGCATAGATTTGATGAAACATCACTACCTTCACCAGAACACTTCAAAAACAAACTTAATGATTCGGAAATATCACTTGAGGACTATCAACACGCACGTCGAGTATGGAACGAGTTAGATATGAAGACCTTAGGAGATTACTCGGACTTTTATGTCAAACTAGATGTAACTCTTCTTTGTGATGTAATGGAAGAATTCCGAAACACCTGTTTTGCTGCATACGGTTTGGACCCTCTACATTCGTATACTTCACCAGGATTAGCTTGGCAAGCCATGTTAAAAGAAACAAAATGCAAACTCCAACTTTTAACAGACATTGACATGGTTTTAATGGTTGAAGCTGGAGTAAGAGGCGGATTGACCCAAAGTGTTACCAGACATGTCAAAGCCAACAACAAATACCTACCCGATTACGATGAAACCAAACCGTCAACCTATTTAGGATATTTCGATGCAAATAACCTGTACGGATGGGCAATGTCAAACCCACTTCCTTTTGATAACTTTAAATGGATTAATCCCGACTCTATTGGCGATATTTTACAAATTCCGAAACATGGTGACACTGGATATATTTTGGATTGCGATTTTGAATACCCAGAAAATTTACATGATCTTCATTATGACCTTCCACTTCTTGCTAAAACAGAAATTTCACCAATTGGAAAACACCCCAAATTAATGATGACATTAAATAATAAACAACGCTACGTGGCTCACTTTTGGGTGGTTCAACAAGCTATCGAATTAGGACTACGTCTAACAAAAATTAATAGAGTTTTGGAATTTTCTCAATCATGCTGGTTGAAACCCTAAATTGATTCAAATACCATCAGAAGAGCAGCAGCTACATCAGACTTTCAAAAAGATTTCTTTAAATTAATGAATAATGCGATATTTGGAAAAACATTGGAAAACAAAAGAAGACACAAAAATGTTAAACTTGTTACCGACGCAAAAAAATTACAGAAACTAGTACAGCAGCCAAATTTTGGAACATCTATAATTATTAATGAAAAACTTGTAGCAGTGTCCATGAAGAAGACGAGTGTGAAGATGGATCGTCCTTTGTATATAGGCATGTCAATCTTGGACATCTCAAAAACACACATGTACGATTTTCACTACAACAAAATGGTGGCGTTCTACGGAAGAGAAAATATATCTATTACATATATGGACACTGACGCTTTCATATATCGCATAGTAACATTGGGCATGTATAAAGATTTGCGTACATTTATTTACAAGAACGACTTTGATTTCTCCGATTATCCAAAAGATCATCCAAACTACGACAATGACAGACACAAAAAAGTACTAGGCAAATTCAAGGATGAGGCTAATGGTGTTCTGCTTGAAGAGATTGTTGCATTGATGTCTAAACTATATTCTTTGAAACTCTATAATGAAAAAGAAGAAGAAGAAGAAAAGAAGAATAGCTATATTAAGAAAGCTAAAGGTGTAAAGAGTTTATATTTAAAGAAGAAAGTGCATTTTGAACACTACAAGCAATGCTTATTTGAGGATAACATCATTACAGCTAAATTCAACACCATCAGAAGTTTTAACCATCAGCTGTACAGCGTGACTGAAGTTAAAAAGGCGCTATCCTGTAATGACGACAAAAGACAAACACTTCCAGACAAAATCAACACATTACCATTCGGCCACTACTCCCTCAACCCTATTGACGAGTAACCTTTTCATCGTCCTAGATCCTTTATCCTTTTCCTTTCCGTAAAAAAGGGGAAACACAGCAATGTTAAGCTGTGTTTCCCCTTTTTTTACACAAGTTTTAAATGACCTTGAACTATATGTATATATATATATATGTATATATATATATATATATATAAGCAGATTTATACCAAAGAATATTTAATACCATATCAGCTGCCTTCGTGAAACCATCATGTCAGACCTGAAGGAGAAGATTATTAATGAACTACACAAACCTGCAAGAATAAAGTTTCCAAGAAGAAATACTGTTATAAAAGGGATAAATGATCTATATCAAGCGGATCTAATTGAAATGCGACCGCATAGCAGAATAAACAAAGGATTTAAATATATACTCACAATTATTAATTGTTTTACAAAAGTTGCAGACGCTTTGCCTCTAAAGGACAAGACTGGTAAAAGCGTAACAGAAGCCATGGAAATAGCCATAAAAAGAGATAAAAACAAAATTAAACATTTACAAACTGATGATGGAACAGAATACTTTAATACAAACTTTGCACAGTTAATGAATAAATATAAAATAAATCATTATTCTACAAATTCAGAGAAAAAAGCTGCTATTGTAGAAAGATTCAATAGAACCTTGAAAGGAGCACTGTATAAACAATTTTCAAAAAGAGGTTCTTACGTATGGTATGATGTTTTACCACAATTAATAAATGATTATAACAACAGGTTTCATAGAACTATTGGTATGAAACCTAACAAAGTAAATAGAAGAAATGCAAAAGATGTATTAAAACGCATAAAGAAAAATACAAAGCCTAAAGTAGAAAAAATGCAGCCAAGAAAATTTAATGTAAGTGATAAAGTACGGATTAGTAAATATAAGGGAGTGTTTACCAAAAAATACCTTCCCAATTGGACGAATGAAGTTTTTACAGTGTATAAAGTGCAACCGACTGTACCTGAAACGTATATCCTAAAAGATAACAAAGGAGATTTGTTGCAAGGTGCATTTTATGGACATGAAATGTTAAAGTCAACAGTAGGTGATGTATATCTTGTTGAAAAAGTGTTACAAAGAAAAAAAGACGCAGTTAAAGTGCGGTGGTTAGGGTTTAACAAAACTGAGGATTCATGGATACCTATAAAGGACTTGGTTTAATACAAGCAACTCATTTCATCGTTAACCTTTGAGCAGGATGGAGATTATTCACCATAAAGATCGATTCAATATTAATAACATAGATGATTTAACTGTGGATAACGTTAAAATCAACAATGGTAAACACGGTAGTTTACTTCCAAACACTGTTCGATGTATAGTAAGTGGCCCCTCAAACTGTGGAAAGACCAATGTTGTCTTTAATTTGATCACTAATCCGCAGGGATTAAGGTTTAGTAACCTATATATTTTTTCAAAGTCTCTACATCAACCAAAGTATCAATTGCTGGATAAAATCCTATCTGATGTGTCTGATGTTAATTTTTACAAATTTAACGCTAGTGATAGCATTATGCAACCAAACGAAGCGAAACCGTATTCTGTATTTATATTTGACGATGTATCTTGTGAAAATCAGGATACTATTAGAAACTACTTTGCCATGGGAAGACATAATAACATCGACAGCATATATATAGGACAAACTTATAGCAAAATCCCAAAACAACTTATCAGAGATAATGCAAATATTCTAATTGTATTCAAACAAGATGATACTAACCTAAAACATATATATAACGATCATGTGAATGCGGATATGCCATTTGAAAAGTTTAAAGAGCTTTGCGGAAAAGCATGGGCGGAAAAGTATGGATTTTTGGTTATTATGAAAGATCAAGCTATAAAAGATGGTCGTTATAGAATAGGTTTTGATAAATTCGTTTTAATACACTGATTAGCGGTATTACTGTACAAGTCGTCAAGGTGTGAAGATGGTTAACCAGGAAAAGCTATTAAAGGAAATAAAATCACTTAGTGATTCTATTAGACAAAAAAACCGAGCTTTAAAATCAGGTATAAATGAAAGAGAGCAATTTTTAGAAACAACATTCAAACCTGTTACTGAACCTTTAAAGCGATTAGCACAAAATATGGAAAGACCTTCAATTCGCTTCGAAGGAGACAAAATGCTACCAATTTCCAAATATGAAGAAGAATTTCAGAATGATGAAAGTTCTGACCAGTTACAAACATCTGAAGAAAGCGACGAGTATGAAGAAAGCGGAGATATAGGAGATTTAAGGGAAAAGAACATTGCAGGAGATACAAGTACAGAAGATACAAGTGCGGAAGATACAAGAGCAGAAGAAGAGGATATCAACCCATCCAACTTAAGCAAATTAGGCACAGATATTATGTTTAAAGGAACACTTGGAAGAAAATATACATTAAAAATGTTACATGGCACACATGCTAATCGAAATTATCATACATATGGAGCTAGAATAGAGGATAAAGGATTAATGATTGGAGATAGAAAGTTAGATATAAACTAAAATGATGATATAGTTATTGTTGATAAGAAATATAAAGGTACAACAGGTTTGTTTGAACTCATCTTTAAAAATAATCCTGGTAAATATACTAAAACGGATTTACAATTGTTTAAAAATATACTAGAGTATACAAATGCACATAGAAAAGAATATTCCAAAGAACTACCTATTCATAGAAACAGGTCAATAAAATACACAAACATTATATCTAGTCTTTTCCCCTCGAAATCAAATAAAGCTCCAATTAAAAGAAGAGCTTTATTTTCTGCTGAATTAAATGTTTTGCATAAAAAAAGAAAAACAACTGATCCTACTACATCTGGAAGGGGATTATTAAAAAATTTGTATAAAACCAATATAATATATTACAACGATATAAATAAGTTAGTTGATCGAATGAGGTTATTACATGAAGCTATGGAAGCCGGGCACACTGGTTTAGAAAACGAATGGGTAGCTTTGGTTGATGAACTGCGAAAACGAGAAATAATTGTTCAGTAGACGTATATATATATATATATATATATAGTAAGAACCTAAACGATAGCGATTCAGTTACATCATGAGTGTGGACAAGTTTGGACGGTATTCCGAGTTTGGAGTAAAATCTGGATATAGTGAAAAAAGAGCTGGGTTTCCGTTAACACCTGATGGTAATTATAATTTTGAAGGAAAAGTAATTCAAAATGTTGGTGATCCGCTTTTGTCTTCTGATGCGGTTACGGTACAATACATGGATAAAAGAACCCCGATTGTACACGAAGACCATTGGGGATTTTCCGGTAAAAGGTTAAGCAATATAAAACATCCCATTTATGATGGTGAAGCAGTAAATTTAGCGACTTTAAAATTGTTAACGATTTACAAAAAGAATGAAACTGATACAAGCTATGATGTAAAAAAATTAAAATTGTCAAATGTAGGTGATTGTGAGCAGGATGGAGACGCTGTAAATAAGAAAATATTTGATATAGTACACAAGAAATGGACTACAGAATATGAAAAACATATGGAAAGGTTTGGTGCAGCTTTATTTAATTATATCCATCGGGCTTCAGGAAGAGCTGTAGCTTCAGATGTTGACAGCCACAATTATTTAGACTGGAAAAAGATACACAATCCAGAAAAAACCTAATCAATTAGATAAACCTACTGAGCCTTCTAAAGTCAAGACATTAGGAAAGGGGGATAAAGTGAATGTGATTAATGAACCAACAGAAAACGATGAAGATTATATAAGAGAAAAAAGAATTTAAATACCCATGATAAGGGATAAAGCATCAGTTATATTCGAGAGATGATACAGAGAGGATGATGGAATCCAATATTACTGCGTGGAGTTTAATATCTCAAGAGCCGAGATTTCCCCAAGGAGTGCTGACAGATGGTTTTGTTCAACGGTTTGATAGATATATGGATTGGGAACAACTTTCCATACACTACCTCTTCACAATGACTATGTTAAGAATTTATTTTCACAGAGTTAACTGGATTCATATTTTACAAAGACAACAGTTTTCAGAAAACTTCCTTGTAGAGATGACATCAAATTTTAATAACTGTTGGGAAGTAATAAGTAAATATCAAAATCTCTCTGAAAATTACATTGACAATTTTAAAGATAAACTAGACTGGAATGTGTTATTTAATTACCAACGATTAAGTGGCAAGTTTCTAAGGGAACATGACAACTATTTAGATTTTATTCATTTTACCGAAAACAACGATACCATCACCAGCGGAGAAACATTTGAAACATCTTCAATTACACCTTATTTCTATTTTTACTACTTTTATTTATTATGTCTACATTTAATTAATTAATCCATTTCTATATAATAAATGGATTTTAAACAGTATATATAATACAAGAAGCCAAGACTAATATTACATTCATTGTAAAACATTTATAGAGTGCACCTACTGACTGTAAGTTTGGCTATAAATAGTCATGCCGAGGGCTAAACGCATCAGTCATAATCGAGAGAGATTACAGAGAGGAAGGGGAATAGCATCAACAGCATTTTCTCTATTAAGTAAACCGGTTGGAGCTATAGTTAACAAGGCGATTGATTTATTACCTGTGGAATTACATTTACCTGGAGGATATCAATATTGTGGTCCTGGAACCAAATTAGAGAAACGGCTTGCTAGAGGAGATCCTGGAATAAATAAACTTGATCAGGCTTGTAAACAGCACGATATAGCGTATTCCAAATTTGGTGATACAAAAAATAGATCAATAGCAGATAGAGCACTTTCTGAGAAAGCTTGGCAAAGAGTAAAATCTAGTGACGCGAGTATTGGTGAAAAAGCATCGTCTTTAGCAGTAACAGCAGCAATGAAAGCAAAAACTACGTTTGGAGGAGGAAAGAGAAGAAGGCGTGGGAAAAGACCCGCTAAGAAACAAGGAGGTAATATCAGAAGAAAACGTCGATCTACTAGTGGTAAAGGTAAAAAGAAACCAACAATATGGTCAATGATAAAAAAGGGAGGAGGACTATACCTAAGACCGTATCGTGTGTATTAAATAAGAAAGAGCAATTAATAATTAAAAACAAAGAATTAACCAATGAAGAACTGATTACATATGCTTCTTGTTTGAAAATCCCATTTTTTAGAGGAGTATTTATGAAAGATGAATTACCGGTTAAAATGTGGAAAAATGAGACTGGTATAGTAAATTTGGATAATAGTGAAGGATTAGGCACTCATTGGGTGTGTTACAAGAAACTTGGTGAAACGATTTATTATTTCGACAGTTTTGGAAACCTTCCACCACCGAAAGAACTTCAACAATACTTTCGTGCGGCAGAAAATGTTTTTTACAATTATACAAGAAAACAACCTGATGATACATCCATTTGCGGTCATTTATGTTTAGACTTTTTAGCTAAAAGTGTTAGTCAACTTTAAGATGTCTTCGTATACAGTGTCATTAACCGGTAACTCATGTACTTTGCGCAGTATTCTGTTTCCAGCGCTACGTTTGCAAAAAGGAAGACTATGGGAAGCCGCATTATTGGATTTAACAACATATAACTCTATTCCAAACGTTAGTGAAGGAATTAATAACAAAATACATTATTACAAGACAAAAGATAATAAAGGAAAATATTCAGCTTTGGAAGAATTCAGTTTACCAACAGGAGCTTATGAAATTGATAATATAAATGAAGTTATACAAAAACATATGGGAAAAGAAAATATAACGATAAAAGGCAATAACAATACAATGAAAGCCGAAATTACTTCTAAGTATTATATTGATTTTGGCCAAGAACGTTCAATTGGTAGTTTATTGGGGTTTTCTAAGGAAACAAAGGTATTAGAACCTAATACAACTCATTCTGGGAATAGAACTGTGACGATCATCAAAGTAAACAGCATAGACATTACATGTAACATTATACAAGGATCCTACAGAGATGGAGAAAATCGGCATATATTACACACATTCTACCCATCAGTCGCACCGGGTTTCAAGATAGTAGAAAAGCCTCAAAACCTTGTGTACCTACCGTTAAACACCAGTTTCATTTCAGACATCGTGCTGAACATAGTGGATCAAGACGGAAACCTTATTGACTTTCGAGGAGAAGCTATTACTGTAAGAATACATATAAAATCATCCGCTTAGATAATGGGGTTATCATTTAAAAAGAGAGAGCCAACCAGCAAAGAGGTCAGTAGCTCATCAGCTGTAGAAGGATTAACAAGTGACAACATTCGTTTTCTAGAAGAAATTGGATTAAAGGTCATTAACAATGGATATACTGGATATAGCGCAGGGCCCAACATTCGACGAGACCTTATGGGAAAAGGAATATCACACGCACAACCCTTACGCTTCGTCCAAATTAAACAATAACGATGAAATTAGGATTCCTATACAACAACAAGACATTTATACTCTTCCATGCGAAAGTTATTTATATATTGAAGGAAAAGTAACAAAAGCTGACGGTACTGTTGGAACCACTGTTCCGTTCATAAATAATCCTATGGCATTTTTGTTTGACGAGATTAGATATGAAATTTCAGGAGTTACAGTCGATTCAACAAAAAAGGTTGGAATTTCCAGTACATTAAAAGGATTAGCGTCTTTAACACCAAATGAGAAGAATCTGTTAGCTGTTGCAGGATGGGTTGCACCAGACAAAAGTATAATTACTCCTGACGCTTCGGGAAACTTTGATTTTTACGTACCTTTAAGATTACTTTTAGGATTTGCTGAAGATTACAGAAGAATAATAATAAATGTAAAACAAGAACTAGTTTTATTAAGGTCATCAAACGATAATGATATTATTAAAGCATCTGCTGGAACAACTGAAGCCAATTTAGACTGGAAACTAACATTAGACAAGATTGTTTGGAGAGTACCACATGTGCGACTAAATGATGAACACAGGATTACATTATTAAGAAAGTTAAAATCAGATCGAGACATTGTAATACCATTCAGAAGCTGGGAGTTTCATGAATACCCCGTTTTACCTTCAACACAACGGCATACATGGACTGTAAAAACTTCTACTCATTTGGAAAAAGCGAGATATGTAATCTTTGGATTACAAACAAAGAAAAAAAGTATATTAACTGAAAATGCTGGTGAATTTGACCATTGTAAATTAACAAACTGTAAAGTGTTCCTGAATTCACAATTCTTTCCCTACGACAACTTTAATATCTCTTTTGATAAAAAAAGGTACAGTGTTTTATACGATATGTACGCTAGGTTCCAAAATTCATATTACGGCAAAACAAACACACCTCTACTATCTCCCGTACAGTTTGAATCGAAAGCTCCGATTGTTGTAATTGATTGCTCCAAACAAAACGAATCTGTAAAATCGTCTAGTGTTGATATAAAAATAGAAATGGAATTTCAAGAAAACGTACCTGCAAATACATCTGCGTATTGTTTAATTTTGCACGATAAAATTGTTACATACACACCGTTGACTGGTATCGTAAAGACGGTATTGTAAAACGTTGTACCACCACCGGCACCGCCACTGTCGCTAACCTATAAATAGCGGAGCAACAATGCAGGTCTTCAGTTGATCGTCTATCGTCGCATGGGCAACATCTTCTACAAAATGAGTTCTCCATCTGTTGTACAAGGTGATGCAGAGGTAGCACCGTTATTGGAACGTGATAATACTAGTGAAGAAGAAATCATCAAGGAAATAACTGCATTTTTAAAGTTTGGTAAAAGAGATAGAGAGGAGGAAAGTAATGCAGACCCATCAAAGGTAGTACCAAAGAGGAAGAAGAAAGTTGAAGAAAATATTCCTCCTCACATTTTAACTGAAGTTTTTTTGCGAATCTTTTACCCCATCTCAGCATGCATCAGTAAAAGTGTATCAGTTGGATTGATGAAGTCATTGGATTATTCCCCTACAGTAATACTACACCATGGAACAAAAAAGGTTTTATTTTCGCAAAATGCTTGGGAGTCATTTTTGAAACATGTACATTTAATAGAATGTTATTTAACTAACAGTTTGTGTGGAAGGAAAACACATATTCGACTTTTGGATTGTGACAATGAAATCGATATTGTTAAACATCGTGGACAACTACAAGTGCGAATTAGAGACTTGACTCAACATGAAAATAAGATTCTACTGTCACGTGAAGAATTCTACGTTTTAAACTACGCAACAGAACCTATTACAAGGTACATGAGACAGTTGGTATTTGCAAGCGCTATTATTAAAGAATATTTGGTCGATACTTTGGAAAAACAACCTGATAGCACCATCGTGTACGGACCTGTGGATACATCTATTTTTAATAGAATACCTCATGAAGTTTGCATGTGGAGAAAGTTAAAGGATTTTGAACCACTTGTAGAAATCGCTACAGAAGCTACAGAAGAAACAACACAGGAAGAAGAAACGGAGAAACAAGAAGAAGAAGAAAACGAAACACAAGAAGAAGAAGTTAAAAAAGACTAAAGTTTGACTTAGTAAAGAAGAACACACGTGGGGTAGGCCTATTGGGGACGGTGCCCACGTTAAATATACACCAACGCGCCTGCAACTGTACGGCCTGGTATTTAACCTACCGTGGTGTGGAAAACAGTTTAGTTGATCGCTAGGTGCCATGATGAGCGGAGGGGATGAAGAAGTGAGTGTAAAGCCTTGTGTAATAGAATTTCAAGCATTTCGAAATAATGATGATAGGTTTATTATCAAGGAATTAGTAATTTTAGACTTGCTTACATTTGTAGTTTACCCATTCACGTTTGAAGCTCCTTTTTCTTTTAACAACCTTAACGCCAAAGCAAAAAGTACAAACAAATGGATAACAAACTACTTTCATCACATACATTGGTATGAAGGATTTATAAGCTACAGTAATCTGCACAGTATTATGTTTAACTTTTGCAAACAATATTCACATATATACACAAGAGGATTAGAAAAAAGGAACTGGATACAAAAGTACACGCACGGTGATGTTTTCGATATAACCATCGGTAAGGACTTTAACATTAATCTCGGTAATATTTGTGTTGCTGCAAAAGATCCTAAACACGGACAATTAAACTGCGCATTGCACAACGCATATCGTTTGGCTGCTTACTTGGAACAAACGCAGAAATGTGGTGGGGGTAGCAAAGAACCGGAATGTGGTGGGGGTAGCGGGGCCTATAAATACGAGGAGCCAACACCGCTCCGGCACGAGTATTATTCGAGACTCCGAAGAGGCAACATCACAGAAGACACCACAACCACCACTGACGAAGATGACATCACAACAGTTTCTACAAACACTGGTTGATCAATTCAACACTCATTCAAAATCCGACCTTCTGCTAACTAAAAAGTGTTCAGAACTAAAAGAACAAAAACACTACATTATTCATAACATCAAGAAAGTGGAAACCACACATGGAGAAGCAATTCTAGTTTCATTGAGCGAAGGACCTTTCTCTCCAGGAGATGAGCCGAAGTTTCAAGTATTTCTTCCAAAACGATTTGTTCAACTGCTACAAAATGAAGATTTGCGAGATATTCAACCGGGGACGTTGTATTTGGTATCACACGGTGTAAGCGGCAACAACTCGACGGAACTCACTCTGCACATCACGCATCCTTGTACATAATGTCTCTGTTTGTATTTTATTGTTTGTATTTCTAGTTATCAATGTTAAACTTAAGTTTATTGTATTGTAAGATGTTTGTTTAATAAAGAAAATAAAAAAAATAAAATAAAAATAAAATAAAAAAAAATAAAAACAGCAACACAGCAGTATATTATTTTATATACTGCTGTGTTGCTTTTTTTTAAATTCAAATGGATGACCTTGAACTTTCATTCAGGGTTAACTTATGAAGAGGTATAAAAGAGAGGGAGCAGTGAAGTTAGTCTCAGTCTTGTCTAACACACGCTGCAGCTAACATGTCGGTGTCACCTATGAAAAATTTATTTTTCGATAACAATTTGAAGACATATTGTTGCGAGTTACAATGTTTTAAAATACCAGGCGATCAAGTTGACGGGAAAGCTTGTCGTAAGTGCAAGTGTTTCAGCTATTGCATATGTAGATGTAAAACGTATCAAATGAACCGACAAGATAAACTACAAGAATTACGCCGAAGGATTGCATTACTGTGGCGGCGAATGTAGTAGCAACCAGCTGCCACCTGCCGCCTGCCATCTGCTGTCCGCCATCTTCTCCGCCCCACCATTTTGTTTGATACCAGAACGCTAGCTAGCGAATAGTCAGTACACCTCCGGCTCTCGACTGGTGAACATCGAGTGCTCTTCACAAACGTAAAACATTGTATTAAAATGTCCATTAAAATTAGGTGTATTCATTATGACTCTATTCATCTGGCGACTTTCCAAGACCTCGAGGTTTTTAATGAAGAGTTAAGACTTCTCATTGCGTCCGGTTACGATTTATCTTTGGAACTTTACGCATCAAAAAACAACATGGACTCTGCGCAGGAATCGAAGTATATACCGTCTTTCTTCAGAAAGCGAAGTGATGGCCGCAACTCGTCCGGATCAACAACATCGATGACAACCAACAACGGGGAACTATTGTAAACATGAATTATTGTAAACATAACTTATTGTAAATAAAAATAAAGTAATATTTGTATTAGTACTACCTCGCACTCGTATCATTCGATTGCTTCATTCGATAATTTTCATTCGATATTTTATCGAATTAAAACTATCGAATCACAATCGGATTTTACGCGTGCGAGGTAGTACTTTTTTAAAATTACCTCCCCGTGACCTTGAACTTTGAACTTTAACTCATTTCGTCACAAAACCGCCTACGTCACTGGCTCAGCCCCAGATGACGTCTTTCATGACTCAGCGCATCCGGTCACGTGACCGGATGACGTCACTTCCGGCGCAAAACCCGCAAACCCACACTACTCAAGTATGAGTTCTTAAAGTAGAAGTTAAGAAGAACGTCTGCAAGGTGTGAAACTTTAGTTTGTAAACAAGTTGAATTAATTTTTAATATAATACATCGTACATCTTTATATCCAAAAAATCCTCGGGGTTGATGGTATGAAGTAGAACGGGGTGTTACACCAAAGGGGAGACTAAAGAAGCTGTCAGACTACCAGAATGTACACATAAGAGCTCAACAACACATATTTTACGAACGTGAATTTATAATTGTTTAAAATGTAGACACAAATATTTAAATACCTGGCTAATTTTAGCTCCCAGTCAAAAATAATTTTCTTTATATACCGTATGAAGCTGTGTATAATTCTAAAGAAGCATACAAGCAACATCAGTCTTGTGAAACACAAGATCAATGACTTTATAGAATTGCTTATTAGTCATATACAATATTTTAAAGCAATAACCTTCACAGGGTTTTTAAACTAGTCAAAACCCGAAATATTTTAAAATAACTACTTTTAACTAACATCTAACTATGTACAGCAGAATTACCTTTACTTCCTGCTGATGGTGTTTCTGTAGATGAATTTAACTAATCATGATGAATTTAACTATCATCGACAAGTTGTAGATTCAATTGATTTATTCAATGGCTTTTTTAGTGTATTCAAATCTAAATAAATGGTATAACTTATAAAACCATAGAAATAGTTAAATTATTAACACATTTGATGAACTATTGTAAAATTGGTTCCCCGTTACGTACCCAACACGACCTAACACAAACAAAAGAATATTCCTATGCGCAGCAGTTAACTGTCAAGAACATTCTGTTTATTACATTCCTGAGGCAGCTTTAATTAATCTGCTAAAATTATAATGTTATAAGAACTGATTGCTAACATAATGTATACAATATGCCGTTAGGATATTTTGGAAGAGAAAAAATCAGAATTACAGGTTATTGAAGAAATTACAGGTTATTTACTGTAATTGATTGTAAAAAGTAAAATGATTATGGCCACTTCAGTTTTATATCCCTAAAATAATATCGATAAGTAGCTTTTCATAGTGGATTGACATCTCTTAATGAGTTACTATCCTCATTTGATTTAAAAAATACCAGTAGGACTATATAAATATTTCCATAATTTAATTATTTGTAATTTCTTTCAACCAGGTTAGTATTTTATTGTTTACTAGTAGCTTGAAGGGGCCAAAGCCCCTAACCTAGCTCCAATACTTCGATCTCTTTACTTTTTAATGCTGAATACAGTGTAAGTAGGAACACATGTCAGTTTATAAACAAAGTAGACACTTAATCACATGTTTTAATGTAAACAAAGCAGCAGTTCTTAAATTCCCATGCTTTTCTTGTGGGATGGGATGTTTACGTTATTTCTAGTTTGCTGGTATTTTTATTTTTTAATACTGCTATTTTTGCCGCGTCCCTGGGATCAAGATCTTTAATTTAAGTCGTCTCCCATCACCCTGCAATTTGCCAAATTCCCACAATATTTTGTATACAAATTTCGCTTACAGAATTTTGTATAAAGATGTTCTTGGTAACTATTTTAACTGTCCCTGAAATTCTTACTTTGTGTGGTACATAATTTGTAATTACTATTTATTGGCCACTCAGTTTAGGTTTTATTCTATTAGATCTATGTAAAATCGGATTGTTCTTTTCGAATGATATGTTCCCTCCTCAAGCTGTTTAAAAGCCTCATTTAGTTACTAGTTAAGTCCTGAATTTATCTCTTGTTAAGTGCATAATTACGTGTTAGGTATTGACTAGCAAGTGTCAGGTGTTGATATAATATTAAATTCAAAGAACGTTTGTGAATTGTGAACCTCATGGTTGTAAACATCATTTCTGGGCATTTAAGAAGAATCATGTTCAGTATTAAAATTATCTTACGAAGAACAGGTAATCTTAGTAATATCTGTCAATTTATTTATTCTCGTATTTTTTAAAGATTTCCCTAGATTTAATATCATTCAACCACAATAATGCAATGCTGTGATCTCCAGATACCACTCATTGTAAATAAAGTATTGCTAGCAGAACATCCCAGTATCATGAGAGTAAACTTGTCTAGAGATCTGAACTGAGTTTGTGCCGTTCTTGATAGAAAGACCTGCTGCAACTGCTTTTAGAACCGAGCTGGAGAAAAATGACTTTTTGGACCTGAATATTCAATGCCGTACCACCTGACCTGAAGTCAAACAGTTAGATATTGTAAAAAAAATTAAAAGTAATTTTGATACAAATGTATTAGTTTAACATAATATTTTTAGTATTTCGATCAGTCGTCTCGTAAAATAAGGATGGCAACTTTGAAGAACACTGGCTAAATAATGACGATTATTAATATTATTAAATTATATGTAGTGGGTGTATACCATAATGCAAAAATATGCCAATAAATGAAAACTATAATCTATATTATGAATTATGTTGTAAAGTTTATGTCAACTATCACACTTTAGATTTAAAGCACGGCTAGCTCACTTTAAATAAATTTATTTACCGAATGGTTCTTCCTAACACCGAGCTTGTTGTAGAAGGTTGTACAGTTATTCTGTGGACTCCAGATTCTAAGCAAATCTGTATGTTTCTGAACAAAGTATATTATATGTATTTTTTACTTTGAACCTGTGCAAAGTATAAGTGTAAATATATGTTAAAGCGTTGATAGTTCATAGTAGCGTTGTTAGCAGTAGCGTAGTTTTTATTTATACATCCGCTTGGATCCAAACATGTATAAAAAATAACGCATATTGCGCCTAATTTGGGAGGGCATATATACACAGAATATCTTAATATAAAAGACAGAGTGGTGTTAGTTACAAATTTTATAACTCATGAACGGCTGAACGGATTTAAATGAAATTTTTCACACGGATAGTTTATTACCTGGATTAACACATAGGGTACTTTATACCCTGGAAAATGAGAAGGGCTCTGCCCCTTTGGCTTTTAAATGTTAGATGTAATTCCTTATGGGAACATGTGTTTATCATATTAAGCTTTTAATTAATAAACCAATAATGTTTCGACAAAACAGCTGTTTTTGTAAACAGTGTATTTGTCCAAACATGACATTTAAAAAATTACACTATCATAGTTTTCTATTAAGAGTATGTCTAAACATACTTGAAAGGCATAAATATATGTTCATTATGGAAATAAAAAACCTACTTGAATTGCAACTGTCATAATGGAAATAAAAAACTACTTTAACGGCAACTCAAACTCTTTTTTCGATAGGCGAGTGATCGAAGCGAACGAGCTCATATTGAAAATGAACGAGTATTTGACATAAAACCAATTCAACGACTTTAGGACAGGAAAACGTCTGTCGGGCCAGCTAGTTTTTGAATAAAAACGTGTAAATAATTTATGAATATTAATCGTTTACCACCAACCCAATAATACATGTTATACGGTGATTTTATAATGCAGTATATTTATTATGTATACGTGTGTGTATAATGTTAGAGGCGGCGCCGTTATTAAATGATTACATTTTCGTTATTTTTTCCGATTTTCGGATATAAGTATCCACCTGATGGTTGAACTCATGCATTAATTGTATTAATCGTATTAAAAAGAAAGGTACTTACCTTTACTATCAGAAGTCATAGTTATGAAACAGTAATACAAACCACCATCCACTAATAAATAATTGCGCTGCACCGACCGCGCATGGGTCGCAACTGGCATTGCAATAATCAGCCGGAATCATTCAGGAATCGACATGTTTTGTGCTTATGGACACAATTTTAGATTCAACATCGGTTGAAATAAGGTCCCTGTGCATCTCTTTAGCTGAAACAAGTTTTATTTTCAATATCCTTAACTATGAACATTTTTGATTTTTCTCGTGTAAATGCAGTAAAATGACCACTATACGGCGTGGTGGGGTGCCTGCGAGTTGCAGGTTATATCCAAGTGACATTACTTTAAGCTGCGTGGTTTAGCTTACAATTGATCTGGTGGAGGAGGCACGTTCTTATTGCAGATGGGCCCACATTTAACCATCCACACCACCTTTGCTTAACGATTTTATTATTGATCCAGCTGATTAAACAAATTGCAATAGAGATTATTTTGCATCCAGCTTGAGAAGTATGATATATTTGTATTAGTTTTACACAGTTCTGGTAAAGTATAAACATGCTTAGAAATTAGCCGCCTCTAGAAATTTCTTTACAATATTTGTAATATTAAATTCATAATATTTATAAAGTTCACAATTTATGACAGCCACAGTTAAACTATATTTAAGTTACCGTTTAATATAAATATAACATTTACTTCCCCGTGTATTCTCATGCTAGAAGATAAGGTAATGTGATCAACTTCAAGCGTAAAACATTCAAGTCAACAACTTACTTATTTATGATGTCAGAAAATGCATTTTGAAGAATTCCTTGAACTATTATAAAGATCTTATTATTCAGATAACAAAATATGACGGTATTTTAAAGTGTAAAACGAATTCCTTCATATAAAATCAAAAACATTAGCCAACATAAAAACGTGTCGATAGTTATTGTTACTTATAGAAAAATATATGACAAAAATAGATAATGATTCCATTAAATAGGTTACTGGCAAGTAAATAAAATGTGGTAATCACTTTGTGGCATAATCAGATAAAACAAAACCCAAGTTTAAATCTTAACACATTAGCTTAGATGCAGATAAATAACGTAAACATTATTTCCATGCCATTTGAAATTCAGTTCACAATCACTGTTTTGCTTACTCTAGCCTCTGAAGCAGATTTGCAGCAGCAACATTTATTTAAACCACATTTTAGCACCAAGCTACGTAACACTACTTTTGTTTATTTGACATCACAATGCGAGCAAGCTTAATTGATCGTTTTCGATCTATTGTTCGGTGAAAATCAGTTTAAAAGGCTAAAGCTTGCTTTAATATAGCATTTGATATTTTATCCGATACAATCCGTTTGCAAGTTTCCGAGAACCTAATATAGTTTCGCATATTTTATTAAATTCAATTTCGTTCTAAATATTGGAAATGAAAGAATTTAATAACGACATATACCTAGGTAATTTACTTTGACACCAAGTGGTTACGTGGATTGTTATTTGTGCTCCGACCGTATAAATCATACCAACAGTTAGTCTGATTATAATCTGTAAGAAACGTCTAGATGTTGCTAGAGCAGTTCCTTTACATCTCATAAAGATCTTAGTTCCGTACATTTTAAAACAGACTTTTTTGTAACTTTTACAGTAATTTATTGCTTAGGTTCTACAAAAATACTATTTCTTACTACTTTCAGCAGCCCAGATTAATTACTTTAATATCAGTGCTACCAGGAGCCCACATGAAAATGTGTAATCAGGTCTGATCAAACTTGATCAGATGTCAAACTTCATCAGACCTATTCAACTACTGAATTGGGTTTATCAACCGCTACCGGACTAGGTTGAATGGCGTCAGTTGCCATCAAACACTCTCATCTGGTCTCTGTGGCCTTCAAACTCTAGTGGGCGAGGTTATGGTCTCAGCTGGTCACGACTGTCTTCAACCTCTATCGGTTGAGGCAATGGTCTCAGTTGGTCACGACTGTCTTCAACCTCTATCAGTTGAGGTAATGGTCTCAGTTGGTCACGACTGCCTTCAAACTCTTGTGGGCGAGGTTATGGTCTCAGTTGGTCACGACTGCCTTCGACCTCTATCGGTTGAGGTAATGGCCTCAGTTGGTCACTACTGTCTTCAAACTCTACTGGATGAGGTAATGGCCTCAGTTGGCCACGACTGTCTTCAAACTCTAGTGGGTGAGGCCATTCCTCAATTGGTCACGACTGTCTTCAAACTCTAGTGGGCGAGGTTATGGTCTCAGCTGGTCATGACTGTCTTCAACCTCTATCGGTTGAGGTAATGGTCTCAGTTGGTCACGACTGTCTTCAACCTCTATCGGTTGAGGTAATGGTCTCAGTTGGTCACGACTGTCTTCAACCTCTATCAGTTGAGGTAATGGTCTCAGTTGGTCACGACTGCCTTCAAACTCTTGTGGGCGAGGTTATGGTCTCAGTTGGTCACGACTGCCTTCAACCTCTATCGGTTGAGGTAATGGCCTCAGTTGGTCACTACTGTCTTCAAACTCTACTGGATGAGGTAATGGTCTCAGTTGGCCACGACTGTCTTCAAACTCTAGTGGGTGAGGCCATTCCTCAGTTGGTCACGACTGTCTTCAAACTGTAGTGGGCGAGGTAATGGTCTCAGTTGGTCACGACTGTCTTCAAACTCTAGTGGGTGAGGTAATGGCCTCAGTTGGTCACGACTGTCTTCAAACTCAACTGGATGAGGTAATGGCCTCAGTTGGCCACGACTGTCTTCAAACTCTAGAGGGTGAGGTAATGGCCTCAGTTGGTCACGACTGTCTTCAACCTCTCTCGGTTGAGGTAATGACCTCAGTTGGTCACGACTGTCTTCAATCTCTCTCGGTTGAGGTAATGGCCTCAGTTGGTCACGACTGTCTTCAAACTCTAGCGGGTGAGGTAATAGCCTCAGTTGGCCACGACTGCTTTCAAATTGTCTTTCAGCCACTTTTGCTCCTTGTGATGAAAACTACTATTTCCGTCTGTCAGAATGAATGGTTTTTAACAAATAAACCATTATTTTGGAACTACTTGAGATTTTTTCTTGAAACCTGGCACATGTCTTACTTATAACCTGATGTAGATTTTGTGATTTTGTTGGGTGACTTGAATGTGAATTTGTCGGACACAAAGAGGGCAGATGTGAAATATCTTGAAAGAATTTTTCAGTCATTGGGTCTTGCTGAGCTGATTAAAGAGCCAACACGTATCGCAGCAATCACATATTCTCTCATTGATTTAATTACTGTTGACATAATGCACAGCTTTGAAGTGGGAATGGTCGATACTTCGAATATTCTTTAACAAAATGGTAGATGTATTATTGACCATAATTTAACTTATTGTGATGTACTTTACAAAAAACCCAAGACAAAGGGAAAGTTCATTTCATATAGAAGTTTTAAAGATTTTGAGTGTGATAAATTTATTTATATTGCGTCAAAGATACCATTGGATGATGTGGTGACTAAGAAGAACATTGATTGATAGGATGATATGGTGGCTAAGTGAACATTGATTAATAACTGATGCATTAACTAATAATATAATCCATGTATCCGATGAGTGTGCCCCGACAGTGAGAAAAATAATAACAAGAAAGAAATCTCCATGGAGAGATTTAAATGTGGAACATCTCACTAATGTGAAGAACAATGTAAAAAAACCTATCTGACTTCAAAAGTACAAGCTTCTATAAATGCATACTGCAAGGCTCAGAATGCACTAAATGTAGCAAAAAGCAAATGTACGTTTGGCAAAAAGGCAGTATTTCACTGAGAATTTAAAAATTGAAAACCCTAAGAAATTCTGGGCTACACTACGAGAAGGTTGTGTCATGAAATTAGCTGAAGTAACAGACCATTATGTTGGTCTAGAAGAGTTAAATAACTAATTTACAACAATGGGTTGTGGCAAGAACGTATGCACAGACAAATTAAGATTCTTTAGTAGCAATAAATATGCAGGAGTAACTTCTCCCTTCATGTTTGCTCCTGTCTCAGAAAACAAGGTAAAGGAGTTGATGAACAGCATAACAAGTACTGCATTTGGTATGGATGGAATATCCATAAAAGGTTTGAGAGGATTAAGTCCTTTCTGCCTTGGTACAATTGCCTATTTGATCAATGTATCATTGAAAAAATGGTCACTTCTCTTCAAGCTGGAAGCAGAGCGTGCTGTTTCCTCTTCCAAAAACTCATGTTCCTTCTTTAGCCTCCGAGTTCCGACCAATTTCAATCCTCCCTGTCATATCCAAAATACTGGAAAAGGTTATTTTCTGAAAAATTGGTTTCTTTCTTGGAGTCTGAAGGGTTATTGACTGAAACCCAGTCAGGATTTAGGAAAGATGTTAGAACTTGTACTGCGCTTCTGAATGTGCTTGATGAAATTATCTCTGCTAGGGATGATGGCCTGGAGAGCTTAATGACTGCATTAGATTTCTCCCAAGCTTTTGACTCTGTTAGCTTCGACTTGCTGATAGCTAAGCTACGTTTTAGCGAATTTCCCCTATAGGGAAGAAGCTATTACCGTAGTCGGCATGGTAAGACCTAGGCCCGGGACCATGATAACTTTTCGTTTTGAGGTCCCCAGACCCCAAAAACACCATTCGTTCGAAACTGTATATATATATATATATATATATATGTGTGTGTGTGTGTCCGTGGGTACGATAACTCTCGTAAAAATAATCCGATTTTGACGAAATTTGGTATAAGCGTGTAAAGCAGCATTTATGACTTTAAGTTCGAAAACCAGACAGATCGGACTATCTGAAGGGGTATTTTGGGGGGTTTTGTACCCAAAAAATGGGTTTTTTGAGTTTCCTACATATAATTTTTGAAAAAGTCAAATTTTAGTTTCTTCCATTGGAATCAGCTTAAAAAGACACACAATTCGGTGTTTTGATCATTGCTCTACGTCAAATGGTTACGGAGATATTGAAAGTGCTAAACACAGTACGTTGTCCAATGCTATTCTTATGGAGAATAAGAAAAAAAATATAGCTCGCTTATTTATGAACGTATTCTAACAAAACTTGGTATATGGTTTCATATTGTTGTGGTCTATTGTTATTTTCACAAAAAACCCGATTTTTACCAATAATTCCCGTAGCAGCAAACCTGCGTCCTCAGCCCCCATGTTATTCTTATGGAGAATAAGTAAAATGTAATGTATCCCTTAATTATGAAAATAAATTAATAAAACTTGGAATGTTGGTTCACCTAGTTGAGTTCTATTGATATTTGCATAAAAACCCATTTTTTATGTTCCTTATTACAGCAAACCTGCGTACTCATCTCCTATGTTATTCTTATGGAGAATAATCAAAATGGCATACATCGCTTATTTATGAATTTATATTGATGAAACTTGGTATGTGGCTTCACCTAGTTGAGTAATATTGATATTTACAAGAAACCCTATATTTCTTGTTTTTTGTACCAGCAAACCTGCGTACTCATCCCCAATGTTATTATTATGGAGAATAATTCAAATTTGATATACGGTATCGCTTATTTTTGAAAATATTTTTATGAAACTTGGTATGCGGCTTTATGTGGTATTAAGACTTATATTTTGCATTGGAAATTCACTGAGTACGCAGGTTTGCTGCGACGGGGGTATTTATCATTTTGACGAAACTTCGATTAGATGGTTTTCATCTTATCTGACTGGGTGAACTCGGTGTACTAAGGTTAACGGGCAGTTATCAGCAGCTCTCCCAAGATCTGTAAGTGTTCCCCAAGGTTCTTGTCTAGAACCTATTCTCTTTCATCTATACACAGATGAAGGATCAGTTGAATTTCTGTTCACTGCACTCATAAGCTGATGATTCACAACTGCTGATATCCTTTAAGTCTTCAGAAGCAGAAGAGGATCTGCGCTGTGTCAACTCTGATTAGGAGAAGGTCAAGAGATGGTCGGATGATCATGGTCTTCTACTAAATTCTAGTAAATGTTCGGTCTTGTTTGTTGACTCGTTGCCCTCGAGGAGTCAACTGGGAGCTAGGAGTGTTGACGGGAGCATCCTTGTGGACGGCAAACCACTTACGTCAAGTAACTCTCTTAAGGTTCTTGATGTCACTCTTGACTCCCATCTTGATTTTTCTGGCAACGTGAATTCTATATGTAACACCGTTATTGTCAGATTGAAAACTCTTCTCAGATTTAACAAAATTTTAGCAGAGTCATCTACACTGGAAATCATACGATTGACAATCTTTCCTGTCATTCAATATTCTCTCCCATTTTTTCCTCTTGACTAACACTGGAAAATGAGATGGTTCTGACCCGATTGCAGAATAGAGCTCTGACGTTCGTTTACAACCTTAAAAAATTTAACCATATCAGTGAGTTCAGGTTAAGTGCTAGGGTTTTATCAATAATGAACCTCTCTGATTTTCAAACCGTCAAGTTACTCCACACGGTTCTGCAAACTGGGAAGCCTGAATATCTAAGAAAAAAGCTAGTGTTTAGACATCAAATCATTGTGCGCAGTACTCGAGAGGATTGCCTGTTGCACCTTCCAAAAACAAAATTAGAAACTGGGAAAAGGGCTTTTAGATACTTTGGACCACAAACATACAATGCTTTGCCACTTAGTTTAAGGAATGTTAGGTAATCTAGGTTTAAAAAAAATATAAAAGAAGTAGTGGTGAAACCAGAAAGAGGCATACTATTCGGCGCTTTTTCCCCATGTTATTCTTATGGGGATCAGTTTTTGGACCGACACCCGATCCCGCCTATACTAATAAGCCACAAGTTTCCTTGTTGGCCTATATTAATACCCAACCCCTGCCTATATTAAATATATTGTCCCCATCCCTCCTCTATATTTTTTAAAATTAATTTTCAAATTCTAAAAAACTATCTTTAGTGTTTATGGTCCGATTTGTTTAAAACTTGGATATGTTATTGTCGTAGGCAAGTGTTTTAATAAATTACACTTACATTTCCCAAATTCACTATTACGGTCAAATTAAAAAATATTTTTGAAAAATACTGCCGCCAACTTCTTTATTTACTGTCCGATTTATTTAAAATTTGGATATGTTATTGTCCTAATGTTTTAATAAATTCCCCCAAATTAAAAAATACTGCCGCCAACTTCTTGATTGTCGCAGTGTTTTAATAAATCCCAACTACGGTCGAACTGCCAACTGATTAAAACATCCACCACCTGCACACGCAACGATCCGCATCGCTGCCCACACAACAATCCACCGCTCACCGACACACTGACATACTAACACACTAAGTCGGTCATGCGCAAGCACGCGTCACATTGACCAGAATTTCCACTTACCATAGAAAGTCCAGCCAACGTGATTTCCTGGTTAAATTGAAAATCTGATGTGTATATAAGGTGCCACCAACAACACACAACAACAGTGACCTCCACCACCAGCACCGGATGAAGACACCGGACGCGCCACCAGCGACACAAGGCACCAGCACTAGATGACACCACCACACACGCCACCAGCGACATTGAGGCGACCACCGGCACCAGATGACGTCACCACGCCGCACTCTGGCTCTCACCTCTCCACGTCTCTCGGCCCACCTCTCCACCTAGGACTCTATGTTAGCTGTGAGTGTTAGCGACGGTAGTTGTAATCTGTCTTCAACGGAGGGACAATAGTTAATCCATCACTATGGCAATTTTTGAACTCTCGTAAACTTGTAAAATATAATTTAAAAACCGCTGTTAAATAATTTAAAAAAATTTAAAAAATTTAAAAATGGTAATTTCTTGTTTATAAAAAGCAGAGTAATGTCATCTCAAAATTTATTTACATCCAACATGTTGTCCTGTGCAATATGCTCCGTGCCCTGCTCCAACAGAAGCAATTTAATCAGACACTATCGTAACATTCACAAAGTTATTCCTAAAATTTGTAAAAAATGCCATCAAATATTTGATAATAACAATCATTTTAAAATGCACATGCTAGAGAACCACAATACTTGTAATGTGTGTAAGAAGGCTATTAACTGTCAAAAGAAACGCCACCACCTACGATGTGACAAACGGCCTTACAAGTTGTATATTTTTAACGGTGAATCTGTGGAAGTATTAGACACTCTTCAATCTTGTCCCCTACCTATCAAATGGATTCTTATTAGGAGGGTAAAGTTCATCAAACACTCGGTGGACAATAATGGTGATTTAATCACTGACAAAGAATGTATTGCTGATTTTCGAAGTTTAACTAATTTATCAATTGAGAAAGCACAATTAAAGACTCAAATTAAAGAAGCACATTTTAAGATCGATACCTCCATGCACAAGTATCAAGCCCAAGGCAGTGGATGGATATATGACCATACTAAATACTGGCAGCTGCATGTTTACAAGTATAAACCCCTAACTCCCAACTCACACATACCCACACCAGAAAATATAAAATCAAAACACGCTGTTTTAAATATTAAAAACAGTGATAATAAATGTTTCGTGTGGAGTGTTTTAGCAAGCTTGAATCCAAGGAATCGTAAAGAAAATGCAAATCGAGTATTTTACTACGAACCCTATGAAAGTCAGTTGAATATGTCAAATATAAAATATCCCGTAAAAATATCCGACATTGATAAATTTGAAAAACAAAACAACATAAGTGTTAATGTATATGGAATTGAAGGACAATTAATATATCCATTGAGAATAACTAAACTAAACAGTAATACGCACGTCAACCTGCTGCTTTTACAACAAGGTCGGAAATCACATTACTGTTTAATTCGTGATTTTGATAAGTTAATGCTACGGTCTACAAAAGACAACAATAAGAAATATTTTTGCAAGTTCTGTTTGCAACATTTTTGCACCAAAGATATATTGGAACTTCACACAACATATTGTAAAACCTTTGATGCCCAAAGAGTACAAATGTCTAAAAAAGATACACTACAATTTACGAATTACAAATATCAACTTAAAGCTCCCTTTGTGATTTATGCAGATTTCGAATGTTTTATAAACTGTGGCAAACACACGCCTTCTGGATTTGCTTATGTTGTGGTGAGAGATTCTAACATTATTTACGAAGAGTTGTACAGCGGTGAAAATGTGATGGATGTGTTTTTCGAAAAGTTATTTAAAACTTATGACTTTATTAAAAGTCAGATGGGAGTATATGTTCCCCTTGTAATGACTGCAGAGCAAGAGATGTTATTCCAAAACTCTACACACTGCCACATATGCCAACAACCGTTTCTGTGTGATAAAGTGCGCGACCACTGCCACCTAACAGGCGAGTTCCGAGGACCCTCCCACAACTCTTGCAATTTAAACTATAAAGTAACCAAGAAAATTCCAGTATTCTTCCACAATCTTAAAAACTATGACGGTCATTTAATAATGCAACACTTGGGAAAATTCAATCGCAAATTGAATTGCATAGCCAAAGACATGGAAAAATATATTTCATTCTCTGTTGATGATTTGGTATTTTTGGATTCATACAACTTTCTGTCTCTTCCCTTAAGCAAATTAGCTTCCAATTTAAATACATTTAGATTTATAGACAATCCACTACTACAACGTAAGGGCGAATTTCCATACGAATACATGACAGGACCAGAAAAGTTTTTAGAGCCCCTCCCACCCATAGAGGCATTTTACAGCAGTCTAACTAAAGAATGTATATCTCCTGCACAATATGAACATGCTAAAAACGTATGGAATCATTTTAATATAAAGAATTTAAAAGAATATCACGATTTATACCTTAAAACAGATGTGTTGTTATTGGCTGATGTGTTTGAGACATTTAGGGACTTGTGTTTAAAGGATTATAAACTCGACCCTGTCCACATGTACTCACTGCCTGGACTAACATGGGAGGCGTGCCTTAGAATGACTGGCATAAAATTACAGTTATTTAGTGACATTGACATGCATTTGTTTATAGAACATGCCATTAGAGGCGGCGTAAGTATGATTTCCACGCGCTACGCTAAAGCCAATAATAAGTACATGGGCGAACATTATGACCCAAATCAAGAAAGCACCTATCTTGTATACTTAGACTGCAACTCGCTATACTCTACAGCAATGTGCGAGTCGTTGCCCGTTGATGGCTTTAGATGGACAAATGAGAAAGATTATAAATACAATCAAAATGAAAACTTTGGATTTATTTTGGAAGTTGATTTAAAATACGATAAAAGTTTACACGATTTGCATAATGACTACCCGCTCGCACCAGAAAAAATGAATGGAAAATTAATACCAAATTTAAATGACAAAACCAAATATATTTTGCATTATAAAGCACTAAAAAAATACGAAGAACTGGGTTTGGTAGTTACAAAATACCACAGAATCTTAAAATTCAGACAATCAAAATGGCTCGCCCCCTATATTAATTTTAATATTGAAAAGCGACAAAAAGCTGAACATGATTTTGAAAAAGACTTTTACAAACTGTTAAATAACAGTCTCTTTGGTCGAACAATTATGAACCAACGCAAGTTTCGTGATATACATCTTGTAGACGAGTCTAAGTTAACAAAGTATGTTACAAAGCCAAGATTTGACTGCAGCAAAAAGTTCGATAACAACTTGCATGCTGTGCATTTAAATAAATTAATTGTAAAGTTTGATAAACCAATATATTTAGGAATGACCATTTTGGATATCAGCAAAGTAATAATGTATGATTTCCACTATAATTACATGTCAAAATTTAAGAATAAAAGGTTCTTAATGACAGACACAGACAGCCTTCTTTATTCTATAGTAACAGAGGACTTTTACAAGGAAATACAATGTGACTTGGACCGTTTTGACACCTCTGCATATAGTAAAGATCATTTCTTATACTCTGATAAAAACAAAAAAGTTACGGGCAAGTTTAAAGACGAATTAAATGGTCAAATTATGTATGAATATTGTGGTTTAAGGCCAAAATTATACTCTTTCATTCCTTTACAATGGTTATACGAAAAAGAAAAGCAAAATGAGCTAGAGGTTAAGAAGGCAAAAGGAGCTGACAACGCTACAGTTAAACATCTCTTAACACACCAACACTACTTACACTGTCTTGCAACCGGAGAAGATTACTATGAGAATGTTACAAGAATTAAATCCACAAACCACCATCTGCAAACATTAACGATGAACAAAAAGGTACTCTCTTTTGATGACGACAAGAGGTTTATTGTGGATGGCATCAACACCCTTGCCCTTGGTCACTATAAAATTGGTCAAACATAAATCTGTATTTGCCATTATTCTTTGGCCTTTCCTTGTCTATTACAAAAAAGCCATATTTAGACCTATCCCAGCATTGATGGCAGAGATTTCTAAATTGGTTAAATGAAAAATCATTTCCCACATGATTGTTATACACATGTTTTAAATTTAAATCGTCTTGTTTAAATAATATTAGAAAATTAACATTGTCACGTAAATGTTTGTGTACTTTACTGTAAGATTGACACAAGTAAAAACTGTTAATATTTTTGTGTCTGCCCATTGAGAAAAATTGTGTGATATTTGGACTATTTATGTCGTCAAATACAACTATTGAGTGTGATTCTACATCATTTGGTGTGATTTCACAGTTTGAATATGTGTGTAATTTAACTTCATCACACAGACGGAATATTTCAATTATTTTTTTATATTTTTCTTGTTCTAAAGATTTGGATATTATATATAAATTTGTAAACTTTAATCCTTGTTTTTTTACAATTAAGTTATAAATTACAACAGTCTTCCCCGAACCACTGGGCCCTATTATAAGACAGCGAATATTATTAGGAAATAGACCCAACTTCTTTGGTGTATTTTCTTTATGTGCTATTTTAAATTTGTTCTTTTGTTGAATAAATGACATTTTTTATATAATAAAAATGGTGTATTTTCTTTATGTGTTAAATTTGTTGAATAAATGACATATAATAAAAATGGTGTATTTTCTTTATGTGTTAAATTTGTTCTTTTGTTTAATAATTTTTTATATAATAAAAATGGCAAAGAGAAAGTGTAAGAAGGGTAAGGGATTATTCTTAAAGCCATATAGAGGCCGTGGCTTGTTAAATACCCTTATAAACAACCTTCCTTTCCCCCTCCACATCCCGTCGTATAGATATTGTGGTCCAGCAACTAATATACGTGAAAATTTAGCCAAAAATGTACCTCCAAAAAATAAGCTAGACTCTTATTGTAAAGAGCACGACATATTCTACATGAATAATCCTGATACAACCGCCCGGAACAAGGCAGATATGAGATTAGCGGACCAGGCTTGGACTAGAGTTTCGGCAAAGGACGCCAGTCTGGCCGAAAAAGCAGCAGCTTATGCAGTGACAAATTTGATGAAGGCCAAGGCAAAAATGGGAATGGGATTAAAATTTAATAAAAAAGATGGACAACTTTCAGCTGTTAGAGGCAGCAAGAGACGTGCCTCACTTTCGAGGAGTGTACCTAAAAAACGAGCTAAAACATCTAAGGCCAAAAGTAAGAGAATGTGGAATTATTAATTTAGACAGTGACAGGGGCACACATTGGACAGCATATCGTAAAAATAAAGATGTTGTAATATATTTTGACTCTTTCGGAATACAGCCTCCAAAAGAGGTAATTGAATATTTTGTACCATCTAAAATCTACTATACAACTGATCAAATACAAGATTTAAACAGTTCCATTTGTGGAATTTTATGTTTATCATTTCTGAAAAATTTTAGTTTATAAAAATGGATTCATTTACTATAACATTCACGGGCACAGAGCCAGAGTTGAAGTCGGTGTTCTTTCCTCCTATAGAATTAAGTGGTGATTATGTAATTGGACTGGTAGATTTTCAAAGTTATAATTCTATATTTAATGTTAAAAAACCTCTAAATACTTTGACATATTACAAAATGCACAAAATTACAACCCCAAAAGGGGAGGTCACAATTGACGAATTAAACCGGGCATTAGATGGTAAAGTTGAAGTTATTATACAAAATAAAGTAGCATTAATTAATACAAAAGTCAAACTTATATTTTACAAAGGGCTAGTTCCAAAATTAAATAAACTTAAAGACACAAAATTAACTATAGACGAGGGTGAGGATGTGTATTATTACGATCACAAAGCTCCAAATGTAATTGAAATTGCTGAAGGTACATACGAAGTGTTTGAGCTTGCGAAGGAAATTCAAAAGCAACTCCCAGATTTTGTACTTATAGCCGATAATAAAACTATGAAAGCCACATTACATTCTAGCCATGTGTTTGATTTTACAAAACCGTGTTTGGGGTCTGAATTATTGGGATTTAAAGGATTTTCTACTCCAGATATTGCGTTTAAATCTGTAAATAAAATCAACATAAATAATGTAAATGTGATTAGAGTAAAATGTAATATTGCGAATGGGTCTTATTTAAATGGTGACAAATCACACACCATACACATTTTTTACCCAGAAGCTCCTCCCGGCTACAAAATTATTGAGGTTCCCAGAAATATTATATACTTCCCTGTAAATAAGAGAAGTTTAGATGTTGTTAGCATTACATTTGCAGATCAACACGACAAGCCAATTGACTTTAATAAAGAAGAAACTACAATTACTTGTCATATAAAAAAGATATGAGAATTTACAAGAACGGACTGAGTGTGCAAAATGCCAGGTTTTTGCGATCAATTGGGTTGAAGTTAAAATTTTCTATTAATAAAAATGGAAGATTTTCTAGACGTTACAGGAAAATTCCAATACGACGATAGCGTGGTTAAAATTACAAATCACTCCTATGTTCCACACAACACTTTAGCAATAAATAATTCCGATGAAATTCGAATATGCATAAATAATCAAGATTTACTAACACTCCCATGTAGGAGTTATCTGTATATTAAAGGAGAAATAGAGAATCATGATAAAGGACATTTTATAAATAATGCATTTGCATTCTTATTTGACGAAATTAGATACGAAGTTGCTGGTAAAGAAATAGATATTGTAAGAAATCCGGGAATTTCCAGTCTTATTAAAATATTGTGCTCTTACAATAAAACAACTAAATTGTCAAATGTAGCATTTGATTCTGATGAAAATTTAAAGGAGTTCCATAAAAGCGGCAAGTTTAGTACTTGTGTCCCGTTAGAGCTGTTAATGGGTGTGTTTGAGGATTTTAATAAGGTTTTAGTAAATGTTAAACAAGAATTGGTGTTGAAAAGATCCAAAAACGACTTAAATTGTATATTAACAACATCTAATGCTCCAACTGGTGTCGATCCTATTCCTAAAATTACACTTAAATCGATTCAGTGGGTGATGCCGCACGTGGTGCCATCTGATGGGGAGAAGCTTCAATTACAAAAGATGTTATTGCAAAATAAAAATTTGCAAATTGCATTTAGAAGTTTGGAGCTACACGAACTCCCATCATACCCCGAAACCAAGAGACATACATGGTCAGTTAAGACGTCTTCGAGTTTGGAGAAGCCTAGGTATATTATATTTGGTTTCCAAACAGGTAGGGACAACAGTGCACGAAAAAGAACTGATGAATTTGATCACTGTAAATTGAAAAATATCAAAGTGTTTTTAAACTCTGAATATTATCCTTATAGTGATTTAAATCTCGACTTTGAAAATGGAGATGCCTCTAAAGCTTATGAGATGTTTGTGAGGTTTAGGGAGAGTTACTACAACACCGTCCCCGATCCTATGTTTAACAGAGCTGACTTTATAAAGAAATATCCTCTAATTGTAATAGATTGTTCTAGGCAGAATGAATCAGTCAAAGAGGGGGTTGTAGATATTAAATTAGAAATTGAAACTGCAGAAAATGTCCCTTCAATCACATCTGCATATTGCCTAATAATACACGATAAGGTGTTTGAGTATAATCCTTTGACAAATGAGATAAATAAAATGTAAATGAAATGAAAACAAATATTCAACAAGAATTGGTAGAGTCTGCAAAACAAATAAGAGAAAAATATAGGGCGTTAAAACGTGGTAAATTTCTAGAGGCTGAAGAGAGGTTCCAAACATTCCAACCGTTAATAGAGCCTTTGCAAGAATTAAAAAATTTAGCCACAAAAACAGAGAGGCCAGTTCTCCCAATGATTTTAGAAAAGACCCCGTCTAGAATACCAAGAATAACACAGATAACACCGCACAAATTAGATTTTGGTCTTTTAGCATCAGACTATTTAGGAAATTACCTTAGTAGAAGTAGTATGACAGACACTACATATGGTATTAGGCGAGAAGGAAATAATTTTTTTATTGGGAATCAGGAAGTTCAAATTGCCAATGATGATGTTACAGTTGGAGAAAAAATTTATAAAGGGACAAAGGGGTTGTGGGAATTGTTAACTTTAAAAGAACCCGTAAACTATAGTCAGGCTGATTTGCAAAATTATAAAGAGATTTTGGAAGCTACAAATGCACATTTAAAGGGTTATAAAACAGGTGCGGCAATGTCAAGTAATAAACACACTAAATATCTTAATATAATTAAACCCCTGTTTAAGACTGTTGGTGAAGGTTTAAGGCAGGTAACTGGTAATAAAATAGACTATGTTTATTGGGACGATCCTAATGAGCTTGTAGATAGGTTAAGACTGCTTTGGTTAAGCCGATTGGCGGGAAATTCTGGAGTGGATAATGAGATAGATTCTATCATAGAAGAATTGAGGGAAAGTGGAATTGTTTATTAAATAAAAAGATGATAGATAAATTTTATCGCGTATATAACCCGTATAGTAAACCAGAAGCTAGAAGTTTTAAAGAAACTACTTTAAATCTAAAAGATGATGGTTGGAATGCTTTAAATTATAAAATTAGTAATGTTAAGGGTGGGGAGTTTACTGATGATGTATCGACTTTGGGGCAGACGTTAACCAGGAAAGGTGATGTTTTTGTACAAGGTAATACTAAATATAAGTTTTTAGAATCCAAGAGTAATAATTGGAACGCTAATAAACGCAAAATTACTAATGTTAAACGGGGTGAAAGCTCAACCGATGTACCCACATTAGAGCAAACTTTAATAAGAAAAGATGGTGTCTTTGTACAAGACAAAAATAATTATGAATTTTTGGAATCAGAGAATGGAAAAAATGGAAATATTTGGAATGCCAAAAAGCGAAAAATAAGTAATTTGTTGGCTGGTAAAGAAAGCGATGATGTTGTAAACGTCTCTCAAGTACCAAAAATGGATCTAAACTTTTGGGATTTTAATAATAAAAGGCTAGTTCGTGTTAAACCCGCTGTTGATGAGAACGATTGTGTTACAAAACATCAGACTGTGACTTTAGACGGTCTTAAATTTGATGGTAAAAATAAGCAATTAACAAACATTTTACCTGGAACATTGCCAAATGATGTGGCTGTTGTTAATCAAATATTAACAAAGGGTGAGAAAAGCATAATAAAACAGGGGGATAAATATTATAATGTATTAACATTAGATAGAGATATGTGGGATGCAGAGGACAAATTAATAAAAAATGTACCTGAAGGCAAAGATAGGAGTGATATTTGTTTAATGTCGCAGGTTTTGAGGTATGACGATAATATTAAAACTTTTAGACAAGACAATATTAAATTTGATATTTGTTTAAAATCACATGCATTAAGGTTTAACAATAAAACTAATAAATTTATGCAAGACAATAATCAAATCGATTTGATGATGTACAATCCTAAATTGTTGGTTGCAGACCCTACATCTTTAAGCGGATTTAAGACTTTAGATGGAGAGGCATATTTGCCAAAAAACTATGTATATCAAAGAATGAGTGATGGTATGTTAATTGGTAGCAATGGAGGTGTTTTTGAAACGACAGAGACTGGTAGATACGTTAAAATTAAAAATAAAGAATAAAAAATGGAAAAAATTGCTTACGAATTGCATAAGCCCGCGAGAAAGAACTTTGTTAGAAGGTCTTTTAAGGTGTTGGGTATAAACGAAACTGTTCAAATCGATTTAATAGATATGCGGAATTATGCTAGAGAGAATTCTGGAAATAAATATATTTTAACTTTAATAGACACATTTTCTAAAAAAGCTTATGCAGCTCCACTAAAGAATAAAACTGGATTAGTAGTCACAGAAGCTATAAAAACTATTCTCCCAATGGGAGTTAAAAATATTCAATCTGATAACGGAAAAGAATTTTTTAATGAACATTTTACCAAACTATTGAAAATTCTAAATATTAATCACTACCACACTTACTCTACAACTAAGGCGGCTATTGTGGAAAGGTTCCAGAGAACTTTAAAGAATTGGTTGTATAGAGAGTTTAGTGCACAAGGGAGTTACAAGTGGTTGGATTTACTTCCAAAGTTAATAAGGATATATAATAATAAAGTACATAGATCCATAGGGATGAAGCCTAACCAAGTAAGTGCTAAGAACTCTAAAGATGTACATGAAAGGTTAGCATCTAAAGTACAAGTTAAAAAGCCAAGATATAAGGTGGGGGATAGTGTAAGGATATCTAAATATAAACATGTATTTAGTAAAGGATATACCCCCAACTGGACGGGAGAGCTTTTTACAATAGCAGAAGTTAAGAAAACAAAGCCTGTGACTTATATTTTGAAAGATGAGAATGGCAATATAATCAAAGGAGGATTTTATACAGAAGAATTGTTAAAGACTAAATATAAAGACATGTATTTGGTAGAGAAGGTAATTAGGAGGAAGGGTGATTTATTATATGTCAAATGGCTCGGGTTCCCAAGTAGCCAGAACTCGTGGATTTCTGCAAAGGATGTGTTAAAATGAATTTTAAAATAGGGTCAAAATTGGCAGTTTGGCTGTAGTTGGGATATGTAAGTGAAATTTATTAAAACACTTGCCTAGGACAATATCATATCCAAATTGCAGACAAATCGGACAGTAAATAAAGAAGTTGGCAATTGGCAGTATTTTTCAAAAATAATTTTTAATTTGACTGTAATAGTGAATTTGGGAAATGTAAGTGTAATTTATTAAAACACTTGCCTACGACAATAACATATCCAAGTTTTAAACAAATCGGACCATAAACACTAAAGATAGTTTTTTAGCCTGAATTTGAAAATTAATTTTAAAAAATATAGAGGAGGGATGGGGACAATATATTTAATATAGGCAAGGGTTGGGTATTAATATAGGCCAGCGTGGAAACTTGTGGCTTATTAGTATAGGCGGGAGCTGGCGTCGGCGCAAAAACGGCTCCCCATAAGAATAACATGGGAAAAAAACGCCGGAAGTGGCGCCTCTTTCTGGTTTCACCACTACTAAAAGAATTGTATATTTTATATTTGTTTGTATATATTACGCACAAGACCTAATTGGGATTAATTGTTATTTTCCTTTTTTTGTTGATGTATTTCTTTTTATAATGTTGACAAGAGTTGCCATGTAAACCAGAGTTATGCTTTCATGATTGCTTGCTGAATAAAGTCATTATTTGTTTATTTTATTTATATTATTTAAAGTCAATTTAAATATATATTAGAGATTTCTATGTCTAAAAGCTTCAAAATAGATGCCATTTTATATTTTAAAATCAAAATCTCCTAAAAATATCAATTTTTAGAAAATAAACTAGACAACAAATACTTTGAAAGCGTTATGACGTAATATGGTATAACGATTTTTAAGACCACTCAACCCATAGTTGAATTATTACTTTAAAAAATTAAAGTATACTAATTTTGTGTAATTGTTTCCCAAGATTTGTTTTTTTTATATTGTAGTTTGTTAATCATTGCTTGCGTCACCTTTAAAATGTTTATATCAGCCCTTACCACATCAAGTTGCACTTTTTATGTCAAAACACATGTTTTGGTTTTAAGATATCTTTGAACACATGTTTAAAGATATCTTTGACACATGTTTTGTTGTGATCTTTGAATTTTTAAAATGGCCACGATTTTTAAATTGTAAGAGCTAGAAACGTTAAATTGCATGTTAAATTATCTTCAAATAAGACATGTCCCCAATGTTAAGTAAAAATATCAAGTGGTTTCCAAAATACGATGAATTTATAAAATAAACGGTATCAGGAAACTGACACCGTTACATACTTTCTCCCTTTCAGCCCAATTTTAATTAATAAATTACTTTTTATTTACTAAATATAGAATACAAAGCATGGTCGAATGTACAGACAATCTTGTAAACAAGTTGTTTTAAAAAACATCCACCCAAATCCCTACTTTGGAGGCACTACATAATCCATTGATACACTCGTGGTTTTAAGAGGGAAAATGACCCCTATCCCCCCAAGGTTATTAAGGGGCAACATATTTCGAATTTCCTCTGTTGGTCAATGCTAACTTGACAAGCATATCAAGTTTGAATGAAATCGATCAGTAAATGAGAGAGAAATAGTAATTTTTTTATTCCCCATAAGAATAACATTGGACAACGTACTGCGTTTACCGCAAAATGAAAATTTAAATTTTCTCCGAAACCAGAAATCGTAGAATAGTAATTCAAAGTACTAAATTATTTACTTTTTTGAGCTCCTTTTAATGGTGAATAGTAATATTTTATTTTATATTTATGTCTTTTTATGAAAAATCAAAAAAACTGAATTTTGATGTTTTAAGTCCTGTAATTTCTGAACCCAAATTTTTACAGGAATGCGGGTGGTGAAATTTTGTTGGAAAACTAAAGTTCTAAAAACGACTAAAGTTTAATAAAAATCGTTACAGCCGTTTTTGAGAAATTTTAATTTTTCATGTTTTTTGGCGGTTTTTGGGGGATAATTACCCTTAAAAATCGAAAATTCAAAAAAATGAAAAATGCCTGGAGATATCGTGGATTAGTACCTACACACCAAATTTCATAAAAATCGGTCCATTGGTTCACACACACACACACAGACAGACATCACGTAAAAACAACTTTTTTGGGTTCAGGGAGCACCAAAACAAATATCTCCACTAACAACTCTAATTCGAACATTTTTACGAAAACAATACTTTCTCCATATACTATGTATAGAGGGAGAAAGTAAAAACACATACAAACCGATAGACGGAAAAAAATATTTTAGGACGTATGTTCACATGTAAGATTTGTTACTTATTGCTACCCATAAAACGGTATACAACATGTTTGGAGCGTACCTAAGGGATGCTTGCATATGTACCACGGACTTTAATGATTTTTAACTTCTCTATACAACTAAAATACGAGAGTAAATAAAGGTTTTTTTGGAAAAAGTGTCTGACTATTTTCAACAATCTACATAAATAAAGAGTTATTAAGAGGTGTAATAACAGTTATTTAACCTCTAAAACACAGTACTTAGTGAGATAAATAATACATTATTTGACAAAAACGCATTTAGTTCACTCTATTGACTGCTAGATAGTGTGATAAAATATACTTACTCTGATTTGTTATAGGTTTGGTTGTAGTTAAATACGTTTTACAGGTATAGTTATAACCGTTTATATTTTATTTTTCCCTTAACAGAAAAACAAATTTTATAATGTCTTTGATATCCAAACTAATAAACTTGTAAAATGGAACTTTAACTAATGATAATTCTAAACATAGTCCAATGAGTATAAAAATAACACATGGAAAAACCTGCTTTCTTGAAAAAAATTGGCAAATGGTTATCGCAAAAGACTATTGGTAAGTGTGTTTGACTTCGGTTAGAGGAGAATTCACGGGAACCAGGGATTCCAGGGTCAAACATGTTGAGGGGTTTAGACCGCATTCCCTTAAACAAGTTTATGTGCTCTTAACAGAATGCCTCTGGTGTTGGCATACAGTGTTCTACAAAGGGTGCTGACAACCGTCTGCAAGATGAAGAATTCGTGTCTAAGCTATGTGGAAAAATCAGTCACACTATAGGAGTAAAAGAATTCAATAGCTCGGAATAATCCAAAGTATTGAAGCATGAATCAGCAGTTAGATGTCAGCTGACGTTAGATGTAGCTGAAACTACAGTACTTTCCAGTCTCCCATTTACCGTAATATATGATCCTTAAATTGACTACTTCGATTGATTAAAATCATATTCCCAAGAGCAATAATAGCTCTTTTGTAATATAATTCAGATCGATGAAAACATAACAAATGCAATACGTGAAGTACTACTGGCTAAATAAAATAACATAATTGTATAACTATAACATTAGTCTAACAGAATTAGTTATAGGCCTAATGTATATAAAAACTATATCCTTTTTAGTGATAGAAGGAATATTATTTATTTAAAAGGTAATTTTTTGTCATATTATTTTAATTATGACATGTTTTATCACACAATAAACGATAAACAATAAATGTATACCTAATATATCAAACAAGTACTTTTATTACGATTTTAAGCTTAAATTTTATTTAAAAATAATAATTGTTGTGCAGAAACAAACATTTTGTACGTATAAATCTTCTAAATTGCAAATCACAATGCGACAACACGTTTTCCAAGAAAATGGGCCTTTCAGGCATGCAAATTATTTACAGTAAAGGAATTTAAATGTAGTTTAATTGCAGGATATGTTAATGCAACCTCAATGCTAAAAGCAAATTAAGTAATTCATATACAAAGTTCATTAATTAAAGTCGTTATCTTTTATCTTGCTTCATTAAAACATTACTTTAATCTAATAATAGAAACCTAATAACAATAGTTCACGTTATAATAAAGATAATGTATATATTGAAAAATAATATAGCTATTAGTTTAACCATTTGATAAAAATAAACAAATTATGTAAGCTGATACAAAAACCCGGAGATAAAACCAAATACCAGTTAGTATTTTATTAATTTGTGGGAATCAATTTTTAAATATTCTAAAGTCATGAGGCTAAATGTCATGAGGTGTTTATATTTTTACGTATATTAAAAGAATAATCCCATCTTTATAAGCAGGCTAACGTTGAAACTATTACGTCTTAAGTCATAGGTTATGTGATATTTTAAAACCCAAAATTATAAATATAGATGTACCTTTTTGGGGTTTGGAAAACAGCTTCCTTTAGGACTTCGCTCTCTGAGTTTTAAAGTTCCAAAGTTGGTCTTATGGAAGAATATAAATCAATTTAATTGAATATTTAACAGCAGCTGTTGATATTAATAAAACACAGTACAGAAATAGCAAGATCAGCAAGTTAGCAAGATTAGCAAGATCAGCTAAGTACTGGAATTACAAACAATATAAACTAATAGAACCGCAAATGAACTGGGTAATCGGACAGAAATATGTTTGCTCGAAGTCGATCAACTGGATTCGCTCTACGTAATAAAAAGTTTTTCGCAGGAAAAAAGGTGTTTTGTTGTCACGAAAAAAGAGTTTGTCACATTTATTTTGTTTGGAAAACACAATTTATTTTAAGTGGTAACATTGGCATTCGTTTGAAACAACAAAAGGAATTGGTCAATCATTTTGTTTTAAAAAAGTATTTTGTTTAGATAATTTGTTTAAAGTAAGATACAAAAAAAAATATTTATTTTAAAGATAATGTCATATTACACCTAGTATTTTATTAAAATAGTCACCATATAAGGCTGAATTGTTAGAAAAACAAGTCTAAGATTTCACGAACAGTAAACAAATAATAAATATTTGATTGAAGCGCCCAAAGCTTGACTAATCTAGAGATATCATTTAAACAAATACTTGATGAACACGATACGATACGTGTTGTTACAATCAAGCAGGATAAAATAAACTACATCTCACAAAACAATAATATATATTTACACTTAAACTGTGCTTAACAAGACGGTGCATATACGTAAAGGATGGTTTTTGTTACTGATACCACAATCTAATATTCTCTTTTTGTATATTTAATACCCTATCCCAATCTTACAGATATTAAAAAATTAGAATGACCGGGGAATTTGGTCCAGATTTTCCTGTGCCTTCTTATTCAATATACGAAATTCAAATAAATTTGAAGCAATTCTACGGCTGCCATTTTGAAATAATGACGGTCAATTTTCACGTTTTTGTTCATAACTCCTTAAATTTTTGACGTAGAGAAAAAGGTTCATCTAACAAGCGTAGAGAATCAACGAATAACGTATTTTGGTAATTATAATTTTATTTTCAACTTAACCAAACAGTTAATGACTTAAAACAATTTAAAGTTATAGTTTTACTGTAAAGAATTTGTAACATTGAAACCTTTTAATTGGCGCCACTTTGAAATGGACTGCTCTACAGATACCAAATTGTTAATAAATTTATAAACTACATAGGTTCATACCAAGATTGTATATTTTTTACATATTTATTTAAATTAAATTAAGCGTTTTTTGTAAAAAGCAAAACAAAAAACAACAGAACATACAGATTGGACCAATATGCGACAAACATTTTAATAAGTTTTTTGCTTTGTTTGATCTGACAAACAACAGTAAATTAGAGCAGTCAAAGGCGGCTACTCATTTGTATATTTATCACCTTTAAAATTAGAACGTAGTATGAGTACAAAATTACACAGCGCTTAGTCCAACACTTTGTATTAAATAAATAAATAACTTTAAGGAAAAAGTTTACTTAACTAAATTTTTTATTTTTAATGCCGTACACCCAAGTCCTCATAATAATTTGCTAGTAAAGGGATACAAATAACTATCCAGACGAGGCTTCCACTTAAATATCTTGATAATTAATCGAAATAACAACTTACACGCATGTTGCAGGGCACGCATATGTCTATTGACGAATATCACTGCCCTGCGTTAGAGTGGAGTGCGTTATCGTTCCACTCAGCATGTGACTGCTCGATGGAACTGCAGCTATTGAACGCCTTCCCTCGCTGGCGGGGGTAACAATCATGAAAGCTCTTCCCAGAAACCTGAAGTCTGCACAAAATGTTCAAAAATTAAAAAATCGAGTGAAATCTACCTTGTGGTCTCTGCTTACTATTCGGGAAGTGAGTTTCTCTTCTCATCGGCCACTAAGTTACATAGAGTTCTGAGAAAGTGCCCTAAATATGGATGGAGAGTATGGCTGTTATCTTATTGTTGTGTGCTTAAGTGTGGGAATAAACAGGAGTAGTTTAGAAAGTCATTTGTCTGTTGACATACAATATATGTACCGTTCTTTACGGTAATAAAGATATTTAATTTCATAATTATTTGCGCAACAGACGGACACCACTTGCCTCTACCGCTGACTGCGATTACCGCTCCACAACCTCACGGACACTACTTGAGTCTTCTACCGACAGCGACTTCGAGAGTGCAAGATTAAGATAACAATAGAATCTGCAAGAAAACCTAACGACCGTAATTCAGATAGATTTTCTATTTCAAAGCTTTACTGTTGTAAATTAAGTTACTTGCTATGTAATTTATCTCATGTAAGTCAATTTATTTGACTCATTAAAATGTAAAACGAGTTCGCACGCAGCACGCTGACGTGAGGGAAGTGAATTTCCACATAAAAACTTCTAAAACTCATAATAACTATAAAAACATACATTTTCCCAATTTTTATTGAAATCTGAAAACATTGATTTTTTGGCTGTTCTGATACTCCTGGTTTCATTTACTTGCAAAGCTGGGAATACAATTTTGCGCATTATAAGGTTAGGAGAAGGTCCAGACAGGCTTGAAAGTAGGCGTGAGGTTACTGGGGATGATAAATGTACTCTAACAAAGGAATAACAGGGTTTTCTAGTGTAAAACCCCCATAAGACAACGTACTGTGTTTAGCCGATACACGTTTTCTTTAATAACTCGGTAAATATTTATGCTAGAATAACGAGAGAGGGCTTAAAACGTTCGCCTCTCTAATTCCCATCTTTTTACGTTCATTAATTTTACATCTGGGGCTTTTCTGATCCTTTTTGGGCCCAAAAACTCGAAATTTGAAAGATTAATCCCCAAAAAAGGGGGTTTAGAGTTTTCCGATTGTTTTGCCCAACGAACTTGTCCAACTGATTACAGAAAGGAACGTCCCTACCAAATTTGAAGTAACTCGGACAAAAAATGCGACCGCTAGAGTGCAAACACATATATATATATATATTATATATATATATATATATATATATATATATATATATAACATTTTGAACGACCCCCAAAACGTGTTCAGGGGGTCACGTTAGGAACTTCTATGGTGGTCCCGGGCTTATGTTTCACCGTGTAGGTCATGCTAATAGTTCACTTTCCAAAGGAAATTCACTAATAACTAAGTTTATAGCATTTGCTTATAATAAATCAACATTTTTATCATACACAATATTTCCATAGTTTATTGTTTAGGTTATAAAATAAATTAATAAATAGTTATTACAGTTTCTACTAATCAAAAGATGGTTTATTTGTAATGAACATTTTAGGTGACAAATATAACCAAATGGTTTCATAAATATTCTTAAAATCTCTTAAGGTTATTTTGCCAATCTGCCAGTTTTAATTTAAACATTCTTTTCATCGGATGTAACAAATTTCGTTTTGATGATGATGCCCACCATTTGTAACTGTCAGACCCGACATCCAGTTGGCGTGCCAAATTGAGTTGGTGATTGACAAAAAGAGTAATTTTTACCATAAAACATTTAATATTGTTATAAAAGAAATAAAGTACTACATAATTTCCTCCTAACCCAAACTCACTGCTAGATATCCGAGACAACAATTTTAACTTTTAACTTGAATCGTTATTTATAATTTTTGTGTAAAGTTACATTGAATATTAACAAATTATAACCGATATAATTAAACTCCACACAAGTACACACTCGATACAAATAAATTACACAGTTAGCGTTCACAAATATTGTATTTGACATTTACATAGTCGTTAAATTGAATTACATATATATATGTAGCTGTTAAGTGTGTTTCCCATTTAATCAATTATATCTCACAGTACAAAAGCAAATAAAGCAAATAATGTATTAAAGCAAATAATGTATTAAAGCAAATAATGGCATGAATATTTAACTTTTCAAAATATTAGCGTTTATAATAATTCCATTTTTGAAGACTGACTTTTTATTAATGCTTTGCACGGTTACATTTCTAATTATTTATCTATTTCAGACATGATTAGTGCTTAAGAAAAAATGTGGATTAGTTTACGCTTTTTATGATATAAACAATATAATCTTATATTATGTAGGTAAATATGCTCGTTTTTAGCAAATTTCCCCTATAGGGAAGAAGCTATTACCGTTGTCGGCATGGTAAGACCCAGGCCCGGGACCATGACAACTTTTAGTTTTGAGGTCCCCAGATGCCAAAAACACCATTCGATCAATACTGTGTGTGTATATATATATATATACAATATTGATCGAATGGTATATATATATATATATATGTAATAGCCGCTGGACTGCAGCACCTCTCAAGCCCTACAAGGTATGCTTCCACTTTACCAACACGCTTCCACATTTGCACCATCCCCTCTATATATATATATACTAACACATTAAAACAGATAGATATAAATGATGAAAAAGAAGTTTTTTGCGAATTTCCGTTTATAATACAAACGTTTTCAAGCAATAAAGGAGAAAGCATGGAATTTGAATAGTAAATAAATAAAAATAAACAAATATTTTACAATCAATTGTTATTGAAGACCAAGGTTCTTTCTGGGTTAAATCTCAGGTAAAAAGGTATCAAGTATAAAATGATTCAACTCAGCTGATTTTTGTAATTTTATTTTTATTTTTATTTTTGACCTGTACCTAAAATCACATGTTTTAGCTTTTAAAAGTCAGATTTAAAATATTTGTTTATTTATATTTATTTACTGATCAAGTTCCATTCTTTCTCCGTTATTGCTTGAAAAAGTTTGTATTATAAAGGAAAATTCACAAAAAACTTCATATATATATATATATATATATATACAGGGTGTCACAAAAATCCGGAACTGGCTATACATAACCATATTTTACATACAAAAATAAATCGAAAATGTTCAGTAACATTTTTTCGATTTCAACTTCGTTTAGCCGCTATCCGCCATTTTGTTTTTTCACATAAACATTTCTATTTCCGTAATGGATTAATGGATCAAGTAAAAATTTGGTATGGAGCTTTACAGGATAAATGTCTAAATCCAAAAAAAAATAATTTTTTCCGACGTTTATTTTCAAAATGGCGGCCACTTTAAGTTTTTAAAGTCAAATTCCATGAAAACTAGCAACTCAAACCAAATTTTACAAGATATACAATTTAAAGCACTTTGTAATCCAAATCTAATGACATTTTTACTGTAAAAATCGGTTAATAAATAAAAAAGTTATGGCAATTGTTTAATAAATTTCAAAATGGCGGCCATATAACATTTTCAAAGTCAAATTCCCTAGTGCATTTGACCAAGTCCTTTAAATGTTATGTCTTGTACAATTTTGTTTTAGTTGCTAGTTTTCCAGGAATTTGACTTTGAAATTTGTATATGGCCACCATTTTAAAATTTATTAAAAAAAATTACCATAACTTTTTTATTTATTAACCGATTTTTACTGTAAAAATGTCATTAGATTTGGATTACAAAGTGCTTTAAATTGTATATCTTGTAAAATTTTGTTTCAGTTGCTAGTTTTCATGGAATTTGACTTTAAAAATTTAAAGTGGCCGCCATTTTGAAAATAAACGTCGTAAAAAATATTTGTTTGTGGATTTAGACATTTATCTTGTAAAGCTCAATACCAAATTTTTACTTGATACATTAATCCATTACGGAAATAGAAATGTCGAAGTGAAAAAAAATGGCGGATAGCGGCTAAACGAAGTTGAAATCGAAACAAACTTACAGAACTTTTCGATTTATTTTTGTATGTAGAATATGGTTATGTATAGCCAGTTACGGATTTTTGTGACACCCTATATATGTGTGTGTGTGTGTGTCCGTATGCACGATAACTTTCGTCAAAATGGTCCGATTTTTATGAAATTTGGTACAAACGTGTAAAGCAATATTTATGACTTTAAGTTCGAGAACCAGACAGATCAATTTCTCCAAAAGGGTATCTTAGGGGGGTTTTGTACCCTAAAAATGGGGTTTTTGAGTTTTATATGTATAATATTTTAAGAAATATAATTTTATTTTTCACCACTGGGTTTGGCTTAAGAGAACTAACAATTCGGTGTTTTGATCATAACTCTACGTCAATTGGGTACAGAGATATTAAAAGTGCTAAACACAGTACGTTGTTCAATGTTATTCTTGTGGAGAAAAAGAACAATTTTATATCTTGCTTATTTATGGACGTATCCAGACGAAACTTGGTATATGGCTTCATCTCGTTGTGGTCTACTGATAACTGTCCAAAAAACAATATTTTTCCGAAGGTTCCCGTAGCAGCAAACCTGCGTACTCAGCCCCCATGTTATTCTTATGGAGAATAAAACAAATGTTATGCTTCACTTAATTATGAACATCAATTAATATAACTTTGTTTGTATTTTCACCTAGTTGAGTTCCATTTTTATTTGTATAAAAAGCCATAATTTTGGTTCCTTGTTGATGTAAATCTACGTACTCAGCCCCCATGTAATTCTTACGGCGAATAAATAAAATTGTGTAAATTGCTTATTTATTAATGGATACTGATGAAACTTAATATGTAGCTTCACCTGGTTGTGGTCTGTTGATATTTGCATTAAAACCTCATATTTACTGTTCCTTGTTGGAGCAAACCTAAGTACTAATTACCCATGTTACTCTTATAGTGAAAAAATAAAATTTTAAATAAAGCTCATTTATGAATATGTATCTATGAAACTTGGTAAGTGGCTTTATATGGTATGTATATATATATATATATATATATATATATATATATATATATATGCATTGGAAATTCGCTGAGTATGCAGGTTTGCTGCGACGGGGTTATTTTTAATTATTTTCTAGTCCTACATTTGTTAAGCAATTGATTATTAATATGTGCAATTATATTATTGTGAGGAAAATATAATTATTCTATATGCTGGATGATAATTCGCTAAAATCCGACCGATGATTTGTAATATGTATTTTTTATTATTCTGAATACTGTACATGTATATTGGAATTCGTAACTTCGTTCTTATCATGTGTATGATTATTATGTACTTATGTCTAATAAACTAGTTTATTAGACTTAATCCATTCTATTTATTATACTTAAGTGTTAAAATATGTTTACTAGAAAAGATGCAAAGTCAAATTCGTCATTTGAAATATAACAAATACCCCGGTAAAAATCGTAGTAGACTCTACTTAAATACTGAGCAGACAAATCTATTATTAAAGCAGAAAAACGATTTTGATAAAGCCAACAACTTGGTTTTAGCATAAGAAAATCGTATATTTATATAGATATACGTTGATATTTTAAATATAAGTAAACAGTAGGATACTTTATAATATTTCTAGATGATCTTATTGTCATTAGGATGGGATATCAAAGGTCGTTAGAAGCTAAAAGTAAGCACATAAATTTGCTGGTAAAATTCAAGTTCTGAATGTCCCATGAAATAAATGGACTGTAATTTTGACTAGAGTTTGCGTGAACTGCAGGCAGTTCTTTTCCCTGACAAATGCTGTGTAAAATGCCCCTTAGCTCTTCACCCCTTCCCCAACATTGAACGTTTTGTCACATTCCTTGTGCGTTCTATCGATTTTTATTATGTCGTAATATTTGTTTAAATATTAATCACATTTAATAATGTATGGCACAGGAAAAACGTTATGTGAGAGGTTTTGAGCTATTAGCCAATAAATTAAATTATTAATCATTAATAAGAACTACTGGAGATTAACAGTTCATTTAGTTTTGTTATTACTTAAAGAGGTATCAACATTTTTCTGCCTGAAGGTAAATTTGAATTCTATTTAGTTGTTGAACTAGTTAAAAATTGAAACTATGGAGAAGTGCTGGTACTCTCAAAAATACTTGTATCGTTGAACAAAATTAAATTAAGCTGTTAAATTTCTTTACAATACTTTACTTAAAATTAATTGGACTTACAAAACTATCATCATATCCTTTCTTTTGACACCCACAAGAAACAATATTGCCTGAACAAAGGACACGAAGGTTTATTGTTCCGTCAGGGAAAGTCAATTTCCTGTTCCATAAAACAGATTAAGTCATTGTTCTTTTCTCATCACCACGTTCTTCGCTTTTAATTAAGTTAATCCTACTATTATTTTGTTTTGCTTTTGAGAGATAAAAAACTTATGCACACTTTTACAACACCTAAAACCGTTTTATGATATAATATAATATTTAGATCCAATATTCATATATACCTTAATGTCACTTACCAAATATTAAAAGCATTACTGCCTATTACAGTAAGGCAGTAGTGTTCGCATCCCTTGGCATTTTTCATTATCTGTCCATGTGCTGCTTGGGTAGCGTTAAACGTTAGCAGGGTAACGTTACTTTAGTAGCTGGACTATCACTTGTGGTTCCCCGCTGCCACAACTATGACAAACAATGCTCTTCAAAGTTTCGAACATTGTCAATAGTGTTATTTGTAAGAGTTTGCCATTTTTCAACGATTAAGATTAAGCAATTCAAACTTTGAGTGATTAAAGTTATTTAAGTTATGCATCGATATTCTTGCACTGTACATTTATGACCTTGGCAAAATTGAAACGTGCAATATTCCTTGTTACATACTTGAAGCAGGTATTGGTAATATGGTGTACAGCGTGGAACATTTATGGGGCAGAATATTAATGGTGTCTATGTTCCCTCTGATCCTATGATAACAGTGTTAATGTCAGTAAAAGTGTCTGAAATTACCATAATTACAGAACTACACATCAACCCATTAAACCAGTCACAGTACTATCAAACTTTTACCACCCTGCTTTTTATATTGGGGATTTTTTTACTTTTAATGCTTTTAATAGTCGTAGTTTATTACAAATTATACAAGTTTAAAAATATTTAAGAGCTGAGCGATTTAATTTCGTTTCATAACTGAAATCGGGTGACCGAATGAAGCTATTGCTCCGGATAATCTTTAGTCTCTCATATGGATAACATTGTTAAACCACCCAGATGTAACGATACCCTCCCCCCCTCGTTGTGTTAACGGGTCATATATAAAGTACGTTTGAGTACTCAACTGATGATAACATCTGCTCAATTACGCTAACTTTGAAACCAACAGAAGAACCCTCAACCTGTTTATGTTATGTTTTATGTTTTCTATATAAATAAATGAGATCAATTAACCTTGCAAAACATAAATAAAGCTTTTATTTTCTTACTATAGCCGAATTATTAAAGGAACTGTATGTCGGCTAAACACAGTACGTTGTCTTATGGGGGTTTTAATTAGAAAAGCCTGTTATTCATATGTTGGTGTATTTTTATCACCCCCAGTATCCTTTTTTCAATCCTAACTGGACCTTATCCTAACCTTATAATGCACAACATTGTATTTCCAGCATTTCAGGTAAATAGAACCAGAAGCATCAGAATAGCCAAAAAATTATGTTTTCAGATTTCGATACAAATTAGAATAAATTTATGTTTTAACACCGATATTGACTTTTAAAAGTTTTGTATGTGGAAATTCACTTCCCTCACGTCTGCGCGCTGCGTGCAAACTCCTTTTTAATTACAGAGGACGCTTTTTTAACCGGGATTTGGGTTCATGGCCATTGAGCCGATTATAACTGATTTTTCCGGATAACAGAACACATAGTCTTTAAATGAGATACCGAAGATAATTAACTCCATACAATACCTAAATGATCAAAACGTATTTTTTACATGATAGGTTTTGAATAAAAATACAGAATAAAAAATACTGTAAACACTCAAAAAGTCGTGCATAGTCCAGTGCACTGGTGGCTAATGTCGGTCTGAGGTCTGTGAGCGCCCGGACATCTGAAAAAGTCGATCGTGATTGGCTCACAGTGTATCAACAGCTAGTAAGTACCTTTTGGACTGTTTTAGTACCGTAGTACCTTTTACATTCGATAAGTACCTTGTTATATGGTATATAGTTGAAATCTGATTTTTAGTACAAAATACAGATTTTGAAAATGTTTGGATTATCTAAACATAACCTGGCAACACTGTCCAAAACTATCACTCTGCTACAACACAAAAAACTATGCATTTGACGTAATCTGTGAAATTTCAGGGAATAAATCATTCAATTTGTACTTAAGTACTCTCACTAAACTGTTACTCTGTGCACTCAACTACTAGGACTCATAACCGGGACCGCGGGAGTTGGTATTGGAGGAACCCGACAACCCGACTTGCAGTCTTTCATTTAACATTGTTTGATCAATCGGAGAATATAATACAATAAAACTATAAAACAGTTCAATTAATTGCCTACTGATTTCAGACTGAATATTGTCCTCCAAGTTCTAAATTGCCTTCGACCACTCTTAGGAAATAGAATGTTCTGATATTGTAGAGCAAACAAAGAAATTTAACATTTAAAGCCAAGAAAACTATATTTGAAATAATAGTCTAGAAAACTAAAATAATATAAAATGCAAGAATACAACAAATACAATGGATTTTTTGGGTTGTCATGTTAGCAACAAAATAACAAAACTATTCCTCAGTTTAACGCAAACTCTAAATTTACTCCTTGCTACATCATCTACTACCTTTTTAAGAAATCTAGTACCTTTATCTAGAGAAATCTAGTACCAAAGAGATCAGCCTCTGTGGACACCCTGGTGGCTCGGCTGATGCCGGTTCTTATAATGCCGGAGCGCCTATTGTTTCGTGTTATATTCATCTTAAACATTACCAGTCACATCGAAAACGATTGGTGGTACAAATGGTATTGCCACTTGTTGAAGAGGTTTTAATACAATTTTAATTACAATTTTATTTAAACAGGTTGTATCCAAAACTCTCTAGTCATGTTTTGTGAAACAAAACTTTGGGATGATTTTGGACCACCTTAAGTAAAAATAAAAAATCCATGTGGCTCTGATATACAGCAATAACACGGATCTGATATATATTTGTCAGGTTAGTTCATTATAGAAGGAAGTTTGTACTGCAGGACGAGTTTAGTAATGCCACATAACCAGATAGTTCCTCGCTTCCAAAATGTTTCTAGGGATTTTATCGGAAATATTTGGTTTCAGCAATGAAGGACCTACTCCAAAAACATTATGTTGTAATTGAAGGTGTGTATTTGGACATTTGTTTACAGGACAACTGAATATGTAAAAAGAACATTATGTAATTGACTACACGTTCTCTTGATTATAATCTGTCGATTATCTCTATTTCTTCTCGATAAAGCTTAGCACGCGAGCGTGATTTATTTTTCTTCCAAGATATTTCTTTTGCCATATTTGGAGATACTTATTGGATCAGATTCCGTATAAAGCGCTACCAGTTACCTCAAATCCCGGTATCAAATCTTAACCCTTGCCCTGTCACATTGTCTGGCAACTCTCCCCAATACACTTGTGCTATCAGCTCTATCAACATATTCTCGAATTTAGGTCTATTATTGATTTCTTTTTAATTGCAGTTTAATTTATTTAAATATTCAGCTAATGATTATGATACATTCTAAAAATAACAAATACAACTATTGTTAAAGTGTATATAGACTGTGCTTCCGATACGTCTGTTCACGGACGCAAAGATTTACCCTCGAGGTCTAAAGAAGGACGCTCGTTTACAATTTTCTTAAATTAAAGGAAGGTATTAACTACATCATCACGTTTTTTCCTTTTTTCAAATAGTGATTGATTTACTTTAAGAGAATATATTTAAAATGTTAAAATGAGTACCCTTTAACCATATATTTCACAGCTGTCTTGTTTGTTTACTAACGTATTATCTTTAAACATTATAAACACACAAGTAGTGCTTACACGTACATTTAAAAGAAATATGCCTATAATCTTTTTAAATATCCAAACTTCTCAGGAGCGTGACAAAGATATTAATTAGATATCACTGTATAAAGTTGGCAGCCAGCATCTAAATCCATGTTGGTTAAGAGGTTTATATATTTTACTACTAAATTATTCCAGTTTTAAAGAACTTAAATAATTGATAGTAGGGGGGCCTACTCAGAATTCTATTGCAATTGTTTATAAATTGAATAAACCGGACTGGGGGATATTACCATTATATAATAACTATAGTGTTTCATTGGTTTTTCACAAGAAATTTAAATTAGTTAAACTGAAAATATTACACATCCTAATATTTAAACATGAAGTTGTATACAAATGTTGCATTATTTAAAAAAAAATAACTAAATTTAGCAAGCCCTCGAGAAAAAACGCTAGTTTATTAAAAGAAAATATACAATATTCTAGTTTTTTTGACAGTTCATGTAATTTCATTTGATTTATTATATTGACAACAGAGGATCATCAATTTTTAGATAGATGAGAGAGAAAACACCAACACTTTCAAGGTAAAGCGTCCAAACGCTTGTTGTACGCTTGTTGTCCACGCTGATGTAGAATTGAACCCGTGACTCCTTGAACACTAACGGTTGGCCGAGCGATACACACTGTAGAATACTTGCAAATTCTTCATATAGAAGACTAATAAAAAGTGATTCAGTGGTGGGAGAACCAACGCTTTAACACAAGCAACAAAAGCAGAAATCTCGCTCAGGGGAAGACAGTAAATTGGCTTTTATTTTCTGCTTGCCTTAACAATAAAGCTTGTTTGCCTTTGTTGGGATAATGCTGCTTTTGTAAAGGCTTTATTTGACGCAATATAATTGTTTTACATTAGATTAAGCATTAACGTTATTATTATAAAAGTAAACATAGCTTTGTTATTGCACAAACGCTGTGTTTAACTCCGATGAAACCCCCCGAAGGCGTGATTTTATCGAATACCAGTAACGTTGCTGTAATGTATTTTCAATGAATTTTCAAAAATGGCATAATTTTTATTGCTTCATGATAAGGCGCCAAAGGAAATACATCAATTTATAATTACTTACCAAAGATTAATTGCATACCTTGGTGCCAGTTATTGGGTTATTTTTGTAATAAATCAATATGCATTCTTAAATTTTGCCAAGACATCTATCGTTTGAAACATGTTGGTAATTATTTTTATGTTTATTAGATTTATTTTCAAATAATCTTTTGGCATCAATACTTTGGTCGTTTAAGGTAATCAAATTTCACTTGACCCAAAATGTTTTACACTATTTTTAACCTTTAATTACTTAACAAACCTTTTTAAATCTAAGAGTAATAAAGAATTTATAGAGTAATCGTCATCTACTGTACGAGGTTTCACACAGTTGGAAATTTACAGTTTGGGAAACTATTAAAACTTAAAAACATTCTACTTACTACGAATTACTCTCAGGTAGAGAGTCCGTTAGTGAGAGTCTTAACTTTTCTTCCCAAGTATTCTGATAGTTTGTAAGTAAGAGTTTTCCCTAATATGCTTAATATTATTATGAGAACTAAAAACATCAATCAGCCAGGTTATTACTCACTCAGTATAATTTGTCTACATGTACATTCATTAATATATAAACAACATGGAGTTGAAACAACATAGGTCCATCCTGAAAACACATCTGAATTTATCCACGTTTTCATTGTTACACTTCTCCAAAATAAACTATTTTTCTTCTTGCTTGGATGTAATGTGTCGTAAAGAAACAAACACTCCATGTGTTTTTCCTTGTTACTAACACTCCATGTGTTAATTTCTTTTCCTTGTTGTTATCAAATCGTCCAATAGCCTCATTACAGGGATCAGTTTCTGTCATTATTGAGAGAACACAAACCGGGTAAACTGGTCCATGGAATAATATACAATACAACATAATCAAAATCTTGGTAGGAAACTTTCAGTAGCCAGGGTTTGATTATCAAGAGAGGGTTGGACGACCTCAAACTGATGGCGTATAATAAGCGAATGACATGCGTTAAGTATCTTCAATTTTGAAATAAGTTATTTTTCAAATGTGCCGAATGTTTCATAAAATAATTAGGTCCTCTTTAAGATAAACTATGCTCAAATAAATAAGATTGTAATACACGCTGTCTATCTATAGTTACAGCTTTTACATATATTGTATAACACAAATTTACAATTAAATACTATGAATGTGTGTTACGTGTTAAATAGTGTTGGTGACCAGATTAACTAGCATTTGATCAGCAAACATCTATTCAATATACCTATATTAAATACTACCCAGTAAGACTACTAACATGGGTAAAATAAGGACTATCCAATATGATGTTTTAACCTATCAGTGGCAATTAATAACTCATACATCTACTTTATAAATACTTAAACAATTAAAAACATAGATGTTAATCAAATCGGCTAAAACATGATTCAAGTAACAATATATTATACGTTACATTTATTTTGTGAAAAATTAATATCCTAATAATAAACCATTGGTCCTGTTTAGTAGTTATTGTTTAATACCTTAGAAAATATACCATTATTGTGTAGATACACTGTTAAAATACAAAGCATCTTTAAACCACCACGATGGCATGATAAAATAAATATTTTTACGGAATCGTTTAAATTATTCATCCTTTCTTGTTTAGAGCATATTGAGTTCAGAAACTTGATAAAGGAAGCCTTGTTCAATCCCACGATCAGAATACGTGATGAAGGTATCGGTTGAATATAATATCGTATGATGAATGCATTTCTCGATCTATATGAATTTCATGTGACTTAATGTTTGTCTCACATACGTTAGTTTATCTTACAGAAGAATTATAATAAATAAGTAAAATATCGTTTTACAGCCAAACATACTTTTAAGACATTCTTAAAAATATGTTTCCTTAGTTATGTATGAGCTGGCGGCACTTACTTTGAATAGGAGTTTTATAATGATAGTAGAATTAAACTATGATGCACTCTGTGGTGGAAATTTTAATAAATGATTCCCGTAAGTTTAGCATTGGAACGTAGAAAAACAACTATGTGGCAGTCCCATAATAATGGACTATTGTACAGTAACTAAATAACCCCCGTCGCAGCAAACCTGCGTGCTCAGAAGATTTCCTATGCATATACATGTTTCACTACCACATAAAGCCAAGTTTTATAGACATACATAATGTTTTTATAAAATTTATAAAAGTTGGACTACATTGTTACGTATTTGATATGAACTGCTTATGAATTCCTCACTTGTAGTGACACATTTTTGGCGTTTGACAACGAAATTAAATAACAAAGGAAGCTAATAATCCTTTCTTTTGATATGTAAATTGAACTTATCTATGTATCAACGGAAAATTAAAATATATGTCGGAATATTAAAATACACACTGACTTTGAGTATTTTAATTTGTCGTCATGTATACCTTTCTCACTGGTAAATACTCTTAGTTTTCATCTTGGTGCCACATTCGTACATTGTACTCGAACACAGTTGTGCTAGGTTTTTTTTTAGCAAAGGTAATAGCAAAATAATATATTTTCAAAGATAATAATCGTTTCATATATTATGAGTTTTTTCTCCCAAGCTCTTTCACCTTCCCCTGAGTAAATAGGTACTGAGAAAAATACCACGACATAAATACAATAAATATAACAGGTACAATAAATAAATAAAACATAATAGGTTTCAAATATAGAAAATTTGCCTTACATTATCAATTACTGAAATATATATAAGTACTTTCAAGATCTCTCTCATATCGAGAGACGCCTGAGAGAAATATGTTAGATGTATGAGGAACTAAGTGTTATAGAAGGTAACAAAATATATCACGGTCAGCCAGATACAAAAATATAAATATGAGTAAGTTTAATGTTTATGAATAACTGAGACCTCAGAGATTTGAATTTGAAATTAAATTTTTGCATTGATTTGCTACTCAAATTTCTAAATGTTAAAAATAAGGCATTACATTTTTCAAAACTGTTCTGGTAATAACAATGCCAAAAATTTCTAATATTATTATTATAGGTTCTCTTAAGATCTAGTTACATAAACAAGAATAGGCAATAGGCTATAGTTGCTATAGTGAATCTCATTCACCATTTTGATTAACTTGTCAATAGGAGTGTTCAGCTGATGAATTCATATTACGTCCACATGTACGTCGTACATGCTAAATGTGAAATAAACTTAAGGTGTGTGTGTTATAAACAACTTAACATCCAACCTGCAAAGAACAATAGGAATGTAATATATGAAAATAAATATTTATATTTTAAACTAATAAAATATGTTTGTAATGTTTTTATACATTATGTATTTTGTTGGATGTATTTTATGTTTTATGTAAGTACTTAACATTTAATGTAGTAAATACATTAAATGTTTATATATTAGACCATTTGTTTAAATTTATAAATTGTTTAAAATATGGAAACTATATTATACCGCTTTATTGTTTCAACTTTTTATACAGTCAAAACGTGTAGGCATACTCCACTAGCTAAATCAGAAGTTTATTACATAGTATAATATTTGCAATTTTACATTAAATCTATTATATTACTACAAGTTGATTGCGACAAACGTTTACGATTTGCATTCTAAATAACTTCGAAATATGATAACCAAAACACATTGCGGTTGATTTGTATTTAGTACGCAATAACAAAGTAAAAATGACTTTGAAACCTGCTACATCCATGAAACAATAGGAATCAATCATTTGGAATGGATGTAACGGATTTGATTTCCCATTAAAATCATTTTCTTCGGGTAAATTCAAAGCCATTTTTATGTGATTTTTACCACACGACTTGAGTAAAAGAATAACAAATATATTTAATTGTTTTAAGCTTTCATGAAAATGTGATTACCAATTCCACGTATTCTAAATTTCTCACTTACAATTTTGAAACTTGTGGGAGGACACGAATTTAATAAAGGACGGTCTGTCTTTTTATTGAGGCTGATACTCGGGTCAACGTCACGGCTTGCCCACATGTTTCATGTGGCAAAATCAAATTTTAGTATATTAGTTATCCGGTAACAATTGTAATTTAATTCCTTTCCAAAAACATTGAAGGAATTATGCAGGTGATTAACACTGTTGAAGCAAAGTGCTTTGAACTTTTGTAGCCACTAATATCAAACCCGTGTCGTGGTCTCTCGAACTGATAATTAAACTACTCAGTTTTAGAGATGTCATCTTATCACTATTCTAGTGGGTTTACCGTTTCATAATAATGAGTATAATAATGGTTTCATAATAATGGTGTATTTCATGCTTAAATGCACCATTAATAACACACGTTACCATTTGTTAATACGCTCACTTGATATTATTTAACGATAATTTTAAGAAAAAAGTGGGACTACGTGACAATAGTTCCTGGTTTAAGCTGCATATGGTTCTGGAGGGTGGCTCGATAAGATAAAGGTCAACACAACTTAGTACGTATCGAACCTTTGAAGCTAAAAACAATATATTCTAATTATAACGGGAGGTTTAATTAAACTATTCTGATATAGTTACAAGTCATGGGCGCAGAAGTGTGTAGTTCTACCCACTAGCCTTACAACTTGACAAGTGTTAATATAGAGTTTAAAATTTGTTTTGTAGAAACGTTGTTGGTAATCTACCAATTCATTTGATGTATTGCGTAGGCTTATTAATGATAATGTAAAGTAGTATTTCATTTAAATAAAAAAAATGTTTTCCTCTTGAATATTTTTAAATCTTGATGGTAGTCTCTTTTTAATTTCGCCCCTTTTACATAGTATATGGAGAAAGTATAGTTTTCGTCAAAATTTTCGAATTTGAGATGTTAGTGAAAATATTCGTTTTAGTTCTCCCTGAACCCAAAAATGTGATTTTTACGTTATGTCTGTGGGCCTGCCTGTCTGTCTGTCTGTCTGTCAGTCTGTCTGTCTGTCTGTCTGTCGGTCTGTCTGTATGGATGTGTACAGAGCTAGAGCCCAAACTAATGGTCCGATTTTTATGAAATTTGTTATGTAGGTACTAATCCACGATATCTCAAGGCGCTTTTTTCATTTTTTGAATTTTTTTAAGGGTAATTATCCCCCAAAAACCGCCAAAAAACATGAAAAATCAAAATTTATCAAAAACGGCTCTTACGTTTTTAATTAGAATTTTGTCGTTTGTAGAAATTTAGTTTTCCAACAAAATGACACCACCCGCTTTTCTGTAAAAATTCGGGTTCAGAAGTTATAGGGCTTAAAACATGACAAATTAGTTTCTTAGCGAATTTCCCCTATAGGGAAGAAGCTATTACCGTAGTCGGCATGGTAGGACCTAGGCCCGGGACCATGATTACTTTTCGTTTTGAGGTCCCCAGACCCCAAAAACACCATTCGTTCGAAACTGTATATATATGTGTCCATGAGCACGATAACTCTCTTAAAAATGATCCGATTTGGATTAAATTTGGTATAAACGTGTAAAGCATCATTTATGACTTTAAATTCGAAAACCAGCTAGATCGCTCTATCCGAAGGGGTATTTTGGGGGGGGTTTTGTACCCCAAAAATCGGTTTTTTGAATTCTTTACATATCATTTTTGAAATTGTCAAATTTAAGTTTTTACCATTGGATTCAGCTTAAAAAAATACAATTTGATATTTTGATCATTCCTCTACGTCATTTGGTTCCCGATATATTGAAAGTGCTAAACACAATTCGTTGTCTAATGTTATTCTTAAGGAGGAAAATAACAATTTTATATCTCGCCTATTTATGAACGTATACTGACGAAACTTGGTATACGGTTTCTTCTGGTTGTGGTCTGTTGATATTTGCCAATAATAATAATTTTTTGCCAAAGGCTCCCGTAGCAGCAAACCTGCATACTCAGCCCCATGTTATTCTTAAGGATAAAGACTAAATGCTATGTTTCTCTTAATTATAAACATAAATGAATAAAAACTGGTACATGACTTCACCTACTTGAGTTATATTGATATTAGTATAAAAATCCATTTTGTGTGTACCTTTATGCAGCAAACCTGCGTACTCAGCTCCAATGTTATTCTTATGGAGAATAATTAAAATTGTATATATTGCTTATTTGTGAATATATTTTTATGAAACTCGGTAAGTGGCTTTATGAAGTATTAAGACATTTACATCTCCATTGGAAATTCGCTGAGTATGCAGGTTTGCTGCGACGGGGGTATTTTTACTTTTCATAAATAACATAAATATAAAAAAATGTTACTATTCACCAAAAAAAGTTGGAAAAACTAAATAATTTAGTATCTTTAATTACTATTCCACCATTGCTGGTTGCGGAGAAAATTTAAATTTTCATTTTGCAGTAAATGCAGTACGTTGTCCAATGTTATTCTTATGGGAATACAAAAATTACTATTTCTCTCTTGTTTACTGATAAATTTAGTTCAAACTTGATATGCTTGTCAAGTTAGCATTGACCAACAGAGGAAATTCGAAATATGTTGCCCCTTAATAACCTTGGGGGGAAATAGGGGGCATTTCCCCTCTTAAAACCACATGTGTAGCAGTGGATTCTTTAGTGCCTCCAAAACAGGGATTTGGGTGGATATTTTAGAAAACAACTTGTTTACAAGATTTTCTGTATATTCGACCTTGCTTAATATTCTATATTTAGTAAATACAAAGTAATTTATTCATTAAAGTTGAGCTAAAGGGAGAAAGTATGTGTCAGTTTCCTAATACCGTTTATTTAACCTTATGAAACAATTTCTGCCCATTTTCACGGTATACGACTTCCTTTTATTTGATCAAGGATTTTACGGCTATCCATTGTTATTTATGATAAGTTTGTAATCTACATTCACCAAAGATGATTAAAGATCATTTTTCATTGGCCATCAAAAAGCCAATATTAAACTTATGGCAATAATGTGTTTAATCATTTATCACAGAGTGGACCATTGTATCTTTATACAATCAAGTGTCAAGTCAGCAGGTTAAATTGAAACATTAAAGCCTAGTACAAAGAGCGGACCTCATAGATACCGTGGTATTTTCTCACAGATATTTTGACACTAAAGAAAGATGATCAAATTATAAACATGCAAGATGAAAATAAATCTATGATTTAATATTTGTAATTATAAAGTTTTACGAAAGTAAGATAACGTTTCAGTCATACAAAAGTAGGGGGCAAAGACCGATTCAAAACCAGCAAAGGCGCGGTGAGGACGCGAGGACGCGAGGACGCGAGGACGTCCCCCCCCCCCCCGGATGACCTTGACCTTGACCCCCCAAGGTCACCCCCGAGGGCACGCCCGAGGGCATCCCCCCCCCCATGACGTCATCCCCCCCCGACCTTCCCCATAGCCAAGCTCGGACCTCCCCCCCATGACGTCATCCCCCCCCCCGACGTCATCCCCCCGACCTTCCCCATAGCCAAGCTCGGACCCCCCCCCCCCCCGTTTGCAACATTTTTCATGATGAGGAAAAACTTTCAAAAATTAATAACTAGCCTATTTACTCACCGATTCCCACGGGACTTTTTCCAGAATGTAGGCCTATCCCAGAGGAAGCGAATGACGTAAGAACCCCATAGATCCGCCATTAAACAAGGCCGCTATTAATTTTTAAACGCGTTTTCCTTATGGGATCTCAGCTGTTTACCGACTGATTTTGATGAAATTTCACCACATGTAGGGCAGCGGCCTAAGTAAACCATCCCTTAAAGAAAATTGAGAATCCACCGTTAAACAGGCCCGCTATTAATTTTTAAACGCGTTTTCCTCATGAGATCTTGGCTGTTTACTCATCAGCGGTCTTCCAGACCCATCATGATGGTTCAAAACCAGCAAAGGCGCGGTGAGGATGCAAGCCCCCCCCCCGGTAAGCGGCTCCGCGGAGTCACGTGTCAAGGCGCGTGCTAGGGCCTACGTGACCGCCCGGGGTTGTTTACTCATTAGCGACTTTCCCTCACTCCTCCGGCGAGGCCTCCTCCCGACCGGAGTGTTATTTATAAGCGCGTCCTCGAGGGTTTCATCAGTTTGTCTTTGGAGCTCTTACTGCGCGGACGAAGTATTGCCGTCTCCGAGATACACTTTACAACCTGTGCTTGTGCGACTGTGTGGAGTTTTCTCTTTGGATATCTTAAAATGTAAGTAACATTTAATTTATCTTTTCATCAGCCGATTTACCAATGCTCTAAATCCCAATTAGCTAAAATTAATATTTAATATTTTATATATCACAGTGGAAAATAAAATTTGGTTTTGCTTAGTAGAATTATAGACGAGATTAAAATCGCCATGTGCGAGTGAAACAAAGATAAAGACGTGTAACAGTGTTAGGAATGTCATAGGAGCTATTCTTGTAATTTATTTCTGTCTACTATTAGAAGGGTACTGTTACCAAGCCCCGATGTACTGTATAGATACCCGATGTTGCAGATGGCTGTTCCTCGTATGTGTGAGGTCTGCGGTCGCTTCTTCGCTGGAACCCTGGCTCGTCACACGGCAGCCGCTCACAGGGACCGCCATTTCGACTGCAACGTCTGCGGGCGACGCTTCGGGCGAAGCGACAACCTGCGACGCCACCTCGCAGCAGTTCATCCTCCCACTCCTCACGATCAAGTGCCAGGTATGGTTTTAGGTTAAATAGGAAACCACCAGTAGATTTGTTAAGCACTTCTCCAATATCCTCATACACAGTTCCTCACCCTTGTATTACTGGACTCAAACTGGTGATTGAGATGAGGAAGAGGTCGCCAGTCCTCTATGCAGTTCCTCACGATCAAGCGTTAGGCACGGCTTTTACGTTAAACAAGAAACCAGTACTAATGACTTGTTTTCGAGAGTAAACGGCTTTAGCCGAGTAAACAGATTCAAGTAGTAAACAAGGGGCTGCCAGCCTCCGTTCAGTTCCTCACCCTTGTATTACTGGACTCAAACTGGTGATTGAGATGAGGAAGAGGTCGCCAGTCCTCTATGCAGTTCCTCACGATCAAGCGTTAGGCACGGTTTTTACGTTAAAAAGGAAACCAGTACTAATGGCTTGTTTTCGAGAGTAAACGGCTTTAGCCGAGTAAACAGATTCAAGTAGTAAACAAGGGGCTGCCAGCCTCCGTTCAGTTCCTCACCCTTGTGTATATTGGGCTCAAACTGGCGAACGAGGTGAGGAAGAGGTCGCCAGTTCCTCACCCTCATGTTTATCGAGGTAACTAATAGAACTTGTTTTTCCTGTTCGCAGGCCATCCATGCCCGTTATGCTCCGTCGCCCTGGCGAGCCCCGAGGATCTTCACCACCACATGGAAGCGGTCCACGGTGCGAGCCCGTCAGCTTCGACCTCCTCCTCTTCCTCCGCAACGCCACCCGTCAGAGACCCACGGCCCGAGTGCGACGCGTGCGGGCGGCGATTCGCCCGCGAGGACCTGCTCCGGCGCCACGTGCAGCTGGTGCACGCCAACGGGGTCCGCTGTCCCGAGTGCGGCGCCCTTTTCCGCAGGGTCGCTTATCTCCAGCAGCACGTGGCAAGCGCTCACCGCGGCATGAGGTTCTCGTGCGCCTACTGCGACCGAGGCTTCACCCGGCGCTACAACCGGGACCAGCACGAGGCCCACAACTGCCCCATCGTGAGGAACCTCGTTGTTGACGAGATGCCATGCCTACCCGTCCTGTCACCCGAGCCTCAGCCCAGCCGCGAGCCCCAGCCTGGACCCAGCCGCGAGCCCCAGCCCGGACCCAGCCGCGAGCCCCAGCCTGGACCCAGCCGCGAGCCCCAGCCCGGACCCAGTCGCGAGCCCCAGCCCGGACCAAGCACGGCAGGTCGGCCTACGCTTCCCCGTGGCCGTGAAGGACATTAAGGTCTTTGAGAGGAGGAACCCCATCAGCGTCAACGTGTACGGGATCGAGCGCGCTATGGTGGGGAGACGCCCCGACGGATCGCCAAAGTTCCAGGACCGCGTGTTCCCGCTGAAGATCTGCAAGCGGGAGTTGGAGGATCACCGGGACCTGCTGTACGTGACCACCGGCGGGGACAGTCACTACGCCTACATCGCAAACATGAGTAGGCTAGTGCGACACCAGCTGACGTCTTACGGCCACGCCATCCACGTGTGTAAGCGATGCTTCGCTTACTTCGACAACCGGCCCAACAAGCTGCAACTGTCCGGTGCCGAGCGTCTGGAGGAGCACATGCGATACTGCACCGCCAAGGCTCCCCTCCGCCTGGACTTGTCGAAGAAGCAGCAGATCCGCTTCGCCCACCCCGAGTACACTAGGCGGGAGAGGTTCTGCATCTACGCGGACTTTGAGTGTGCTCTGCAGCCCGTCGCTGTTGACCCAGCGGAAGCGCCGCCCGGCACGAGGCCCCTGCAACTGCACGTCCCGTACGCCTTCGCCTACCAGATCGTGGACTCGCTCGGCCTGGAGGAGTTTGAGCCCCGCGTCTACTTCGGGGCTGACGCGTCCAAGGTCTTCATGGAGAGGTTGAAGATGGACGTGCTGGCGCTGTGGGAGTTCCTATTCAGCATGAGAGCTCTGCACCCTTCTCTGACCCGGCAGGAGATGAACGAGTACCTGGCAGCGACTCACTGCTACCTCTGCGGGAAGGAGTTCACGGACCAGGACGTTAAGGTGCGGGACCACAATCACGCCCCACCCTACGAGTTCCGAGGAGCCGCCCACCGCTCGTGCAACCTCAGGTACCGGGAGCAGCGACACATCAACTGCTACTTCCACAACCTGTCCAACTACGACGCCCACTTCGTAGTGCGCGAGCTGGCCATCGACCCCGGTGACGTGGACGTGTTGGCCCACACGGAGGAGCGGTACATCGCTTTTACCAAGCGATTCCACTTTGACCAGCCTGGGGACAACCAACGTCAGAGCAGTTTCGCGGTGCGCTTCCTAGACACCTACAGGTTCCTGTCCATGAGCCTGGCCAACCTGGCTGCGGGACTTCCCACGGACAGGATGCGTGAGACGAGGAAGCGCTTCCCCGACGACCGGCTGTTCGACCTGGTGCGTAGGAAGGGCGTGTTCCCCTACGACTTCGTTACGTCCTACGACACACTGTACAGGACCAGGGAGCTACCGCCCAAGGAGGCGTTCAGGAACTCCATGACCCTGGAGGACATCAAGGACGAGGAGTACGAGCACGCCCTCAACGTGTGGCGAGCCTTCGAGTGTCACAACCTCAAGGACTACGCGGATAAGTACCTGCGATGCGACATCGCCCTGCTCACCGATGTCTTTGAGCAGTTCCGCGACACCTCGTTGGCAGAGTACGGGCTGGACCCCGCCCACTATTACACCCTGCCGTCCTACGCCTGGGACGTAATGCTCAAGACCTGCGGTGTGGAGTTGGACACGCTGCAGGACTTTGACATGTACCTGTTCGTGGAGCAGGGGATCCGGGGAGGCATCTCTCAGGCCATCACCCGCTACGCCAAGGCCAACCACGACAGGTGCCCGGACTACCACCCGGACGAGCCCACGCGCTTCCTCCTGTACCTGGACGCCAACAACCTCTACGGCTGGGCCATGTCCCAGTGCCTGCCGACCGGAGACTTCGAGTGGCTCAGCCGTGAAGAAATACAGGCGTTGGACGTCGCGGCACTGGACGCAGAGGCTGATCGAGGCTACATCTTGGAGGTGGACCTCCACTACCCCGCGCGCCTACACGACCTGCACAAGGACCTTCCCTACTGCTGCGAGACGAAGCGTCCGCCAACAGGGAAGTTCCCCAAACTGTTGACGACCCTGGACGACAAGACGCACTACATCTGTCACTACAGGATCTTGCAGCAGGCGCTGCAAAACGGATTGGAGCTGGTCGCGGTGCATCGGGCGATCTCGTTTCGCCAGTCGCGGTGGTTGGAACCGTACATCCTGATGAACACGGAGCTGCGGAAGAGGGCCAAGACCAAGTTCGAACAGGACTTCTTCAAGCTCATGAATAACGCGGTCTTCGGCAAAACCATCGAGAATGTACGGAAGCGCCTCAACGTGAAGCTGGTGTGCACCCCGGAGAGGTTTTCCAAGTACGTCGCCAGATCCAACTTCCTGGACCGGACGTACTACACGGAGGACGTGGCCCTGGTGCATCTGTCCAAGGTCAACATCGTGTTGGACAAGCCCGTCTACGTAGGCATGACAGTCCTGGAGCTGAGCAAGTGGCTCATGTACGAGTTCCTGCGCAAGATGAAGGAGCGCTACGGTGACCGCCTCACCGTGGACTACATGGACACGGACAGCTACGTCTTTGACATCGTGTCCCAGGACGTCTACGCCGAGATGAAGGAACACCTGGACGACTTCGACACCAGCGGCTATCCGAGGTCCCACCCCTGCTACAGCCCCGTCAACGCCAAGGTCATTGGAAAGTTTAAGGACGAGTGTAACGGTCTGTCCTTATTCGAGTACCTCGGCCTGCGGTCCAAGCTGTACTTTATGGACATCGAGGACGCAGCGACAGGCGGCAGCAAGGCTCTCAAGCGGGCCAAGGGGGTGGCGAAGGGCGTTGTCAAGAACGTCCTCACCCCCGACGACTACAGAGAGTGCCTGTTTGAGGGGGTCCAAAAGCGCACCACCAACGTCCGCTTCCAGTCCCACTTACACCGGGTCTACACCGTGGAAGTGGACAAGCTGAGCCTCAGCCCGACTGACGACAAGCGGTGTGTCCTCCCCGACGGCATCCACACTCTGCCGTGGGGACACAAAGACGTCCCGCCGCTACCAGCCAGGAGAGGAGATCGACGGATGGAGGTGGATGGTGAGGAGGAGGAGGAGGGGCAGCCCCAGGATGAAGACGAGGAAGAGGAATTCCCAGTTTAGTTTTAATATTAATTTTAAGAAAAATTTGTAAATAGTATTTGTAAGAAAATATAATAGCTTTATGTACAGCACGAACCTGAGTTGTTTATTTCCTCCCCTTTGCTCACTCAAAAGCCGGTAGGCTCAGAAAAACTAAAGTGAAAGGCGTTATGGGCCGTTTGGCCCGAGCCGTGCAGCTTAAAAAGCCCCCGCCAACCGGGAGCGATTGGCGGCGCGTGTCGGGGGACGGTCCTGAAGGAGTTGCCCAGGAAGGAATTACTCAGCGGTTTGCTGACGCTCAAGGTTGCACCCTCGAATTGCTCAGCGGTTTGCTGATGTCCGAGGGGTCTCGTGACGCGCCCTCTTTGGCGACCTTCACTGCCGCTTGGCGGGGGGCTCAGCCAGTGACACGCGCCGCTGGTATATAAACCTGAGGTCCAGCCCCGCTGCCTCAGTTTTGCTAATTTTTATAAATTTAGTAAGGAGAAAGGAGAAATGAAAACACAAGCTTTATCATTATGAGGCATGTATTGTACAGTAATAAGGTTACATACACATACTACAAAAACCTTACAAATTAGTTTTAAGCGAATATGGAGTGGAAGAGTCTGCGGACGAGAGCCTCGTTGGCGGCGGGAGCGGCAGGGTCGAAGAGCTGGACGTAGTCGCTGAGTGACGTGCGGAGAACAGCCCGGCAGTACAGGTAAGTGAGGCAGTAGTAGCCGCAAACAGAAGTATCGTAGCCCTGGAGCCGATACCTGTTGTAGACGTAGTGGCGGTGATGAGGATTGCGCCTCAGGAACATTTGAAAGTCGGCCTGGTATGGCGGCCTTCCGTAGCTGTCCAGGTACTCGAGTCTGTCCTCTTCCGAGCAGTAAAACGCCACCCAGTGTTCGCCTCCCTCGGTGTGTGCTACCGTGTTGGACACGATGGCGGTGAGAGGCTTGACCGGCACGTCCGGTAGTTGGTCAGAGGCGTAGACCGCAACGTTCCTCAGTCCGGGGATCTTCGCCAGACATTCTCTGATCTGGACGGTATTCATCGTGGGCGGAAGCAGCACAGGCAGCTCGAGGTGGATGGGTCTGGACTGTCGTTAGCCACGAGCCAGTCCCGCAATACTATGCAGTTATGAAGGGCGCAACGGTTGTGGGAGCTCTTATGGTGGCGACAGCGCAGGGTCCGGTAGGTGGGCGCACCGTTGAGCGACCCGCAGCCCAGATCCTCCATGTCCTGAGCGGTGGTGGCGGCGGGCTCGGTTATGAGGTGGCGTTGTACAAAGTCCCTCTTCTGCGATCCTTTGACGTATACCAGGGGACGGTGGATGAGGCAGGAGCGCAGCTTGTCCAGCAGGGCGACGTACGCGATGTCCCCCTGGTCCCACTCCAAGCCGTGGCAGTGGCGAGTGACCCAGACGCTCTCGCGCTGTTTCTCGGAAGTCAGGAGGTCCTTACTGAAGGGCGGGCGGGCGATGTGATGTAGGAGCAGCGTGCCGGTAGTCACGTCCACCACACAAACCTCTTTCAGTAGAAAGTCATTATCACTGTCTTTAAAACACTGCATATCCATCACCACGCTTCCGTGATGACAGCGCGCTGGCGGCGGCTCGATGTAGATCGGTGGCGGCACGTCCATCCCGTACGGCTGACTGAACTCGACTGAGCGCTGGCGGGAGCGCGCCTAGCGGGTTAACCTTGGGTGCGCGCGCCGCCATCACCTAACGGTCCGCGCACGGTGACCTTGAGCGCGCGGCAACTCGTTTACCCGCCAAAGTCGACTGTGACGTTGCGATGACGGTCCACCTCCACGACGTTGTCCAACTCGGCGTACACTATGCAGTTGAACGCCTCCGCCAAGGCTTCGGAGAACCCAATCTCTATGCGCAGGTTACCGTTGCGCACCAGGTTCCAGTGGCTGGATTGAGAGGCCGCCATATCGGGCGTCAGATCAAACGCCATCAGGCAGTATCCGTAGGGGTATTCGTTGCGACTGACTTCGTTACCGCAGTCTGAGAAATTGATGCCGGTGCCGGTGTACAACGTGTGGTAGGCGAGCACGCACAACTCCTGACCGAACGTGTAATCCGGTTGAAGCGGCTTACATGGCACTTGCTCACCATCTATGTACAGCGCGAAGAAGTTCACGTGGCTGTGGGTGAAGTTGAACGGATTCTTCTTGTAGTCCCCGTTGAACGCCTGATTGCTGACCAGGCCAACTATAATGCGTTTCGGCAGTTGACCCAGAAACACACTGTCCAGAGTCTTGCTGCTGATACCGGAGGGTAGCGTGAAGGATTTCACTTCCACGCGCGTAATGGGATATTTGGCTGTGCCCGACTCCAGCGTCCTGCTGTGAGCCAACAGCACGCTCGGGTTGATCTTACAGCGGCGCATGAACAGGTTGACTTCGGCGATGTCCACTTTGTAGTCTGTCACGGTTTTGGACATGATGGAGAATGAGTTCTTTGACCTGATCAGGCGAAAGCGCATCTCCACGCCGTTTAACATGAACTTCTCCTGGTTGCACAGGTCGACGTGCAGATGTCCGACCATGTCCGCGTACCGGCTGCCCTTGACAAACTCCCTCCGGTTCTTGAGCCCGGCATTATCCTCCTCAGTATTGTCCATGTACCCGGCATAGTCCTCGTAGAACAACTCCGCGGTGAGGTGCGATGTCTTGGCATCACCGCCATAGGACAACAGGTTCTCCAGGTAGGCGCGATAGGCGTACGTGTTGTTCTGAGGAGACACCAGTTTGTTGTTCAGGTACAGGTCCACTTGACTGAACAGCGAGTGCAGCCAGTTGTTAATCGGACCCACCTCTTTTATCGCTTGATCACCCGTTACAGCGCCTCCGCTAGCCGTTCTAATGGTAGCCTTCACATGCAGTAGCGTCTGTGACAGATCCGTGTACTCGTCCCCGTGACCCGGAACTATGAACTCCACGGGCGAGTCGTCTGTCAGGGAGGAGATGGGCTTGTACTGCACCCATTTACCACTCTCTATACTGGTCTGCGTGGGCGGTAGCGAGAACAGGTCCAACTCGGTCTTGACACACTCGCACGACTTCTGATGTAGAAACGCCATTATCCAAAAATGTCCTTCACGGTACTCTTGCTCTTCTTGCTTCTCCTCTTCTTAGCGACACGTTTTGCGGGCTTCCTCTTGGGCGCAGCGCTCTTCTTCCTCGCTCCGAGGAGTTTCGCCAGAGACTGAGGAGTAACCCGCTGTACACGCCTCTTCTTATAGGCGCCACCACCGCTCAGCACGCGATCCAGTTTTTCATCGGCCTTACGTTTCAGCGACCCGGTAAACTGTCTGAGCCGGGCGTTGGCTGCGACTCGGGGGTTGGCTGTGCCCGCCGCCACGTCGCCCAAGAAGCCCACACCGGACCTCAGCGCCTCCTTGCCCAGCGCCGATGCGCCGGATCTGATCAAAGGGACCACTGTACGCATCAGCCCGCCTAGGAAACTGCCGATGCCGTGTCCGCGTTGGAAAGCGGCTCCTCTGAATACGGAGGATACGCCATGGCCCGCCTGCTGGTGGCGGTAATACGCCAGATAGGGATCGCTCGGATTCATTGCCGCTGCCTCTCTTTCCTGAAATGAAGCTTCATGCACGTAGTCCCGAAGTGGAATGGCAAGTGTCGTCCTTGGTTGTCCCTTAAATCGATTTCCACGCTCTCGAATGAGGTTTTAATCACCGGCACGTAGTGCGGGTCTATTATATACACTGTCGTGTTGGCACCGTACGTGTAATTCCTGATGTCGATGTTGAGGATCTTCAGTAGTGGCGCCACAGCGTCGCCCACCAGTTGGGGTTCCACCAGGTCGCAATACACGTACATGTGTGATGGCAGACCGGCGAAGAGGTTAGCCGGCCTCACGGACCTGTGACGCTTGACGATATCCGTATCCACCTCGTAGCCAAACTGTAGCGCCAAACTGGGGCTCAGTTTGAGGCTCTGAACGGCTGAAGACGTCGACATCAATTCCACCCTGGAGGACCTCTCGTCATACGAGAAGGCGCACAGGTTACTCTTCATTTGAGGGTGGTTGTTGATTGCGTGCACGAGTTCCTCGGTACTACTGTAATTGCCCGGCTCCACTTTGATTAACAACTTGTCCACCACGGCCAACCCGCCTTTCGAGTCCCTCATTCCCAGCACTAGTTTGATGTAGGTTCCCTCACCGACGGTCAGAAAAGAGAAGGGGTAGTGCGCCTCCGCCAGAGCGACCTCCCACTCGCCGTCTGACAGATCAACGGTCGAGGGTAGATGGGTCGTGTAGTTTGTCACCATGTTGTTGGGATAGTAATTCATTGAACTGTTACTGGGCAACGTCAGGTAAAACTGGTCGTGCCTCGTCATCGCAGCTGTTGCACGTCCGCTGCGGGTACCCACGAATTGAAGTCCTCTCCGTAACCGGTCCACTTGACTAGGTAGCGCTTACTGGAGCCTCGCCCTTTAGTGTCCAGTATTTTATCTATTTGATACAGGCGATCCGGGGCGATCGTCACCTTTTGCATCTCGTGCTCGTAGAAGCGCCCTTCCAGCGGCATCCCGTTCAGGTTTCGCAACACGTACAATGGTAGAGGATGCGACCCGTATACGTGGTCCACCACGAACAGCTCCTTACTCCAGTTGGTCTCATAACCTTTGGCGAACGTGCCCTTCTCCTTGGCTATGCGCACCGTGTCGCCAGGCTCGAACCTGGGCTTGTGTCGCCGGATCGCCTTTCCATACATGTGACGCCACACCTTGTACACCGTTTGACCATCGCCGCTGTCCGCGTCCACGGGTCGTAGGCCACCCAGGCTCTTGTGCGGGCTGCGGTTGTAGGCGTCCACAAGCCTGTCCAACACGTCCACGTAGCGATACGTGTTCTTGTAGGTCAGGTAGCGCCACATGCGGTTCTTGAGCGTGCGGTTGACTCGCTCCACCACCGCCGCCTTCACGTCGGGGTTCTGCGTGGTGAAGTAGTTTACACCGTGACTCTTTAACACTCGCTTGGTCGTGGCCCCGGTGAACTCCGTCCCCTTGTCGGTCTGTAGGCAGCGGGGAGTCGCCTCAGCGAATATCCTCTCGAACGCAGCAGCCACCTCAGGCCCGCTTTTCCTCTTCAGTGGTACCGCGAACAGCCGCTTACTGAATACGTCTATCACAGTCAGCAGGTAGTTGACTCCGTCGTTGTACCGGCTCAGGCCGCGCATGTCGTTCAGGTCCGCCTGCCACAGCTCCCGGGGCCCGAACACGGCGTAGCGGTTGCGGGGAAACCGCTTGCGCGCAGGCTTGTGCAGCGTGTAGGTGTCCTGGGCGCGCAGCCAGTCGGCTACCCGACGTTTCGGTAGGCGCGCGGCTCTGGCCAGGGCGGCCACCCCGCCGAGGGAACCGGGCTGGCTCGGGTCGTAGTACAGCTTCTCCATTACGGTGTGAACGGCTCCCAGTTGTCCAATGACGATTCCCGGTCGGGTTCCTCGGTTATTATCCTTCTCCTAGCCGCTGGGGGCCGCGGTCTCAAGCGGTCCAGTATCGGTGTCAACCTCGGTGAGAGGGGTGTTGAGGAGGCTGTCGTGTCTCCCCAGGGGCTCGATGCCGAGTCCAGCCCCACGCCTAGGTAACGCAACGCCGTGGGATTGCTCACGTATTCTTTGGGCACGTTCATGTCCTTCAAGGCGGCCATCACTTGATGCCAGCCGGTAGGCAATCGGTCTGCCCTTCGCGCTCTCACTATGCTGTGCGCGATGTCCACTATATTGGAATCGGGGATCTTCACCTTGTCCACGTACACCGCCCCACTGGCGTCCCAGGAGATGGGGCTGCCTTGACGGGTCATGAATCGCAACAAGTTGCGCGCCACCGACCTGTAGATTTTTGAGAACGATTCCACAATGTCCTCCTCCGCCGAGGCGCTAGACTCGCGCTTCATCTGACTCGGACCTCCCGTCGCTTCCTCCTCCCTCTCCTCACCCTCGATGATTGACAGACCTATGGGTTGACGTTTAGCCGCGGAAAAGTGCAGGAACCGCTGTAACACCTGCTGATATTGTTTCCATTTCTCCGTATCGTCCAGCCGCTTGTCGCTCAATATGCGATGCATCTCAGCATCTAGGCTGGCTGGCTTATTGGCGCTACCTGCTCCTCCTGGTCCTGGTCCTGGTCCTTCTCGCAATCTCTCGATGAGCTCCTGCGGTACAACCACCATTTTCCTAGCGTACTCCATGTCCGATTAGCTTCTGCGCTAGAACGGGCAGAACAGCGTTCAACAGCAGAGGTAGGAAGATCCCTCCGCCCCGTTGGACGAGGTAGTGTCGTTTCTTGGTCCAACCCTCGCCGCGTTTCACCAGCCGTCTGAGCGCCTGTTTGTGTTTGCTCAATTTGCGTTTGAGGCAGGGAGAAAGCGGTACGTTTCCGCGTAGCACGTTATACGCGCACTCGCACAATGACTTGATGCGACTCTTGTCGCACGCTTTTAACAGGGCCTTGCGTTCTTTGGGCGTAGCGTGTATTAGGGCCCTCAGCAGCGCCGCGTCCTTCTTCACGCGGTGTGACATGATGACTGACGCTGGCGCGCGCTCGGCCTATTTATCACTTCTTCTTGGGCAGGTACACGTAGTTCACCGGGTCGTCTGGGAAAATGGCTGAACGTACGCGCATCTCCTCGGGCGTGGACTGTTTCAAGTCTATGAGTAGATAGGCGTGCGGATCACGCGTAGCGTCCGCGTAAGCCTCCTCCACAAATTTGGGGTTCTCCGGGTATACTTGACGGGCGAGGTGTTTGATCTGAGCGCGGTCCCTGGGATTCTTGAAACACACTATGTAGTGGGCGTTCAGCGATATGTCGCGCTGGCCCCTGCCCTGGTGAAAAAGGTTTTGCGTGATGAAGAACACGCTCAGGTTGCGGTGGTGTGAGCCCTTGGTGAACAGGTCCGCTACGCCGGGGCCAGCCTCACGCATCATGTCATCTACGATGACTAGGGCGGGCTCGCTACCGTCATAGTCGTCCAGATCTGGCAGGCCGGCTACGTAGCGCACGGCAGAGTCCGCACGGCTCTTGCCACCACCACTGCCATAGTGCCAAGTGATACGGGCGAACCGCGTATCGCACATGTGGTCAGCGTGCTCAATGAAGCGAGCCACGAAGTGCGACTTGCCGCTGCCCGAAGGCCCGGCCACGATGGCGGTGAACGGGTGTTTCCACCTCAAGTCCATGGCGTCTACTGACTGCCATGCACCGCCACCTCGGCTCTTAAAACTAAATTCTTTTCTCGTTTTTTTTTTTTTTTTTTATTTGATTTTTTTTTTTTTATTGAAGGAAATAAGGGAATAAGGAATACCATTTATTTATACAAATTCTAGGAGAGGACTTTTACTGCCTGGAGAGCTGCTCCTCTTCACAAGGCTCATCCTCGGCCTCACGCCAACGTTATACTGCGTGATGGTGTTATCGTCCAGGACTGCAAGGTACCGCCGGGGCATGTATATCCGGATCGGGTCGTCGCCGACAAGACCCTCCAAGGTGGCCATCACCGCCTCGCCGTATGGTGTATCCACCCTCTCAAACGAGCGGATCGGGTAGACCACGTTGTCCTGCAGGTCTACGATGCGGGTATAACCCGCGGCCTTGCAGCTGTTGAGGGCTGTCCTGAGGTCCATCTTCTGGTCTGTGTTGAGCATGACACAGCGGCTGGATGCAGAATGACTGGCTCTCACTACCGAGTCGCCTTTTGTAGACAACCGCGGAGGAGGCGTAGTGATGAAAACACCAACTGGCGGAGTGGAGGAGGAGTGGAGGAGGAGTGGAGGAGTGGAGGAGTGGAGGAGTGGAGGAGGAGTGGAGGAGTGGAGGAGGAGTGGAGGAGGAGTGGAGGGATGGTGGAGTGGAGGAGTGGTGAGGCTGGATATGTATCTCGAGGAACACGCTCATTCGCTTTATTACGTTATTTATTTATTTTATTTTTTTATAATAGTGTACATTAAGGAAAAGTAGGAAAGGGAAGGATCGAATTACTTAGTTTATTTCATTTATTTTTTCGTCTTTTTCCGCTTTTCGGGGATGGCGACAGCGGTGGTGGAAACGCACCGATCCGCGATCTTCCTCCAGGTGGGCAGCGGACTGACGGTCCTGACGATTCCGTCGAATCTAGGCTCTCCCGTCTCGCTGTTGGTCAACCATAGGTTCTGCAGCCTAGTCAGCAGATCCGTCAGAATCATGCAGATCTCGTCGTCCCGCTGCTCGTCCAAATACAGGCCGCAGGCCCAAGTCGAGCGACCTCCTTGGAAAACGTTCATCTTCAGAAGGACGTTGCCATTGTTGGTAGGGTTCTTCACCGTATACTGGCGCTCGCCCGCGGTCCAACTCAGTGTAGGGGAATCGCCAGGCACTTCTTTATTCGCGGTCCACCCGCCATTGGACTTCCTCTTTTTAGCTGTCGTCCGTTGTTGCTGCGGTGGTATGGGGGTGGTGGCGTTGGCGTTCTCTTCGTTGATCGCGTTCCACTCCTCCATAAAACAGCGGATCGTTCGATCCACTTCAGCCGCGTTGCTCATGCCGCTGCTGTGACCGCTCGTGAAGAAGTCTCGGACGAAACTGAGACCGTGCGCCACCGGACCTAGGGTCTATTATACTCCTCCAGAGGCGCCCTCTCAAACCAGGTGATGTCGGGGGGGGGGGACCTGATCTGTTTTGAGGAAATTTCAGACTGTTGTTGTTTATCTAGGGAAAATTCCGACTGTTGTTGTTTATCTAGGGAAAATTCCTACTGTTTATTTGTGCAATCGTCCCGCCGCCACCATCGTCAGTCTCTCCGCAACCGCCTGACACTATGTACCCCTGCCCCTACTGTTCAACACGCTGCAGCCGCACAGACAACCTGCTCCGACACGCGCGGAGATTTCACGGTCATGCGCCGCTGTATGACTGTTCCGTCTGCGGATCGGCCTTTCAAAGTCTGGCTGAGGCGAGGAGACACACACGAACGCACGAGGTGGCTGAGGTACGGGCGATTCTACCCACCTCGACTCCGCCCGAGCCGCAGCGACCCCCGCCGCCGCCTTACCCCTTTGCGGACGCCGCTCCCGTCGAGGACGCCACCGCCCTTCCTCGGTACCCTGAGGAGGACCTCTTGACGTTGCTCCAGGACGTGGAGGACATGTCTGGGATGCCGGACGTCGCTCCCGTCGTGGACACTGCCGCTCCCGTCGGGGACACCGCCGCAGCCGCGCAGATGGATGAGGAAATGCGGAGGCTGGAGGAGCAAAGCGAACTCCTACTAGGGCAATTAGAAAATGTAATTGCGGAAAAATTCGATAATAAATAAATATACCTTTAAACCCTTTCCTTAATTACCTCTTCTATGGTAAAATACACATTATAAAACTAAAAGAAATAATAGAAACGAAAGCGAGGTTTACAGATGCAGGCTAAACGGGGGGGGGGGGTTACTTAGACCGCCGCCCGGCATGTGGTGAAGTTTCATCAAAATCGGTCGGTAAACAGCTGAAATCCCATAAGGAAAACGCGGTTATAAATTAATAGCGGCCTTGTTTGATGGTGGATCTATGGGGTTCTTTCGTCATTTGCTTCCTCTGGGATAGGTCTACATTCTGGAAAAAGTCCCGTGGGAATCGGTGAGTAAATAGGCTAGTTATTAATTTTTGAAAGTTTTTCCTCATCATGAAAAATGTTGCAAACGGGGGGGGGGGGATGACGTCATGGGGGGGGGTCGGAGCTTGGCTATGGGGAAGGTCGGGGGGGGGGGGGGTCGGAGCTTGGCTATGGGGAAGGTCGGGGGGGGGGGTCGGAGCTTGGCTATGGGGAAGGTCGGGGGGGGGGGGGGCTTCCACGCGTCCACACCGCGCCTATGCTGGTTTTGAACGCTCTAATGCCCCCTACTTACAAATAACCTCAAAACGTAATAAATTTCGCGCATAAATAAAGTGTAAGAGGGTATATTGTGTCTCGGCCGCGGGCGGTAAGTGGCCTCTAGCGGACGAGGTAATGGCCTCAGTTGGCCACGAGCTCCGCCAGCCCTATTGTGGAAACCCTATTCAAGTCAACTGTTCTTATCAAAATAAAATAACAATTTGGTAACGTCCAGTCTTGGACGTCCACGGACTGCTACAACACCCATCCGACGGACTGACGGTTGTCTACGTGTTCAATATATTTTCGATTCCCGCCGAGAAACCATTGGGTGCACCCGATCAATAGGAAAAGAAGGGTATTCGGTGAGTTCCATCATGAAATGGAAGATTTAGAGGTAATCGAGGAAAACATTTTGCAGGTATTTTCGACTTAACAAAGAACAGTTTGATGAAGTTTTATCATTTATCGACAATGACATAAAATACCCCCGTAGCAGCAAACCTGCGTACTCAGCGAATTTCCAATGCATATATATGTATCTTAATACCACATTAAGCCACATACCAAGTTTCATCAATATACATTAATAAATAAACGATTTATGACATTTTAATTATTCTCCATAAGAATAACATGGCGGCTGAGTATGCAGGTTTGCTGAAGCAAGGAACACAAAAAATGGAGTTTTATACAAATATCAATTTAACTCATGTAGATAAAGCCACATACCAAATTTCATTAATTTATTGTAATAATGAAGGCAGATAACACGTTACTTATTCTCCATAAGAATAACATGGGGCTGAGTACGCAGGTTTGCTGCTACGGGAGCCTTTGGTAAAAAATTGTTTTTTTGAGCAAATATCAATGGTCCACAACCAGATGAAGCCGTATACCAAGTTTCATCAGTATACGTTCATAAATAAGCGAGATATAAAATTTTTATTTTCCTCCATAAGAATAACATTAGACAACGTACTGTGTTTAGCACTTTCAATATCTCGGTAACCAATTGGCGTAGAGAAATGATCAAAATACCAAATTGTGTGTTTTTTTAAGCTGAATCCAATGGGAAAAACTAAAATTTGACTATTTCCAAAATTATATGTAAAAAATTCGAAAAACCCATTTTTGGGGTACAAAACCCCCCAAAATACCCCTTCGGATAGAGCGATCTGGCTGGTTTTCGAACTTAAAGTCATAAATGTTGCTTTACATGTTTATACCAAATTTCATCAAAATCGGATAATTTTTACGAGAGTTATCGTGCTCACGGACACATATATATATATATATATATATATATATATATATATATATATAGATATAGATATATATATATATATACAGTTTCGAACGAATGGTGTTTTTGGGGTCTGGGGACCTCAAAACGAAAAGTTATCATGGTCCCGGGCCTAGGTCTTACCATGCCGACTACGGTAATAGCTTCTTCCCTATAGGGGAAATTCGCTAATTCCCTATAGGGGAAATTCGCTAAAAAGAAGACACAAACTACAGATTTGCCATAACTAGTAAAGATCGGCTGGCCGTGTGCTTGAGGAGAGAATAGTTTAAGGGACAGTCTAATTTGGTACTTAACTCAGATGCATATTCTTAATCACATAGCAATAATGTGTATCCTTTTGTCAGGAAAGCCAGGTACCTCATATTATTCAGCTCTTCTGTTTGACGATTAAATTATAATCAAGTAAGGCTTAATCATTATTAAGCCTTACGAAACAAACTACAGTAAAAACTAGATGTTATCTTTGACCATTTAATTGTTTTTGTTTTAGAGTTTTACTTTATATTGTACTATAACAACATTGAAACTTGTACTATCAAATATCATTGATCATTACGTTTTTATCTATATTATTAAAAGAATTTCTGTAGTTTTGTTCGGTGATTTTCGATCTATTAGACTATATTATTATTTTGTATACATATCTAGTATCAATCAAAAGCTCATATTCTCTCTCTATATGTGCCTTTTGTGGGTATGGTAAAAAAGTACAATCAGGTCTCTGCCCCATAGTCTTTAAGTTCCAATGTAAATCTTATGTAGCTATTTTATTTAAGTAGTCACCTGATTATTACGTAAGCAATTCAAACCATCTCACCTGACCCTATGCCTATGAGATTCCCGAGCGGCGAACGGGACAGCGGCTAGTACAATATAAGAATACATTAAATAAAGTATTAATCCTTACGAATTAAACTGCAATGAAAATTAGAAATTTATTAAAGGAAAACAACGGTACTGTATCTCAAACAATGGTATTGAGACCATGAGTGGTGGGCCATGTAGTGGCGGGCTGCCGATCAGCTGACGAGGGTCGCCGTGCGCATGCCCAGAACAAAACGTCCACGCTGATGTCCAGGCAAAATCGTTCTCCAAGCGATTTCAACTCGTCCGTCCTGGGGTGGATAGACGCCGGCGCCGGTGTGAACGGTCCCATTAATCAAACAGGGGAGCGATATTGTGTATAACATTCGTCCATTCGTCCAGTGGATGGATAGAAGTTCGTTGTGGCCCGGCTTTTAGTAAGGAAAAGACAGAATCATGTAAAGAATAACAAATACAATTAGAAAGACAAAAACTATTATATTTTTCGGATATTAAACTTTTAAAAGATAAAAGTGACTATAATAATCTAGATATTTTAAACAAAACATCTTTAATATGCCTTAAATAAGTATTTTGCATGGTGAAAATAGAATCCTAAAGCGAGACAGTTTATCGTTCCACTGAACCAGGACTATTAGATGAATAGACTCTAAGCCATTTTGCCACTATGTTTTACTTTAAAACTTTGATGTTGAGCATAAGTTATAATTATTATATTTTTATCCTGGAATCAGAACTAATGTTGTTGCCCTTGTACAATCCAATAAAGTTGTTACTGTAACATTCTTTTTTAAACTGTCCGTCACCATAGGCCTGTGCGGTGATCTAAAGATGCCCTTCAAATGTTAGAAATAATTGATTTTTGGGATAAAAATAAGTTCTAAACAGGTCTCATCTCCAGGAAAAATCAAATAATGTAAAAAACAAAAGTGAAAAGTTTAAAAAAATAACATTGGGATTAGGGATTTTAATATCAAAACAAAAGAATTGTAACAACCTTTCCATAATCAACCACGGTTAAAGTCCGGGTCATTATAGTCGAAGTCAAAGCAAAGCTGGGTCATTATATTTGTAATACTGGGGGCAACACTGATGAACAAAACTTCTAGCCGTTCTTTGCCAAATTTTGGTGAGACAAAGAACTACTCGGTGGAATCGAACGAGTCGACAAAGTGAATCAAACAAATAGCTATTCATGATTTTAAAACTAATAAACTTGTTTGTTTAATTGCTCATAATTAATCATATTTCACGGCAATATTAGATACATCAATCAAACGAAAAAATGAAATTTTTACAACTTTTATTACTTTTGTCCCAGTGATTTGCATGAGTAGATTCACTTTTTTGGATTAAAACAACGAATCAAGATAGTTCAAAGAACGAGATATTTGCCTCACCAGTGTACCAACTTAACAAAATCACTGGCTCGCTTTTTCGGCAAAAATCGTTAAGTAGTGTTACATCCAGTAATACTAATAAACCTCTTTGGTCAAAGTAATACTCGTGTTGTTTAAATCGTAAACATGTGGTTTCCTGAGAGCAGTGACTAGAACTGATAAGTGAAAATTGCATATATAAAGTGGCCATATCCGAAATAAATCAAAGGGACATTGAGTTATAAATAACAACTGGAGTAAAGAGGCAAATGAGCTTAAATATTATTACTATTAAAAATAAAAGCCCACACACTAAATTAAAATAATTTTAAAATGAAACCTATGTTCAAATAAATACAGTAAAATTGTAAATATATTTTGTGATAATGCATTATATATTTTCTTAATTGTTTCAGTAATATATTTTTGTTGGTTTTATTTGTCCTTAATCTTTCTATTATGTCAAAAATCGGGTGATTGTGTTTGGGTAACATTGTGTTTAGTATATTTGAAGAATGTTTTTATAATGCATTTAACTATTGATTTATTATTTGATAATCTTGTTCTCTCATTCGCTATCAAATTCTAAAATTGTTAGATTTTCTTCTAGATCTTTGTGGTGATGTCCTTACTTTATTAAGCGTTCTAAACAATTTAAACTTCATTGTGATAGTGTTTTTAGACTTGAAAACTTGTATCAGTTCTTTAAATATAATTATCAAGTTTCTTGAAGTTTGGTCTCAATATTGATTACGGCAGCCGCTACATTTGATCGTATGTATTCGAAGTTTATTATACATTTAGTTTATTTTTTATGATATGTTATTTTATTGTTTATCATTTTGAAACTATCGTTCTTGGCTTAATAGTTTAGTTCAATATCTTAGTTATGAAAGCGTTTCTTGTGGCCCCACTCAAAATCATACACTATTCTTTTAGCTCACTCGTTATATAACAGCATTTAAACAGAGTTAAAAATACTTAAAGAAAAAAATTATTAGTTAGTTTTAGATCAAATCAAAATTTTTTCGGAAAAACAGTTAAAATATATGTATAGTTATTTTATATGGTTATATAGTAGACTATATTTTGTTACAAAATGGCAGAACAAAGTGAAACTGACAAACTGACAGACTAGTTCCAGGAAAACAGCGAAGAACAAGGACACAAGGTCGCCACAACATCAACCTCGTGGCTTTGGTAACCAGACCCTCTTGTTTGGTAATATCCTTAATTGTAAGTAACTTAATACGAATAGTTTATATCCATTAACATAGCTAAACGGTAATACGGTGTGTTTTTTATAATGATAGTTTCTGGCTGAAGCAACATTGTAATACGGTGTGTTTTGAAGCAACATTGTTGTAGAATGTACTTAAATTTGATACAATACAATGCAAAAAATTTAATGCTATATATTTGTAATAAATATCAGCTTTATTACGTATAAAATACTTAATTATACGAGCCTTAAATACTCCAAATTGATTTCTATCAATTTTCTTCACGGCATAACTTAACATTTGGAGGTCCCTTCTCATGACCTATAAATATCTGTAAAGGTGAATATACTAATAGGCATATCCTATTAATAAGCTAGCATTAGTACCTTACTTGTTTTAAATACTAATTTGGCTGTTAATGTAGGAAGTTTTAATGGATGAAAATATAGTGTTTGGATAACACTGTGAACTTGTACTTATTACATGAACTCAAATTAAAAAACTATCAATTTCCCAGAGTTCACGAAGTAAATGAATTAAGGCTCAGTAAATTAACAAATGTTAGTAAAATTAATTAATTTAAATATAAATAAACCAATTTATTGCATTTTTAGCGAATTTCCCCTATAGGGAAGAAGCTATTACCGTAGGTCTCATGGTAAGACTTAAGCCGGAGACCATGATAACTTTTTGTTTTGAGGTCCCCAGATGCCAAAAACACTATTTGTTCAAATTTATATATATGTATATATATCTATATATCTATATATATATATATATATATATATATATATATAGATATATATATATATATACAGAGTGTCACAAAAATGCTTAGCGTGCTATACAGAACTGGGTTCTACATACAAATATAAGTCGAAAATGTACAGTAACATTTTTTCGATTTCGGCTTAGTTTATCCGTAATCCGCCATTTTGTATTTTTTTGAAAATAATTAATAATTCAAAAACCCTTAGAGATATTTTTATGAAACTTGGTATTAACTTTAAGTTTTTTGTTATTAACATTTTCCAAAAATATTGTTTATAAAAATTATCAAATTTTAAAATGGCGGTCATTTAAACATTTCAAAGTCAAATTCCATGAAAACTAGCAACTAAAACAAAATTTTACTAAATATCACATTTAAAGCAATTTTTAATCCAGATCCAACGACACTTTGATTTTTAAAATCGGTTAACAAATAACGAAGCTTTGATAATTTTTTAATTATAAATTTCAAAATGGCGGCCATTTTATAATTTCAAAGTCAAATTTCATGAAAACTATCAACTAAAACAAATTTTTGCAAGACATCAAATTTAAAGCAGTTGTAATTTTACACCTTTTAAAACTTGGTTTTAGTTGCTAGTTTTCGTGAAATTTGACTTTGACATTTTAATATGACCGCTATTTTGACATTTATTTCTAAAATTTATCAAAACTTTGTTATTTATAAACCGATTTTAAAAATCAAAGTGTCGTTGGATCTGGATTAAAAATTGCTTTAAATGTGATATCAAGTAAAATTTTGTTTTAGTTGCTAGTTTTCATGGAATTTGACTTTGAAATGTTTAAATGACCGCCATTTTAAAATTTGATAATTTTTATAAACAATATTTTTGTAAAATGTTAATAACAAAAAACTTAAAGTTAATACCAAGTTTCATAAAAATATCTCTAAGGGTTTTTGAATTATTAATTATTTAAAAAAAATACAAAATGGCGGATTACAGATAAACTAAGCCGAAATCAAAAAAAGTTACTGTAAATTTTCGACTTATTTTTGTATGTAGAACCCAGTTCTGTATAGCACGCTAAGCATTTTTGTGACACCCTGTATATATATATGTGTGTGTGTCCGTTAACACGATAACTTGAGTAAAAAACGTCCGATTTTGATGAAATTTGGCTCAAAGATGTAAAATGACATACATGACTTAAGTTCGAAAACCAGAAATATCGGACCATGGGAAGGGGGGTTTATGGGGGTTTTAAATTTTCAAAAAATCAGTTTTTTTGCATTTTTCACCAAAAAAGTTTTAAAAAACTTAATTTTGGTTTTGACCATGTTATAGAGATTAAAAAAAAACAAAAAATATGGTATTTTGAATTATTAGCCTAGTTTAAGTGGTTGCGGAGAAAATCCAAAAAACCTACTCATAAAATCTCACATGTTAATCTTATGGGAAAAATGTTTTTCGCTTTTCCTCAGTTTATTTTAGTGTAAACTTCTCATGTGCTTTTACCAATCTGTTCATTTCCACAAAACAATCATTTTGGTGTTTAGATTGTGATTCTACGCCCAACCGTTGCAGAGATATTCAAAATGCTAAACACAGTACGTTGTCCAATGTTATCCTTATGGAGAATAAATAAAATTTGAAATCTCGATTATTTATGAATGTATGTTGATGAAATTTGGTATGTGGCTTCACGTAGTACTGGTGTATTGATATTTACTCAAAAAATTGTTTTTTGTTGATTATTCCTGTAGCAGCAAACCTGCGTTCTCAGCCCCCATGTTATTCTTATGGAGAATAAGTAATATGTAATGACTCCTTTAATTATGAACATAAATTAATAAAACTTGGTATGTAGCTTCACTTGGTTGAGTTATATTGATAATTATATGAAAACACATTTTTTCGTGTTGCAGCAAACCTGCTTTATCAGCCCCCATATTATTCTTATGGAGAATAACTATAATGTTATAAAGCGCTTATTTATGATTGAATATTGATGGAACTTGGTATGTGGCTTCTCCTAGTTAAATTCTATTTATATTTCCATAAAAAACAATTGTTGATGTTCCTTGTTTCAGCAAACCTACGTACTCATTACCAATGTTATTCTTATGGAGAATAATTCAAATCGCTTATATGTGAATATATTTTTATGAAACTTGGTATGCGGCTTTATGTGGTATTAAGACACATATTATGCATTGGAAATTCGCTGAGTACGCAGATTTGCTGCGACGGGGGTATTTACTATTATTATTATAGAAGGAGATAAAAGTGTAAACCTAAATGACGCTTTAAAATCTATGAGTTTTATTAAAATTGTTATAGAGTGATTTCGTTTCAGTTTAAATACGTTTGCAGCCTCAAACTTATTTAATTTGAATACCTAAGTAACCAATATAAATCAAAAAATATTAAGGTACATTTAGAGCTGCGATTGTCATCATGGGTAACAAAATACGATATCTTGCTTATATTTTGGAGAGTGTTATTTTGTTATACAAAAATACTTCTTAATATAAATAAATATAAAATTTGTAACTACTAACGCAGTGAAAATAACAAAGCTAAGCTATGTTTTTTTTTTAAGTATAATCAGTTCAAAATCTGGAGACAAACAAAGAATGTATTTAAATTGGAATTGTAATAGGCTTATTAGAGTATTAGAGTATTTATTACGATGTTTACTAAGGTAATTTATCGTTATTTTTAAAACATAACAATGCATGTAATATTTCAAAATTAATATATCCTCAAAGACCCTCAACTTATAAAATATTATTTATACCAACCAGTTAACTAGTGAGTATAAATAATAAGTGCATTATAAACATCCTGCAAGAAGGCTAAGATGAGAAACCATTTATACAATAGCAGTAAAAAATGCAATTGCTCGGAATAATCTAAAGTAACGGAGCAGAGATCAGCAGTTCAGTGGCAGAAGTGCTGAGGCCACAATATACCTCCCAGTCTCCCAGTCGCCGTAATATACGTACTTTTACTGACTGCGTTCATCACATTATGTACCACGTGAAATAACTGATTGTATACCTTTGTCTTTGACTATTTCTGAGCTGACATAAAAACCTATCCACAGATTAGCTACGGCTGACCGTTATTGTAAACGTACCAGTCCCATGGTTGTCGTTTGCCTCTATTCATTCCTGTAAATAACTATTACAAATTCCCTACTCTGACTGTGAATGTCGTTATCAAAGGGAGATATACATATTTTTGGTGATAATTTAAACAAATATTCATTCTCACTAGGTTTGTGGCGGCACCTCCAAAGTTTTAGAAAACCTCTTCCATATAAAAATAATTTACTAATTTACTGGGAATAATTCTATAAAACAGAAATTTTACAATCCTTTTTCCTATTTTTCTTAGATGTCAACTGCCTTTTGGGTACTTATGCATTATACCGACCACCACCTGTAACGGCACGCTGTGTAACGGCATAACGGCTGTGGCGGTTATGCTAGGTGAGGTTACTGTAATTATGTAGAGTTTTGTCGACAGAATTTATCTTTTGTCGCGTTGCGAAATCCATCCTCTCTATAACTCAGTCAAGGTTATTCATCGGCCGGGGCGGTGATAGTGTCTTGACCAGGGCCAGATAAGTCTCTTACCTGGCCTTGGGCTCAACTAATAAATAATCCATTAATCCATCTCGTCCCGTATATGGGGCTCGGGTAAATAGCGAAACAAGAAACAAAGGGTTACAAGTCGCCTTAATGTAGATTCTTACCTCGAAAAATACATGTGGCAATCGAGGAAAGGAGCTGATGGCGGAAATACGTTTCAATCCCTCCTCGACGATGTTGCTGTCTTCGGGGAGTGTCGGAAATGTTACAAGTCATCCTAAATGCTCGTAAGGGGCCATACACATAATATGTGAATACATATATGGTATTCATTTCATAATATTATTACGAAATGCATTTTTCGTCATTCCAGACCCCCCCCCCTTCCACCATGTAACGCACCATAACGCTTGACCAAACCCTCCACCTCCCCAATATGTTACGTAGCTCGTTCGTAGTAGGCTTTAAAACAGTTTAAACTTTTAAACACCATTTTATTAGCAATTCGGAATCTGTATTTCAATAAAATCATTAAACTTAAAATGACTTCCTTTTAACAACATTTTTAATAACTTATTTCGAAGTAAAATGTATACAAATAAACTTGAATGTTACTTATAAACAACAAAATAAACTGTCAGAGCTAAAACGTAACATATTTTATTTATAACTAATACAAATACAAAACGCTTACAAAACTGAAGATGTGGGTGGCATTGCGCAGTACTAGTCATAATTTTACACTATAAAACAACACGAAACATAGGTGTAAATCAATACCGAACTTACTCAAAACACGTTATGTATTTATTTTTAGTTTAACCGTTATTTAAATAGAATGACGGCAGTATTTTTTATATAACTAACTGTAAACTTGATTTAGATATAAATTTGATTAATTTTGAATTTGTTAGTATCAATAGCTACGGGGGTGCGCCAGCTCTTAGGGGTAATATGTGTGAGTTACGTAACGTTCATTCACCCCCGCTCCCCCACATGGCACAGCATAACGCTACACCATACTCCCTCCCTTCCTTAAGTGCGTTACGTAATATGAGTGTGGCCCTTAAGTTGTAGGCTGAATAAGAAAACTACTCTATTTTTGTCCAAAATAGTTATTTCATTACTAAATTATCCTAAAAGTTGGTGGTCGGTATAATACATAAGTACCCGATTGGTAAACATTTCCCATTTTTTTATATTTTAAGATATCTTGACAGTTATCAGTTACAAGAACAGTTAGATAGAAACCTCATAAATCCTTGTAAAACCATCTTACAAACATCGGCACAAAAGTTATTATGGTTATATACAAACTCTGCCATCATTATCAACGGACTATGTTATGACTATAATATGTTGTTAATAATCATATAAGATGGATTAGAATCATGATTAACGGGTTATTTTTAGCAGTAGATGACGATAGTAGTAAGATAAAATGGTTGTACAAACAAATATAGGTAATATTTTAATTGGATTATTGTTAAACCGTTACCATTGTTTAAGTCAGCGTATTTCAATGTACCACTGGGTTGGGAATAACTTCGATAGTAATAACTTCGTTAATTTCTTGGCCAACAATAGTTGCCCCTGCTTTCTGTTATGGTTCTCTATTTTTTCATTATAGTCATTATCAGAGCATTTATTTTGTTTATATATAAATAACAGGGCGAGGGAAGAATAATTAAATTGGCCCTTAAATTGTTAGTAGTGGTTAGGAAGGCTAGTTTGATTACTTTATGCAGTCCTCCTGTCCAACAGTTGTACCAAAATGCAACGTCAAGCTTATAATGGCAGTTTTGATGCCTGAGGGAAGTAATGGACCCGGATATTGTACTGATGTTTTGGTTTCGTTCATTTCCTTTTTCGATAGAACCCATAATCCAAACATCTTCAAGCTGCTTCTTCGTTTCCTCTCAATTCTCAGTCAGAGGGGGGATGACATTCCACGCACCCAAGCTATGGATTATAAAGGCTCTAGTAAACAATTGTGGAAGGTTAATTTATTGGCGATATAGATATTTTTCCAAAACTATATGGATTCAAATCCACGTAGCTCCAATTTATTTAAAACAAACAAAATACATATATTTACTAAATTGTAATTGCATTAAAATTAAAAGTGATTAATTTTAGCAAATTCCCATATAGGGAAGAAGCTATTACCGTAGGTCTCATGGTAAGACTTAAGACCGAAACCATGATAACTTTTTGTTTTGAGGTCCCCAGATGCCAAAAACACTACTCGTTCAAATTTATATATATATGTGTGTGTGTGTGTGTGTGTGTGTGTGTGTGTGTGTGTGTGTGTGTGTGTGTGTGTGTGTGTGTGTGTGTTTGTGTTTGTGTGTGTGTGTGTGTGTGTGTGTGTGTGTGTGTGTGTGTGTGTGTGTGTGTGTGTGTGTGTGTGTGTGTGTGTCCGTGAATGCGATAACTTGAGTAAAAAACGTTCGATTTCGATTAAATTTGGCTAAAATGAGTAAAGTGACATTCATGACTCTAAATTCGAATACCAGAAAATTCGGACCATGGAAAGGGGGGTTTATGGGGTTTCAAAATTGTCCAAAAATCAGTTTTTTGCACTTTTTACCCTGAAATTTTTAAAACACACAATTTTTGTTTTTTACATTTTATAGAGCTTAAAAAACAAATAATATAGTATTTTGAATTATTAACCTAGGTTAAGTGGTTGCCGAGAAAATCCAAAAAACGTGTTCATAAAATCTCCCATGTTAATCTTATGGGGAAATGGTTTTTAGCTTTTCCTCAATTAACTTTACTTTAAAATTCACAATTGTTTTTACCAATCAATTTAGCTCTACAAAAAATAGTTTTGGTGTTTCAATCGTGATTCTACGTCCAACCGTTGCCGAGATATTCAAAGTTCTAAACACAGAACGTTGTCCAATGTTATCCTTATGGAGAATATTTAAAATGTGATATCTCGATTATGTATGAACCTATATTGATGAAACTTGGTATGTGGCTTCACCTAGTACTGGTATATTGATATCTGATCAAATAATTATTTTTGTTGATTATCCTCGTAGCAGCAAACCTGTATACTCAGCCATAATGTTATTCTAAGTTTAATATCTCCCTTAGTTATGAACATAAATTATTAAAACTTGGTATGTAACTTTACTGGTTGAGTTATATTGATAGCTGCTTAACAAAATATTTCTTTTTTCGTTGTAGCAAACCTGCGTACTCAGACCTAACGTTATTCTTATGGAGGATAAATAAAATGCTATATTTCACTTATTTATTTATGTATTTGTTATGAAACTTGGTAAATGGCTTCATGTGGTAGTAAGAAATATATGCATGCATTGGAAATTCGCTGAGTACGCAGGCTTGCTGTGACGGAGTATTATAATATTTTTTACAAACTATTTCCCTCCATAACCATTCCCTGCAGGGAAAACAATTCAAGAAAATCATTTTGCTTTTAAAATGTATATTATTATCAGAACTAAAGTGATTTACATAACACATACATTAGAAATGTGCATTTACTTGTCCTTATTATTTTTAGAAAATTACATAATTTATTGTAGACAAATGTTAACACTACACCTTTGACTAAATAACCAATTTGACTTGATTTAAAACAAAATGTCGCAAAAATAGAGGTGTCTAAAAGCACGACAGCACTAAAACACAATGACAGTGAAGCACTTTGACGCTAAAGCGCATAGTTGTGTACCGAAAAATTTCATTCATAAAAATCTGCAGGTTTCTAAATTATAATGTAGCAGCACTTTCCAAAGGAAGTGGTTTTTTTAGACATGCAAATTATTTACAGGAAATGAATTTAAATTTGGTTTAACTGCAGAATGATAATACATAACTAAGGACGGTTAAGTGTTAACAAAATAAAAAGGTTCGTATTAACTTAGCATAGAGTATTACCTTAAATCTTATAATAACGTAACTTTTACCTAATAGTAAAATTTAAGATAGTATTTAAATTTAAGGTAGGCCTAATATTGCGTCAATTCAGTAGTATTTTAAACCACGCCAATCAGGTTCTTAAGTTAACTAATGAAACAAACCATTACACGTAAACTCAGAGATAAAAAATATATTAATATGATTATTTAGAGACCTTAAAAGCACTATAAATTACAATTTTAATTAAAGTAGTTAGGAGCCATTTTTGGGGAAATCTGAACTTTAAAAGTGTTTTCAGCGGTTTGGGGGGTTCCCTTGACAAAAAACCACTGAAAACAAATTACCATTGACAAAAAAAAAAAAAAACTGAAAACAAGGAAAGAACTTCTGGGGTCACCGTGGATACTTACCATGTTTTATAAAAATGGGGCGATTAGTGTGGTCTCTAGGTCTGTAAACATTCATACAGGTAGTTATCATCTCTAAAACCTTTTTTGGGTTAAAGGAGCACCAAACCAAATATTTACAGCAATAATTAAAATTCATAAAACAGCATAGTAAATTTAAGTTACAATAAATAATCTTAGGACATCAATTTGGGGAAAAGAGTTCACAAACTCACCAGGGTTATTAGTTCCGTATTTTGTATAACTTAAATTTATATTCCATGGTTAAAGAACTGTCTTGGAATTAAAGTATTTAAACTGAATTGAATGTACGTAATTTCCTTAATAAATAAGTAATTTATCAAACTACTCTAAATGAAAGCATTACTTAAAATCGTATGCAGTCGTATGTGTAGTCGCTAGATGTTAAAATAAAAATAATAAAAACCTGACGTTCAAAAAACATATGAATATTATAAAATTTTCCTCACTAAAAAAAAAAAAAATATAATGACATAACTTTCAAGTAAATTATACATATAGGTCTTCACAATACACAATTAGTCAATAATAATAATTATAATCCAAAAACAGCGTGTTATCCAAACAGAGAAAAAGATTAATAGGTTTTTTTGATTAAAGGAAGTAATTGAACCTAGAAAATAAGACTACATGGGCAAACTGCCTGTACGTAGGCGTAGCCATTGAATCACCTGTGGTTAATATTTAAGAAAACATGTTAAACTTAATTAAATCACAATTGATGTAACTAAATGTATTCAAATTTCGAAATTTAAGTTTTCAACTAAGTGTAATGGCAGTAAAAGAATAAATAGTAATATTTTTTTTTTCTGATCAACCTGGTTCGGAAACCCCGTAGAGTCCTAGGTGTACAATGTATATTCGTAATATCTTCTACCCTGAGGAAACAGCTACAGCACAACATAGTTATTAGCATTTAAAAAAATAAAACTAAAACAAAAACCATTCGCAGAATGCTAGGAAAAATAATTTATCTCCACGAGCCAGTGTAGAAATGGAACGAGACAAATCGGTTTTGGGTCTCTAAAGCTATTGTAAGTAAACAAAAGATTTGACGTCACCGTGTATCCGTGTTTCTGATGAAAAGAAGAAGAAAAGCCCGGTTCGGATCGAACTTTATTGTTCAATTTTCTTTTACTTTGATCAATAAATACAATTGCTTTGGTTTTCAAACGTTATTGAGAAAACAATGTCATTATTAATGCAGCCAATGCATGTAATTAACTTCATTACTCTGTTTCTAAGAAAATCAGTGATACATTAAAAACAGTTATTTTACATGTTATAAATTTTGGAAAAGACTAAATATTTGTAGATAGAAATTTACAATTAGTTAGTTTAAAATTTAGTGGGTTTTAGAAAAGACAATCCATTGTACGCAACTGATTGATAGAAATGCTGAATTATTATAGAGTATTCACTTCGGCTGAAGAATTAAAAGTCTGTTAATTTTTTGTTATGCTCACCACTGGGATCTTGTCAACCATGATAGTTACAAGGAAGGTAAAATGAGCAAAGTAGTGCTCAAAAAAATTTCTGACCAAAAATAAAAATTGCTTATAACTTTCTAATTTTTTCAGATACAAAAAATATGTTGGGTCAAAGTTCAGTAAAATTGTAATTATAAATAAGCGATATATAGCAATTTATATATTCTCCATAACAATAACATTAGGGCTGAGTAGCTACAGGGACAATCAATAAAAACCCTTTTTGTCGTGCAAATATAAATTTATTAGTTCTAGTTGAAGCCACATATCAAGTTTCATCAATATACATCTCATAAATAATCGAGATATCAAATGTTATTTATTCTCCTTAAGGATAACATTGTACAACGTACTGTGTTTAGCACTTTGAATATCTCTGCAACGGTTGGACGTAGAATCACAATTTAAACACTAAAATGATTTTTTAGAAGAGCTGAACCTACTGGTAAAAACAAACGTGAATTTTGCAGTAAAATTAACTGAGGAAATGATAAAACATTTTTCCCGTAAGATTAACATGGGAAATTTTATGAAAATGTTTTTGGACTTTCTCCGCAACCACTTAACCTAGGTTAATGATTCAAAACACGATATTATTTATTTTTTTAAGCTCTACAAAATGGTGAAAACCAAAACTTTGTGTTTTACAAATTTTTTTGTGAAAAATGCAGAAAGCTGATTTTTGGAAAATTTTGAACCCCCAAAAACCCCCATCTTTCCCCCCATCGGACCTTCCCATGGTCCGAAGTTCCTGGTTTTCGAATTTAAAGTCATGAATGTCACTTTACACATTTGAGCCAAATTTCACCGAAATCAGTCGTTTTTTACTCAGGTTATCGAGTTAACGGACACATCAAAATAAACTAAATGAAAATAAAAAAGGTTACTTTGTTTCAATCATTTTTACAATGTTAATAAAAGTAATATATATATATATATATATATATACATACATATTATATATATATTTTTTTTTGCATATATATATAATATTTATACATATATATAAATTTGAACGAATAGTGTTTTTGGCATCCGGGGACCTCAAAACAAAAAGTTATCATGGTCCTGGACTTAAGCCTTACCATGAGATCAACGGCAACCCCCTCCCCCCGTAGGGGAAATTTGATAAAATATTAGATCTGAATGATTTTCTTAAATTTGTTGAAAACAGCTGATTTCCCAATGAATCAGCTGTTTTCAGTATATCAGGTGTAAACATATATCTAAATACTTTAATGTTGGGTCCAGTACAAAATATCCATCAAATGGTTGCTAAAACAGTCGTTTTGTGAAGTTATGGACTTATTATATGAAAAAAATTCCACATATGTGGTATTTTTTAATCAGGAAAAGAATTTCTTTCAAATAAATTTATAAAAACACTATATTTCAATTAAAGATTTTGGTCTTGACCATCTTATACCATAAATCGAGTATGTTATTTAATTGTATGCTAACTGTTAAACTTTTACGTAAAATTTCACGCAACCTTACTCTGACATGTTTTTGTGTCTTAAAAATAAATGAGTTATAAGCAATTGTTTTTGTTAAAAATGGGTTTTTGAGCGTAGCGATAGAGTTTGGTGGAATATTTTTAGCGAATTTCCCATATAGGGAAGAAGCTATTACCGTAGTCGGCATGGTAAGACCTAGGTCCGGGACCATGATAACTTTTCGTTTTGAGGTCCCCCGATAACAAAAACACCATTCGTTCAAAACTGTAGATATATATATATGTATATATGTTATATATATATACATGTATATATGTTATATATATATATACATATATATACTATAAATGTATGTATATATAAAATTTATAAATGTTGCTTTACACGTGTGTACCAAATTTCTTCAAAATCGGATTTTGACGAAATTTGGTACACACGTGTAAAACAACATTTATAAATTTAAGTTCGAAAACCAGACTTATCGATCTATCCGAAGGGGTATTTTGGGGGTTTTGTACCCCAAAAATGTTTTTTTTTAGAATTTGTTACATACAATCTTTGTAAAAGACAAATATTATTAGTCACCATTGGATACAGCTTAAAAAACACACAATTTAGTGTTTTAATAATTGCTTTACGTCAATTGGTTACGGAGATATTAAAAGTGCTAATCACAGTACCTTGTCCAATGTTATTCTTAAGGAGAATAAGAATAATTTTATAACTCGCTTATTAATGAATGTATACCGACCAAACTTGGTATATGGCTTCAACTGGTAGTGGTCTATTGTCACTAGCACAAACAAATATTTTACCGATGGTTCCCGTAGCAGCAAACCTGAGTACTCCGCCCCCATGTTATTCTTATGGAGAAAAAGTAAAATATTATGTCTCCCTATTAACATTAATCAATAAAACTTGGTATGTGGCTTTACCTAGTTGAGTTAAATGCATATTTGTATATAAACCCATGTTTTGTATTCCTTGTTTCAGCAAGCCTGCATACTCAGCTGCCATGTTATTGTTATGGATAATAATTAAAATGTCATTAATCGTTTATTTAAGATTGTATATTGATGAAAATTGGTATGTGGCTTTATGTGGTATTAAGATACAATATATTCATAGGAAATTCACTTAGTACGCGGGTTTGCTGCTACGAGGGTATTTATTTCTTTGAGCCATTTTATTAAGTTTATAATTACGCACTACTTTAACGTTCGTTTAACCTTCCTTGTAAGTATTATGGTTTACGAGATCCCAAGGGCGAGCATAACAGAATGAACGCACTGTATAGTATCATTATTATAATTCTATAACAATATAAGGATTATAGAGATATTATGTTTGGAAATATACATGGTTGTAGCTAAAGTTTTTGTAGAAACTATGCAGTAAACCAAAGAAAGACTGAGCAATATTGACCTATGTTTATCCAACTCTGACATTCCTACAGCATCCTAAGTGCGATGCTTTCACTATGGGACTATTAGTAATATGTTATGATAAAGTGTGAAAATTTAAAATGACGTAATTATGTTCGTCCATGGCCCCATAAACACTAAGGATATTTATAGTTTTAATTATAATCTTTTACACATTTAATTAGTAACTTACCATGGTTATGTTTTATAATTAAAAACCTGCCTGAAAATTATTTAACATCTCAAACAATTTTAGCATACGAAGTTAATGGACCCTTCTATAAAGCTTATATTAATCACAATAATAAGAGTTTTTTGTGATGGAATATTCCCAATCAAGGAGCAGTTTTTTCTTGAGGGCCAAAATAAATCGTAAGAATATTTTATACCAATTTTTTATGAAGCTTACTTTTTCTAGTATTCAAATCAAGTGAGTTTTTGCCATCAACTAAACTTTCACAGCACTCATAATGTGTGACAATAACCTAAACTAATACTTGAAATTTGTTATAATAAGTTTAGTCTTGTAATATTGTGGTCTTTGTGCTTTATATTTAGACACACATTTTGAAGGCTATAACAATGTTATTAATATCCAAATAAATATAACAAATAAATACATCAGTTCTGCTTACTAAACGTATGAGAATAACAATAGTTTACCAGCGGAAGTTTGCTAGGAGGATACTGAGAAAAAGTTAAATTACCTTTCAAGTGAAGTTGTAAAATAGCGGTGCATTTAAATGACACATTACCCCTTTTAACATCTCAGAGTTGGGGTTATGCTTTAAAAGTCATATTTTTAATATGCTAATCCAGTAATAATATTATAATTGGATGGAAATGATTAAAAACGAAAATAAAACCCGGTTTTCATTTTATTAGTGGAGGAATACTATTGATAAGGAACAAGGAAATAGGTTATGCCCATAAATGTTCATAATCGGGGGACTAATATAATATTTTATATTTTTTACTTGTATGTCCCCTGTTCAATTAAGTTTCATATTAATTCTATATGATCAAACTATAAGGTAGAATATATAGTAATTAATGCATTTCCTTATTAAACAGCATATTAAATTTTGTTGTATTAAATTATTTTAAAATGACAATGGTATTCTGGGCAACTCCATACGAAATAATACTGTATCTAACAACAGATATGTACTTTTTTAGTAATTCCTTTTTTTGAAAGATAATTTCTTAACATAATGTTGTATATTCTAACCGTGTGATATTCCTATAATAGTCTTGTCTATTGGACCTAAGAAATTAAAGCTATAACTGTTTATATTCTGGGTACCTTGAATTTCCTTCAAAACTCTATTAATGTGAAATAACTTTGAGTTAAATTTGTTAAGCCAATAATACGTCAATGGAATAACAAACATGTATGTATCACACGTTGTTTGGTGGAGTTTTCAATCTTGTTACCATTTGACTGTCATCAGTCAAATAAACAATAGTCCTGTCCCATAAAGTGGATATACATTCGTTCATTTTTATTCCAGTGTCATTAGTTTTTTAAATTCCAATCACTATACTGTGCCTCGTCTAGTTTATCTTTATGAACGCATGAAAAAATTAATTATGAAAATTAATTAATAGTAATAGTGACAAAAATAATAACATCATATTTAGTTTCAGTTGTAGCTTATTATCCAAATAATAATAACAATTCAACATAAGAATCAGTTTATCAAGTGTATTTTGTATTGTTATTGTCAAAAGATATGTTGGGTACAGTATTTCTAAATGCTCCACACTATCTTTACAACAAATGTAGTTAACTTTCATCTGAACATGTTTCGTAAAAAAAGTAATGAAATGGTAAGCAATGGTGTTTGCTGTTACCATAAAATCCATAACACAAAAAGTATTAAAAAAATTATTGATATGTATAAAAAAGTATCAAAATGTATATTAAAGTATCACATTTAACGCCACGTTCGTGAATATAAAGCATTCCCTTCATCTTATGAAGGAAGTGCAAAATACGTACTTAAATAATAATGTTCTAAATAAGAGACACTGAGAAGCTAGAGCTGTTACTCCATTCCTGTACGGAGTGGTTCATTTGCATCCCGGGGTATCTCCCGTCGCAGACGTGATAATTTATTGGTTTCGATCATGAAAATGTCTTATACATTTACCACCACTTAGTAAAACAAGAGTCTCGTAGCTTGCAGACTCTGGCTGTTTGTTTTAACACTTACTTAGCAAGCATTAACAAAGTTTTAAAATTGTCTTATCTTCTCACCTTAAGCATGCTTTTTTGTAATAGTCTACATTGTAGTTATAATATTGCTACAAGATTGTATTTATTTTTCAATAGGTAGCTTTATTTAATTTTTATAAAACTGTAAGCTTTCGATAAAGCTACCTAAAACTTTAATTTACCTCACTAGTTTACTATGGACTTTGTTGTTAGTACTTGACGTGCGTACTATCGTACTTACGTCTATTTAAGATGGAACATAATGATATTTGCAGTGACGATGATGATACTGATAGTATGGCGTCTATATAGCAAATCACAACTACATAAAATATCTTTTAAAAACCCTTCAATTATACTGAAAAAAAACAACTTTAGAATAGCTAATATAAAAATCGAGTTCACACTCAGCACGCGGACGTGAGGGAAGTGAATTTCCACATAAAAAACTTTTAAAAATCAAAATCAGTGTTAAAACATACATTCATTCCAATTTTATCGAAATCTAAAAATAGTTTATTTCTTGGCTATTCTGATGCTCCTGGATCTATTTACCTGCAATGTTGGGAATACCATGTTGCACATTATAAGGTTAGGAGTCAGTATGGAAAGTAGGCGTGAGGATACTGGGGACGATAAAACTACACAAACATATGAATAACAGGCTTTTCTATTTAAAATCCTCATAAGACAACGTACTGTGTTTAGTCGATATACATTTTCTTTAATAACTCGGTAAATATTTGTGCTAGAATGGTGAGAGAAGGCTTAAAACTTTCGCCTCACTAATTTGCATAATTTTAGATCCGGGGATTTTCTGACCTTTTGGGCCCAAAAACTGAAAATCTCTTTACCCATTATAAAAAAATACCCCGTCGCAGCAAACATGCATACTCAGCGAATTTCCATTGGAGATAAATGTCTTAATACTTCATAAAACCACTTACCGAGTTTCATAAAAATATATTCACAAATAAGCGATATATACAATTTTAATTATTCTACATGAGAATAACATTGGGGCTGAGTACGCAGATTTGCTGCATCAAGGAACACAAAAAATGGGTTTTTATGCTAATATCAATATAACTCAACTAGGTGAAGTCATATACCAGTTTTTATTCATTTATGTTTATAATTAAGGCAGACGTAGCATTTAGTTATTATCCATAAGAATAACATGGGGCTGAGTATGCAGGTTTGCTGCTACGGGAGCCTTTGGAAAAAATTATTATTTTGAGCAAATATCAATAGACCACAACCAGATGAAGCCGTATACCAAGTTTTGTCAGTATACGTCCATAAATAGGCAAGATATAAAATTTGTCTTTTCCTCCATAAGAATAACATTAGACAACGTACTGTGTTTAGCACTTTGAATATTTCGGGAACCAATTGACTTAGAGGAATGATCAAAATACCAAATTGTGTGTTTTTTAATGCTGAATCCAATTGTAAAAACTAAAATTTGACAATTTCAAAAATTATTTGTAAAAAATTCATAAAACCCATTTTTGGCGTATAAAACCCCCCAAAATACCCCTTCGGACGGAGCGATCTGGCTAGTTTTCGAACTTAAGTCATAAATGTTGAGTCATAATACGTTTAACCATATTTCATCAAAATTGGATTATTTTTACGAGAGTTATCGTGCTCACGGACACACACACACACACACACACACACACACATATATATGTATATATATATATATATATATATTATATTATTTAGTTCACTGCATAGGGCTACTTTTATCATTATTATTTTTAAAAGAAAATTACCAGAGTACCCTCAAAATTCGTTTTTAATTCACTGACACGTGTTTCGAGGTTTACCTCATGATCACAGTGCAGCTAATAACCTTAAACTTGTAATTGAATAATCTGTAAATAAACAAAACAGTATGATAATTTTGTTAACATATGCTAAATTATCTATCTATATATGATTAATTACTTTTGATTTTTTTGATTGTTTCAAAGATTGGATTTTTTTGTTGCGCCTGCATTATATTTAGTATATTAGTTTTGTCTTCTGAATAATTCATGTAAATGTGAAGCTCTTCTTTTGCATTCATTTTGTCACCTTTCTTTTCAATAGACAAAACTTCTAAACTTTCTTGCAGTGTACCAAAATTGTGATCTGTAGTTAAAATATGTTCGGCAAATTTTTGATTTTTATGTGGTTTGGTTATTTGATTTTATAGCTTGAATATGCTCTTTATATCTACATTTAAAATTACGTCCAGTTTGCCCAACGTAATATTTTGCTCTTGCCAGTGCAATTCGCCTGAGCAAGGCTCGCTGCTGGAAGGAGCTGTGCCGGGACGTGGACTCCGATCCATGGGGAAAAGGGTACAAGCTCGTCACGAGAAAGCTCGGGGGAATGGGGGCCAGCAGTGCCTCTATGCCTGCAGGCACGATCACGGCCATCGTCGATGCTCTCTTCCCAAGTCACCCTGTGAGGCGAGAGGAAAGAGTAACGGGGCCGGTGCCTGATGTTCCTTTGTTCACGGAACAGGAGCTCGTGGCAGCGTCGTCTGCCATGCACAACAACAGAGCTTCAGGCCCTGATGGCATTCCGGTTGAGGCTCTGAAGGTTGTGGCGGGAAGTCACCCACATCTGCTGCTGCGCATGTTCAACGCGTGTTTGGCGGCGGGTGTGTTTCCGTCACGCTGGAAGACAGCTAGACTGGCGCTCATCAGCAAAGGCAAAGGTGACCCGGAGTCCCCGTCGGCATACAGACCACTCTGTATGTTGGACACGGCGGGTAAACTCTTTGAGAGGTTGCTGAAACCCAGGTTGAGGTTGGCCGTCGAAGCCGCTGGGGACTTGTCCCCCCGGCAGCACGGCTTTCGGAAGGGCCACTCAACCTTGAATGCCGTGGCTGAAGTCCTGGGCGCCGTCCAGCGGGCTGACACGGCCTGCCATCAGGCCAGGCCGATCGTGCTGCTGGACACCCTGGACGTTAAAAACGCTTTTAACTCGGCCCGTTGGGTGGACATGCTCGAGGCGTTGCAGCGGGACTTCAGGGTACCCGACTATCTCTTGGTCGTGGTACAGGACTACCTGAAGGAGCGCAGGCTGCTATATAGCACAGAAGCAAGGGTCGATCCTTGGCCCTGACCTTTGGAACGTGGCATATGACGGAGTGCTTCGCCTCGAGATGCCACCACAAGCCTATCTCGTGGGCTACGCAGATGATGTAGCCGCAGTCATCACGGCTCGGAATCCGGAGTTAGCCCAGCTTCGCCTCAACCAGGTGATGTTTCGGGTCAACAGATGGATGAGCGGTCATGGACTTGAGCTGGCGGTTGCCAAGACCGAGATCGTCATGCTCACGCGACGGAGGATCCAAACAGTAATCCCTATGACTGTTGGTGACGTGGAGGTCCAGACGAAGACTGCGGCGAAGTATCTGGGAGTAGTGCTTGACCGCCGCCTCACATGGTGGGAGCACATCCAGGCGGTTTGCAACAAGGCGACGAGGGTTGTTCTGTCGCTCAGCAGATTGATGGGGAATGTCGGTGGCCCGAGGTCCAGCAAGAGGCGACTTCTCATGTCCACCGTCAACGCGACTCTCCTGTACGGCGCAGAAGTGTGGGCGGGTGCCATGAGAGTCAAAAAACACAGCAAGAGAATTCTCTCCGTTCAGCGCAGGGCGGCTCTTAGGGTTACCTGTGCGTATCGCTCTGTGTCTGGACTGGCTGTAATGGTTGTGGCTGGAGTGTTTCCCCTTGATCTGCTCGCCGCTGAGAGGCAGAACATCTTTCGCCGTGCTCCTGATCTCGGAAGAGTCCAAGCTGCTGTGGAAGCCAGACTCGAAATTCTACGAGTTTGGCAAGAGCGTTGGAACGGTGGACTGGAAGGGCGATGGACGTTTCGTCTCATCAGAGACATAAGCCCGTGGTTGAGCCGTGCATTTGGGGAAATTGACTTTTTCTTGTGTCAATTCCTGACGGGCCACGGGTACTTCAGGGAATACCTTTTTCGCATGGGGAAGGTGAGGTCATCTCAGTGTAGGTACTGCCCGGAGGAGGTGGATGATGCTCATCATACTTTCTTCCGGTGCAGTCGTTTCGCTGAAGACAGGAGGAGGCTCGTCTCTGCTGTCGGCGATCTGTCCCCGGACGTCGTGGTGGAGGCGATGCTTCGAGATGAAGACTCCTGGAGAGCGGTTGCGCTCTTCGTGCAATCCGTTCTTCGGGGAAAGCGAGACGAGGGATGCTTAGGTGACCTCTAAGTTTCCCGAAACGGTGACGTGACCCGTCTGGGCGCAAGACACGCGGGCCAGTGCCGAAGTTGTCCGATAAGGGTTCCGGCCTGGTTTTTCCCCCGCGGCTCCGTAGGAGGTTTAGTGGGTATACCTCGTAAGAGGGAGTCCCACACTGTTCCTTTGGGTTCGCGCATTAAGCGTTCCTCCTACGTAAAAAAAAAAAAAAAAAAAAAAATATTTTGGGCATTCCTTGCATGTCAATTTATATATTCCTGATCGGTCAAAAATGTCGGCGTTTTGATTATGTGAGCCGTTTGAAAATTTTGTTATCAAATGAAATGTATTATTCCTGGTTTTATAGCTGACTTTTAAGTTGGTATTTACGAAGGTTTTTCTCATAGCTTTGTTGAACACAGAACTATAAGGCATACAGATAAACTCTATCTTGTTTTGTACATCAAAATTTTGTGAAGTTTTATTTTTAATTTTTCTTATGATAGTATCAATTATTTTAGAGTTGTATCCATTTCTTATAGCTATCGATTTGATTGTACAAAAAAAATCCAATCTTTGAAACAATCAAAAAAATCAAAAGTAATTAATCATATATAGATAGATAATTTAGCATATGTTAACAAAATTATCATACTGTTTTGTTTATTTACAGATTATTTAATTTTAAGTTTAAGGTTATTAGCTGCACTGTGATCATGAGGTAAACCTCGAAACACTTGTCAGTGAAGTAAAAATGAATTTTGAAGGGTACTCTGGTAATTTTCTTTTGAAAATAATAATATATATATATACATACAGTTTCGAACGAATGGTGTTTTTGGGGTCTGGGGACCTCAAAACGAAAAGTTATCATGGTCCCGGGCCTAGCTTACCATGCCGACTACGGTAATAGCTTCTTCCATATAGGGGAAATTCACTAAAACACTCGTTTCACTAAAAGTACTCGTATTGCTTAACCAATACAATTGTGAACTGAATAGTTGCCTTAAAACATAAATAGAATTCACCTAGTAATAATTAGATTAATCAATTGTAAGTACAATTTGGATTTGTAAATAACTTCTCCCGATCATACATACATGGCTTACAATATGTAAGAGTTGGTGTGAAACAAATAAATTATAACGCAAATCTAACTTTATACGTAATCTACCAAATACTACAATGTAAATCCATGAAAACATGATTCGGAGTTTTAAATAATGGACGACGCCCGCCGCTTCGGCACGAGCAACGCTGCACAAATCAACAAATCACAAAAGACTGGGGTTTTAAACCCAATAAATTACCAACTTAGTTTTTCTTTGCCGTTACTCAATACTTTAATCAAATCAAAACAAAGCAAATATTCCTTATCACCAATTTTGTCTTTAGATTGTTTGTCTAATTTAATATCTCAGACCGGTAGCAATTTAAGGAATTTCTGTGATGCATATTTCATTATAAATAACGAAAGAAGTACTAATGTAGATTACTATCATTACAAGTATGTTTATATTAAATATTGAGCACTCTTCTGATGCACCATGCTTAATTTTTTCTTCGTTTTCCAGAGGGAGGATCAGTTAGATGCATGGGTAAGTCTAAGCTCAGACAAAAATAATAATCGTAAACAAATATTTTAAAAATGTAATTACAAGAATATTTATTGCTTGAAGACCAAAATTATTCACAACAATTTTCAAGAATCACAAAGTAATATCTAATCTAGCTGAAACATTATTTATAGAATGTACATAACTTAGTCAAGTAAAGGACTCGCGGGGACCGTTAGCGGGTCGCCGTTAAACTGTTTTATGTACCTCAGTTTATACCTGCACCTGCTGCTATCTTGTTTACTGACTTTCAGTTTTTGAATCCAACATTATTTATTATTTAAAAAACCAATCTCTTATTAGTTGTTTGTATAACTTTTTTAACCTTATTATGAATTTTGAGTATTCAAACCAAATTATACTTTATGTCCTTATAAATTTCAGGCACCATTAGGGTAATTTACTGCCTTTGAATCTTTATTAGTAAATACAATATAAAAACTATAGTAATATTATTTGAAATATTTACTACGAATCATAATTTAATACTCGGTGTTGATTACTTATTATATAGCATTTCTTAAATATAATTCTGTAAACGAAATTTTGAACTGGATACAGTGGGAGTTTGACTAATCGCAGTATGATGGGAGGGGCTCAAATTAAAGGTATTGATAAAAGGGACTCAGTAGTAAAAAATAGTACTATTTCCTAAGAGTTACCAAGAAACGAGAAATAATGTAAAAGATTTCCCCCAAAAAGCACGACGATTTAAACATTTCTGATTTGTTTACATGTACACATGAGATTTAAATGACTGTTTTGCTTACGTTTAACATCGGTCCATATGTTCATATTGTTTAATTTTGCTAAGCATGAACAAATTAAACAAATAAGACAATGCAAAACAGAGCAGAGCAAGATTAGGGGTAATTCCCGCCTTCGTTACTTATAACTTATTATCGAATAAGGTGTAAGCAACATTGTTGTATTAATACATTTAACAAATTTGAGTTCAGTAAATAATTAAGATTAGTAGTAATTGGGGTAATACCTGTATCTCATTGCAACAATAAATAGATACCAATTTGGTTGTGAAACAAATTTTAGCCACCAAACTATTTGTAACTGTAAAATAACTGTAACCGTATATTATGTATTTTGCATGAAATTAAATAATGCTGGCGTGGTAGCTTGTTTACGTGGGCCGTATATGTTAGACTAAATATTGCTCTATCCTGGAGAAAGCTATCCAGGATAGTATAGTAAAGCATCACTGTATAGCTGTATATTATAGTGTAAGTATAATATTATGTAAAGATAATTTTGTAAATGTATAATTCCAGGTACTGCAATATTTTTAAAATATTTGTTGAACAAATGGGTAATATTCGTACCAACGTAAATACAAGGTAAGCATGTTGCTGATACCAAAAGAACGGAGGGCCTGCAATGCATTTAAACTACTTATTAGCTGTTCTGTGACCCCTGGGGGACTGGTAACGCAACATGTGTCACGCCGATCAAAACGCTCGATGTGTCCCTAGCAAACTGTAGCTTGTAACCTTCACACAACAATTTGATTTAACGCAGAGATTTGATCGGATATTACTGTATGTTGTGATTTCGATAATATTTTGTCAATATTGCCAATGTTGATCAATGTTTTTTATGTAAGCTTGTGAGAATGTATGCATTTTATAAAACCAATTTTGTACCACTAGACATGCATTATTATATTTCGATTAGAGTTTAAGTATATATTTTATTACTCAATGGTTTTAAAGTTCTATATTTGTATAATCAAGTAGAACATGCTATTCAAACCAATACACGTTTTATTCGTACTCTCAAATTTATGATACTCAACAGTGAAAAATAAACTATTTTCCAAAATAGTAGAACAAAAACGTACACTAATAAACTATAGCACATAATACGTAATTGCTATAAGCATTTAATTGGTTTATAAACTTTATACATTATCTTAATTCTGATTACTCTCTAGTTTTATATACTTAGAACGAGATTAGCCAGTCCCATAGTCCAAACATTCATTATATAAACGAAAGGTCTTAATACAATAACTTAAATTATACATTAAAACAATGTTTAAAAGAGCAACACCTTACTCGTTAATGTATTGAATTTGTTTTCAAGGTTGAGGTAGAAAACTTCAGTTACGCAATCAGATGGCTAACCTAATGTGAGACTCATGCTAGTATAACGCGATAATCATGACCATTAACCTCTATTGACTCATCAGTTTTGTTTTCTATGATTACGTATTTATAGATAACGTATATGATTTTTTATCACGTTTTCACAGAATATTTATATGGACACTTAGGCACACGGTCCCATATGTCCACACCCTCCACCACTCTAACGCACAACCGAATCCACGCCAAGTGATCGTTTCAACGTGAACAATAGTAGAAACTGTGTTCCGCACAGAAGCGGATACAGGGGGGAGATCATGGAGGTCATGACCCCCTCCCCCCCCAAAAAAAACCCTGAGACCTTCACGTATTTTGCCCATTTCTCACCGTAAAGGTTATTGTATTTTGACAGTTTATATATTTTTTTCACTCATAGCCCATAACCCCCCCCCCCAAGAAAAAAAAAAACAAAAAACTATAGTCCGTATTCGTCACTGGTTTTGCGTCACGTCACCGAAAACGTACGGATAGTAGATGTAGACTGTGAACCGGCCTTGCCAATGCTGTACACGTACGACCAAAAATAACCTTGACTTGACAGAAACTGTTTGAAGTCCAACTCGCCGACCATGGTTGGACTGAGCCTGGCAGACCATCGTCCACACCACTATTGATACCAGTTTTCCCGCCATTGCTAGTAGGTGAGGGAGCGCTCCTCGGCTTTCGTTGCCAATATCTTCTTGTCTCTGGTAACTCACATTTCTCTCCGCTGTTACATGTTTGACAGGGATTACTCCGGCAACCATCTCGACAGCCGGATCTTGAGAAGGCTGAAGAGACATCAGAAAGATCCGGGCTGAACACTGAACCCTTCACGGTACCGGAGATGACATTGATAACCCATTGACCGTCTGTCCGATCGTATGTCAGAATTCTGAACTGGAGGTAATTTTCGATGCAACAGATAAGCTGGGACAAGGCACATGATCCTCAGCGTGCCAAGCAAAACAACCAATCTCGCCGAGTTGACAGTGTAGACCCATTAATACTTATAACAATAACAAGTTTAATATAATCAAGATTTACTTTGTTACCTCACTACCGTGAACCTAAAAATAATTTAGTAAGAAACCAACATTCCTTGTGAGCGCTATAGAAGTTATCATAAAGATAATTCGTGTACGGTGAAAAATAGAGAAAATGTAAAATAATTATTTTGATCAATCTATTTTTTAGTAAGTAATGTTTTTCTTTATGTTAGTATCCACGATGGGAAGGAATGGTTTAAATAAGTTGAATTACTGAATACAAATTCAACTCTCCAAACACCCTCAAGTTGTTATCGGCCGGATTCACATCCAGTACAGTGCATTGTAACTATAACTCTAAATTGATTCTAATACTACTGATTGCATTTCTACCAAATACAGTTATTGTTACTGTAGTTATAATTTTCATGATATGCTTACTCATATTTTGAGTAAACCTGGATGATAATTTTGTTACAAACAAACCTTTACCAAATATTGAAATAATGATTCCATTTCACTACCTATTAAATATTTATTAAATAATGTAGTATATCTAATAATGGTTTTAAATGTAATTCGAACCAACAGACATTTGAGCATATAAAATAATACAGCTCTTTTGGCTAACTAACATAATTCTGCTTTAAATGTATGTTTCATAAAGAGGATTATTCTGCAACTAAATAAAACCTGAGACTCCACCGCTCTGCGGGGTTGTACATTTGCATATCACCATCAAACATCTTAGCCTCTGGATAATTGAATGGTTTGCATCATGGAACCGTCTTCTGTACCGTATTCTCTGAATAGCGCGTTTGGCTCAATCACTACAACATCATACAGACAGTGCTATCATTAATGTACAATGTTAATTTAATAATTGGCAATCTAACTTGATTAAACTGATATGTTTTAGTGATAAAGACGTGAAATATATTGATTTTTGTTTACAAGAGTTTTAAACTCGAGTTCCTAGCAACGCCTTTCAGGGTTTTCAACTAATTGTTTAATCGATGTAGAAAAACTGATCGTTTAAATGTTTTACAAATATTATTGTAAAACACCTGACTAAATAGACTTGCAGTAACAAGGTCATATCGGTTTTATAAATGTAATACTGCAATGTGTCACAAAAATGGTTAATATACAAGAGAATGTCTATAAGTGTCATCTTATTTTATTAATTAATAATGACAACAATGTTTCAAGTAGTTTTCATTGAGTTTCGTTGTTTTTCATGTTAAGGGTCTGAGTTATAATTATATAAGATATATAAGTTATAAATTAATCAGTCATCAGTTATTAGCCTTCAGAATGTCTTCATAGCAAAGGCAATAAACACGGAGTTAAAAGTAAATGGTTTAAAATATCTTCCAAGAAACAGTTGAGTTTAGTTCAACCTTGCTAGCATAGCTCCGGACTCAATATTCAAATACAGACGGAAGAGAGTGCAGTTGCATCAATAGTACTGTTATTATTTAATATTCGTGTTTACATGATGAAAATATAATGCCTATAAATGGGGAAACAATTTGATAGAAGGTAAAGTGATGAATTGGTAAAGTTAATATTTATTTCTCTGTTATTGTACGTAAATAATTACATTTACTGCAACAAAGGTATATAAACGTGTACAACTGGTTTTGCTGGAACCTTCTCTCTTGCTAGAATGTTGACAAATACTACCCTGGTAACAGTTTATAGTAGGTTGACCAGGATTTTCTTGAAAGTAAGCTTGAAAAACATAACTATTGTGAGTTCAGTTCACATAATGGTCTGCTTCACTAAAGATTGCTTATAAAAATAGTTGTCATCATCTGATTTTTGTTAGATCATTTGACTTCTATATAAATTTATAGTTAAAATTAAGCATGTAATGTTAAGCTAAAAAATTACAATAAATAAATCAAACAATTCGAGGTAATTAAAACGTTTAAATCCTTTAACGTTGCATTAGACTAAACTTTTGTTATATGAGGAAAAATTATGATGATGAATGAAAGTACAACAAAATCTCAATATTGATGCAACGTAGTTAAACCATTAGTAATTTATATTTTTTGTGTATTATAGTTGAATAATATTTATATTTATATTGGAAATAGTATTGAATGAGTTTTAAATTGAAAGATTTATTTCTTAAACAGTGTTTTCGTTTCAAACATGTCGGGAACCGCTAAACATAAGTCACTTATAGTGTTGTGTTTTATTTAATTGAGGATTGGTTCTCAGAGTGAGTTTTTTGAGCTAATGTTGTAGCTGCATTGGTTAGGGTTTCCTCTAAAGATTATACGCTTAAAGAACTCTTGACCTAGAGTAAAATTTACTTAAAACAACATTTAATGACCTTGTTTTACCACATCATTTTATTGTTTTAGTTATTTCAGTTTTGCACGTATTACGTGTTTTATAGTTTTAATCAACGATATATTAAAGGTTTAACTTAAACTATATAATAATATACAAATATTGATAAATATTGATGAACTGAAATATAGAACTGAAAAAGAACGCTAGAAAGCGTAACACAAGTAAGCGAGCTGCATTTGTATCAGGACACGTACCCGCGAAATCTGAATGTCTTGAGTTGATTGTATGGAAGACGTGAGATGTGGGTGAACACAGCGTAAATATGTAAACCACACTTGTGCTGATATAACCTCTGTTGATTTAAAGTTTTCTTGAAACATTTCAGTTTTCTTAAAATTAAATAGAATTTTATATTTGTTACAGGATTTTCTTATAGTTTTATGATGATAATTCGCTAATAATATTGAATAATATAAACTCAATTTCTTAACTACTGCTGCTATTTTAACCAACTTGGTAATTAAATTGTGTGTTTTTTTGTCCCATAAAATATTTATTACTGTATACATTGGCACAATATGACCTATAAATTCAATAAGGATAATAAATTAGTTCTTTTGATGCTTAAAATCTTACAGTACAATTTCCACGACTTTACCTAAGCTTATAAGCTTAGGTTCGCAAACTAAAACGTTAGGTCTTGGACTAAAATAATTGTTATTCAGAAGCTACCAAAGATATGTTATCGAGTGACATTATTATTCCATAGTTTTGTATTACAATGACACCATTCGCATTTCAGAGCCTAGCAACCAGTGTGTGGCACTCCGGGGACTCCTCTGACAATGACGTGTGACCTGCGTAAAATGCAGATAAATGAATACACATGTAAAACTACTGCTAGATGAAGTAGAAATGTATAAATATATCTTAAGAAACATTTTAGAAAATAACTTGTATTTTTGCGCCTATCTTCTTGTGAAAGCTGAGGTCATCACAAGTAGCAAATTTGAGTCGGAAAAATATACGAGTAGTGGTTTAGAAAATACAGTGTATTCCGTAAATGTCAATATGTTAAATGTTTCAATAGTTATAAAATGGCCGCCATTTTTAAATGGATAAAGTTAAGTGAATTATTTTTACTTACCTCTCTGAAAGTTCTAGAAACGCGTATCTCAGAAACAATAGTAACCGGTCTAGCGCCATTGTAGCGGGAACATCTCCCGCCCTGACCACATCATTCTTTGCCAAACCTTCGTTCCGAGCAGACGTGTTAGCAGCACTACAGTTCAAGATGTCGAGCGCTAACGTGAAGACTCAGCTGCAATACACCACTGCTACTTTCGCACCTCCATCACCGCAACCGACACCGCAGCCACTATCAAACAAGGGAGTGGTGCAGCAGCAGCAACGGCTACATACCTGAAGACGTCATTAAACACTCGTAAATCAAACTCTCCACCATACACTAGGATAGCTGATCTACGTGAAGAATGTGGCTACGTCATCCGTTCGTTCAGGAGAGTCGACACCCCATTCGGTGAGACGGTAGTCGTGATCCTGGAGGGGCAAGTCGGAGATGATTATAACCTGAGGGTCTACCTGCCAAGACGCTTCAACCCTGCCGTCAACGATCAAGACATCAAATTATACAACGTGGAATACGGGGAGGGCTTCGACTGGTGAAACACAGCCGGCAGCAGCCAGGCAGCACATTCACGCCATTGAAATTTTTATAAAGGAAAAAATATTATAAAGCAAGAAAAATAAGAAATGAATTTTAAATATTATAATTTTGATAGGGTTTGTACGTATATTCACATTCAGAGCATAAATCGTTGTTAATTTATTTACTTTCCTAAATTTACTCTTTAGCATAGATTAGCTTGTAGTGTGTGAGTCAGTGGTCAGTAGTCGAGATGGACTTGAGGTGGAAACATCCGTTCTCTGCAGTAGCGGACGGTCCATCGGGTTGGTTCTCTGCAATAGTGGCAGGTCCCTCGGGTTTCGGTAAGTCGCGGTTCATGGCACGTTTCATTTCTCACGCCACGGAGATGTGCGAAACACCGTTTTCCATCAACGGGACTAATTTAAAAATGCATTAATTTAAGATTTGCATTGACACGCAAAGTAAAGTTCCAAAGTGAGCAGGTTTTTAGACAAGTTCAGCTGGATTCTTCAGTGGTAAAATTGCATAATGATTTGGGGTTAGTGTTACTGATGTTTTCCATTAAGAACCAGAGCCAGATAACTTTCGATCAACTCATTATCTCAGGAGAGAATACTTGGATCTGAAAAATCAATTCAGACATAGTGTTCAGTCTCCCGAAGTACAGTTTGCTTAACCGGATAAGTATTTCTCAAAATTGTCCTTATACCTTATGGAAAGTAATCATGATTTCAATCCTTATAGCCCTTTAAACCCCTTTAAGCCCTTTAAACAAGTATTTTTGAAGGATATAAATTAAGTTATGCAGATACAAACTCTGTCTCAGAGCTGTTTAATTAATTCTTTGTTGGGATAGGGCTTGGGTCTGAATAGTAACCCTCCAAAGCCTGGAACTTTATTTCTTTCATGTAGAAAACATTGTTTTTGTCATCTGCAACTGAAGTGGAGCCTTGCATTTGCTGTTTTATTTGGGGATATGAAGTAACGACTACTGCATGCATATTCAAAATGCAAAAGGGCATTGAGAGTCATTTTTGACTGAAGTAATCATAAAAAGTCACATAAAGACATTTTTTAGATAAAATAATATTCTGAATTTCCCTTCCCAATATAATTTGGAATCAACTTGTTCAATAACATAAAATTATAGCTTTTTTAAACAAAATCCTCCTCCTCAAACTTGCGCCCTACAAATCCAAATCCTACCCCATTCCACCGCTTTTTTTCAAAAAAGTTTTGTGTTCATCAATAATAGGAGCGTGTGAGTACTCGTATATCGAGTCGAGTTTGCACTACTCGACTCGACTCGAGATATTGCAAACAACTCGTGAGTTCGAGCCGAACAGTACAGTTGATTAAACACTCAAACCGTCTCAAATGACAGTTACAAAAGCAATAAATCCGCCCGAGTCGAGGTTAAAACGAATTAGATTGTTCTCTGTACGTTTTACAAAATAAATCTAACATCACTTCATATGGAGTTGGCTTTGTCTAAGAAAAAACAGTGATATTAAATTTGAAATACCAATGTGACAGTACACGCATTCGGATCCACTTTTGCACTCCGCGCCGAGGTAGCACCACCTCGAACTAAAAAGGCCGGACTCAGCCGGAGTTCTCTGACATCACTGTCTTGAGGGACGTAAAACTTCACTGTCTTGACGTAGGATCTTTTTTCCACGGTTTTTAGTTGCTGTCGGGCTTATTCCAGCCAACGCAATATGAACAATATTCAAAGTGAACTTAAACATTCATTAGGGTTTTAATCTTTAATCTAATGATTTAAAAGTGGAAATCGGTTGCCTAACTTATAATATGTATGGATATCAGTTATAAATTTCATATTTTTACTTAACACATCGCAATTGTACTTTGGCGTTTTGTTCGCCATTTATTCACCGTGAGAATCTCCTTTTATTTTTGTAAAGTCAACTGTTGTTTATTCATTCAAGTTGAATATTTGTTGTAGTCCGAAACTCTGTAATGTTACTTTATGATATTAGTCATAACAGTTTAGGGGAGACAAGCCCTAGATTAAAAAATTATAAAACTAACTATAACATTGTTTTTCTTTTTAAATAATTTCCCGCAACAATCAGTATTTCCTTGTAATAAATAAATCTGCTAGAGGCCGTAGAATTTGTTTGCCAAAGAGGAACCTAACACGGGTGATCATCTAACTCGTAGTGATGGTATCGGCTAAGCCAAAGTTCTGAGAACTCATCAAACAGACAGTCTAGTTTTAACTGTTTTTGACAAAATAGAGTACCATATGATTTGAGTTAAAAGTGGATATAAATACTACAAATATGTAATCACAATGTAATATGTAACCCAACTAAATCTAAGAGATTACTATGGTAAAACAAAATTTGACCTCGAATGGAGAAAATGAAGCTATTGACGAGACATTGGAGGCGAAATATTTACTTTGTCACCAAGTCTCTTCCGAATCCACATTGCCAAACACTGTCGTTTAAGGAAAGTAAAGGTTTTGTCTTCGTAACATTTTTAATTATTCTTACTACACTTAATTTTTTCAACATACATTTTTTTCTTAAACAATATCTATGAAATACCTATTATCAACAAATATACCAAGTGCACAACAAAACATCTAGCACGTTATTTTTGTTGAATCAATTTCACATCAATAGTTTATAAAATACTAGCTGCTATGTCCATGCTTCACAACGGGGTAAATATTCAGAGTAGAAAAATTGTAAACACAGCGATGACAGTCTGTAGTTAGATATAATCCTTAAAACAGTTATGAATCTAAACGAATTTACTCGTAATTAAGAAAAAAACACAGGTGACATAAACCAATAAAACCCTCCTTCATATGAATAACATGAGGACTTGAAAGTTCCGTGGGCAGAATCTCAAGGACTTTTCCAAACGGCAGTAGGCTTATGACACTCCTGGATACAAAGAGTCTAAACTAATTATGGTTATTTTACATGTTAATCTTACATTACTATCATTATTATTACATCAAATTTCATCTTATTCAACAAACCAATATTACTGTAGTGAAATATCACTTTCTTATATTTGTTCAAAATACTAGTAAGGTAAAAATCGAACTGTAGTGGTTTTAAATTACCTTTTCGAAAGCAGTTGATGTCCTTAGTTATGTATACTACAACTATAACCATGTTTCAGTACTTAGTTGCACCATGTTCACGTAGTTGTCAGGAGTATCACTTGCGGTGCGATACCTGTCGAGACGACGTTGTTACAAATGCTTTAACAAACACGAGACCACATGGAGATACAGACACGTAACCCCGAGCTAGTAACAGCGACGGAACTATTCAATAAGTTTGGTGAAGTGGCCAACTGTCCAAGCGATTGCATAAATATTAGCAAATGTTAGCAGGTTTATTTCACATAATTCATTGGTAACCTCAGCTTTATGAGAAAATGATCCCAACACGTATTTTATTGTAATAAAATACGTTAGTTTAAATTTAACTGTGTATCATTGCAACTGTTGGAAGTTAACGATCCGTGTAATAAAAATGTAAGCAAGTCTTTGACACTCAATAATCAAATATATATTCTGACTCTGCCAAAGACGAAATAAAAATGAGAACATCGATCCAGTCGTTGTTTCAGTCACAATTTGTGTTAATTCTATAATTTATTTCATGTAGTTTCATTTCGAATCACTTTCTCACATTGTTTCACTGATTAATTTACAAAGTCTTTCTCCAATGAGAAAAGTAGGGAGACAATAATAGTTTGTATACACATTTAACTAAATAATTGTGCGAATTGGAGTAAATTTCAATCGAACTTTTAATTGACACAACTATTAATACGTATTTTTTGTTTTGATGATTATTTTTCAAACAAAAATAGGCTTGAGAATGGAATGCCGTGTTGGTGGTGCTCACATATCACCAGTGACTACTCCCAAGGGCACTGTATGTACAGGACAATGTGGCCACGTTTTGGACCAACTGCATCTGCAAATAGGCCACTGAACTGCTGATAGTACTCGTAAATAGTGTCTTTACATCATCATGATATTCAATGTAATGAGTTATTAATAAAAGGCTGGTTTAACCCCCTCTTACCCATTTCAAATAATAATAATAATCAATTCTTGAAATTTTACGTTCAGATAAGCAATGTAAATTATTGGTACCACATAATTCTTTGTAAATTTCAAAGACTGCATTTTTGTTTAGTGATATTTTTGAAAACATTTACTTAGTTAAACGGAAGCTTGTCTTTTCTGTAATTTATGATTATTATTTGAAGCTCAAAACAGTGTTTGTTTTAAGGGTGACAACAGACTTGAAATATTGTACAAATATAATTTGTTCCAATCGAAATGATTAAAACAAGTAAAATATAATAACATAAGTTGGTTTTGTTCCTGCAAAACAATTCGTTTGAACTAGTCCGTTGTATTTTTCATATTTCTATTTGAATAGATTTCGTTCAGTCAAGTTTGGAACGCAAAGTAAATAAATACCAGTAGCATTATAATGTAGCAAACGACATCGAATCGTCAATATCAGGGACAGCTCTCGCCAGTTTGTATTGGGCTCTTTCCACTGGGCCTGCATACCGTCTAAGCTAACGGCCGTTTAAGGAAGTAAGTGCTCGAGTTAAGTAATTTTATCAATGGAATAAAACCTCACTTCACTTTTGTTCCAAATCTAAAAACCGCCAGGGTTGAGGCTGACGTCCACTTCGTCAAAATTGGTCCCTCGAAAATATTTCACTTCATTCTTAGGGTAGGTCGTAATAATTAGGGTAATTATCTGGTCTGCATCGGTGTATGTATTGATAATTACATTTAATTAGAAAACTTACAATAGATACAATGTATTTTTTGGGTATAACACCCTGAGGTCTGATCGTCCCGTTACCTTGTATAAACGCTACCAGATGTTAGTTTGGATGTTAGTTTGGTAACTTTAAAACTACATGCTAACTACACTAAGCTACATACTACATACAAATGTAGTTGATTGATTCTGAAGTCAATTTAAGGCTTGCCTTAACCTTTCAAACCAAAGTAGGATAAAGTGAAAATAAATAGATCCGAACTAAAGTAGCTTAATTAATGGTTAGAATTTATCGGTGGACTACTCTATTAATGTTTCATAATTGGGTTAAAACACTGTCGATATGATTTGTTTAATGTACTTTTATATAGTTATATATTAGATATAGTTTTGTTTAGTATGATATTAGTTGAATATTGTAATTTTTATAGGTTTTGTTTGTTTGCATGCTAGTGCATGCGGTCGTATGAAAATCTTACCAAGTTTAAGATACAATAGTATGTCAATACAATAGTACAATAGTACAATGACATACAATAGTATGTCATGAAACGTAGTTAGTAAAATAACAGGACAGTGTAAATGTGCTAATATTTGCAATTTACGACCGTTACACGAGTTTTAGTATAATACATATCATCCAATAGTGTAGTGACTCAGCCATACAACTGTTATTGTATGGGAGAAAGTCAGAAATGCCTCCAATGAACCACTGATTGTATTTCTAGCAAAAGGTTCATAATTTTAGCTGGTCCAATATCCCTTATGCACACAATCCACATGACCCTGCACTATACCCTGTTCATTGTCTGATAGGAATATAAAAGAAACATTTACAGTCATCTGTTCTACAATCGTGAAAGGAATGTGACTGAGGTTGATCCATCAAAATGCATCTAGTTTAAATTCATATTATCTGTGGTTTGTCATTATTATATTATTTTTTAACCACGTAAATGTTAACAATTTATATTGTTTTGCTGATGTAAAAAGTAATTGGTGATGCCAAAAATTTAAATAAGATTGAATGTCTCATTACCATAAAAATCGGTTAACTATGTAAATATATCTATTAATATCCCAAAATATAATCATTTTTCCTTTATAAACGTGGTATTTATTGCTAGCAAAAATATCAGTGTGTTAAAAACTACTTTAGCTTTTTTTCTCAGGTGTGCGCTACAACAATGCGCATTAATGTGTGATCTAACTGTGGTACAAACTGAAAGCCGTGTGCATGAACGGGCTGATTGTAATGAGGCCTGCCTGTTACGTGTGATCCAGGATCCGCCAATAGTATTTCCATTTCATGATTACGTACATGCATCACAGCTTGTCTGGCTTTCATAATAATTCAAATTCTTGTGAAAGGTTTTCAAATATGATGAGTGTGTACATGTTTTTATTCACTGAAGCATATTTCTTATTCAGAATAATAGTAAATAACTATTATTCATTTAATTTCAACTTGCAAAAATTTTTCGAATTAATTATTAATTTTTACCTGATAATTCTGAACCATAAGTACCATAAATATTGCTATGCTAAACGTTTTACTGCATATTACAATTATTTATTTCGTAAAATGTATCAAATGTTTCTAAAAACATACAGGGTGTTAAATACCCTATCAGAACTATTGGATATGATTTTTAATACAAAAAGAAAGAAAAAGGTTTATGTGAAGGTATGTCCTTAAATGCTTATTTTTCCGTCTATCTGTCTGAATTTGTTTTTTTAATTAATCCATACTTATAAAAAAGGATGTTTGTTTGTATATATATTTAAAGTTTATGGACTCGGAGTCCGTTGGACCGTTTGCCATGAAACTTGGTATGTATATATACAGTATATATATATATATATATACGTAAAATTTCACGGAGAAGGTTTTTAAGCCTTACATTTTGTCCTAACTCAACTGGGTTCCTCCCAAAAGGGTCCCCATATAAACCTTATGGAAAGATATTGTTGTTTACATAAAAGCTAATGACATGTTTACTTGAACAGGTGATCTTGGTGATATTGGTTTTAGTTGGTAATAGTCAAAGGCATGACAACGTCTGCCGGGTAACAACTAGTAAATTATATTTTACGAACATCTAATATATCGACCTCAAACTTTGTACATGAATTCCATTTAATAAGACCCATTTTGGTATAGTATATCTAGTTTCTACTTTGTACCATTCCAAAATTGGCGGCATTTTTATTTTTCAAAGTTATAATTCAAAAATATTTTTCAATATCTTAAAAACCGTTAAATATTTGAATGAACTGTAATCGTAAAAGGTGTTTTATTTTGTCCTAAAATTAGTGATATGGAAATATTACCTATAGGATTATAAATAAATAAGTAGTTGTAATGTTTATAAGTTAAAATATGATTTTTCAGTCAAGAAATGGCAAAATAACATGTTTTAACTTACAAAAACCACAACTTTTCAGTTATTTATGACTCTATATTTTGTATCTTCATATTATTATTTTAAGGACAAATAACACAACCTTTTTTATTCTTACAGTTTTTGCCTAAATTTGTCGGTTTCGAGCTTTGAAAAAACGGCGGCCATTTTAAATGCTGCAAAGTAAAAACTTTATATTCCATACCAAAATGGGTCTTATTTTATAATACATGTACTAAGTTTTAATTATATATCTTCAGATGTTTCTAAGATATAATGTATTAAGTAAAAACCACATCCAGACAGATAGACGGAAAACTAAGCATTTTAGGACATACCTTCATAAATACGTTTTTCTTTATTTTTGCATGTTGAATCATATCCCAAACTCCTGAAAGGTTTTTTAAAACCCTGTATAACCTCAATCATCATACAAGATTAAAATTTGGAAGTATCTAAATTAGTCCTAGTAGTAAGTTTTATTACATTAATTTATAACTAGGAAAATATTATGACATTCATAGAAAAACGATTTATATAAATATAATGGATTACAAGAATCGCCATTACTTGTCTTCCTAAACAGTAGTAAATAAATTTGTATTTATAAATTGTAGCTATAGCTAAAAGATCAAGAAAACTGCTTATGTTCAATATGAAAATATTGCTATAGTTGATTTTGTTATTATAATTTGTTTACGATATTACAATGATCCCGGGACGCTGCGTCAGAGTGTTCGCCAAACCAGTGTATACGATCCTCCTGGGAGACTTCTGACTATGATATGTGACCGTGCGGGACACACATATTATCAACTGCATCCAACTTGAAATAACTTTACAGAATGTATACTGTATCATTCACTGTATATAACACTGAAGAACTTACGATTAAGGTCTACTACTACCCGGTAAAAATAATTTAAAATAGTAGCATTATCTTTCAATTGAAGTATCAGGAAAGTTAAAGGCGATAGTAGGTTTAACGAGATTAATAATTACAAATACAGTGGTTTGTACACGGTGACTCCCGAATTATACAATATCTTGTATAAAAAATTGTAGCAATCGTTTTAATGGGTTGAATGACTGGAAATATTGAATATTCTGAAAAGTGGTTTCAGGGAGTAATTCTTCCAAAGAAATAGGAGTCTCTGGGACTTATATATATTATGATTTAATATATGTGTCACCCCTGTAATCAGCGTAAGAATCACTTATACTTTATAGATGATTCATTCAAAAACTCTCAGTACGTTGCCGACAAGTATTTACAACACAACACATCTTCGATAATTATATAATAACAAAATAGATACAGACCAATTACATGAGAAAGGGTATTTGAATTTTTAAAGTGTAAGAACTGAATTCATGTTTAGTAAAAATACAAATATCTTATTATTCCTACAACTGAACAGCAAAGTAATACTTTTGTGTGTGGAACGCATTAACTTTTTTTGTGTTTGTTTTCTTTAAAAAGAGTAAGATCAAAACCTAATAAGTTTAACTCTTATTTGGCATTAATGTTTACATGATGTATTATTTTAGTTAACACATTGGGTCCTGAAATCATCAATTGATGATTTTTTTTAACATTGAAACATATGTGTTTTCATGTTTGAACATGTTTGTCCGCACTCAACGTGTTAATTAGATACTATTTTATGTGTCAATAATTTTAAGTTTAGAACTTGTAGAAAGAGCACTAAGTAATGTAAAAAGCTGTAATAGGTACCTTTTTATGTGATGGCTTTATATATAGTTATTTTGTTTATACCAAATAATTTTTTCGAGTAGGTTTGTGTACCATCCACATACACGTTATGTGATATTTACACATACATCACAAAATATGTTTCACTATATTCTTTCCTGAAAATATAACCCAATTTCTATGTTAATTCTTTACTTACGTACTAGCACGAATACTTCCTTAACTTATGAGTGGATTCCCGTTATGATTTTCCCGCAAATAAGATCACACGGAACTTAAATGTAAGTTCACTTCACCAATTAAAGAGGAAACAAGAGAACCAGAAGGAGGGTCTTTGAATATGGAGATTCCCGTTTGAAGGAAATGAGCGAGGCCAGACATTAGAACAATATCCGGTTTCATTACTTCCCTCAGGCGTAGAACATTTGTCTCATCAAAATTTGTATATGTAGATATTTTCTTAGAAAATGAAAATGAAAGCGAGAAAATGAGCTTTACTTTTTCCTTAACCTTTATTTAATTATATTCACTTAAAATAATCTTAAAGATTATTATTTTATTTAATCTTTCCATTCCTCATACAAATATTTCAAGAATACACACTGAAAAGTGGGTTTTCTACTTACTATCATTACATTTATGCTATCAAACAGTCTTTGGAAAAACTGTTCAGAATCCCAAGGAACCTTGTTTTGGAAAAAATTGCTCAGAAAATTATCACTATCATCTTTTGAGGTATTTAGGTATAACAAGTCATTTGTAAAGTCTCTTTGGACAATTAGCATTACATTATCACGATTTCATGCAGAACGGATTTTCATATTTATAATTTAAAATGCATCTTGTTTTTATTTTACGGAAACATTTCTGTGCACCATATTGCCTATGTCGCGCTTAATGTACATGAAAAATATTACAAACATAAACCTGACATTTGATACAAACGTTTCTAACGATGCTTAAAGTTTTGGAAAGCCATAAAGTGAGTATTGTTTTCCAACAATCCAACAATAATATCAGTATTTCAGCTATTTCCAATTAAACTGAACTGAGCCAGAGTTTGAGCTTTGGTTTATCAATCGGTTTTACATTTTATTAAATTCTTTACAACCTTTTACAAGCCATAAATATTTATACTATGGAATATTAGTGGAAACACTATTTTGCCACTATTTAATCATATAAATTAAAACAAATATTGTCCTAATGTAATGGTTTTTATTTTAAACATATTTAACAATCCATTTATATTATTAAAAAAATGTCTGTACTCTTGCTCTGCGATTTTCGGCCTCTTATATTATTATTTGTAGAGGAAAGTGCCCAAACCTGGACCCCTTCCCTTAAAGTGGACCCCTGCGCTCCTGCTTCTGCATTCTCCTGAATTCTAGCCGAATTAAGTGTAAATAGTAGTTTACTGTGTAGGGGAGCGCTCGCTTCACCCGTTTCACTTGTTGACTGACATTTCGCCATTACGTGTTTTTCCAGTGAAATTAGTTTTTACATCGTGAAATTTTTGCTGTGTTACTCCTGGATACTGCCAAGTAAGCCTTCCGACAAATACATGTTATGAAATAAGATGGTGTTAGCCTTATGTTTATTGCTAAAATGTTTCCTTCAGACTTTTGGTTACAAATGTTTTGGGCTAAAAATATATATAGCCTATAGTCGTGCATACCGGACCCCATCAGTTTCCAAAACTGGACCCCTTTAGTTGTCATGCTTAAGCTTGCCTGTAGTTGCCTTATTATCTTTGAATTTGATTTATGTAATGTGTTCGCTGTGGGCCTATATGGACTGTACTTCGGAGGAAAACAACGAGTGCATTTGCGATATTTGTAATTAAATAATTTACCCTTTTTATGTACTTTCTTATTATGTACTTTTGTAGACTATATTCTTTAATTTGTTAAAACTAAAACCTGATTGTTATATTACATGCATGTTTTAAAACTAATCTCTGATTTAGTACTCTTTCCCAAGTTTTTTGTGTTTTTTTAATAATTATTTTGAGGGGTCCGGTTTAGGCAACAATTTTTCAAACCAGAAATGTGTAAGGTTTTGGAAAACTATTTTTTTATCAATGACTTTTTATGATCTTTTCTGAGAGTTGGATTTAAATTACCCGAAACATAGTAAAGTAAATCTCTAATGCTTATTAAACAGATTTTATTACAAATTTAAATATTTGTTATAAAAAAAAAAATGGGGGTCCAGTTTTGGGCACTTTCCTCTACTCATATTTAGTATCAATCAAAAGCACATATTCTATAAATATGCCAATTGTGGGTTTGGCATTTACAATTTTAAACCCTTAAAAGCGTAGCTGAAAGATTTAGTTTCATTATATATTATGGAAATTCTGATAATAGGTGCATTATTGTACTTGCTTAAAGATTATCGAGCTTGCATAAAGAGGGCAGAAAAAGGTTGATTGATTCTAAGGTTTATTGAGTCTTCAGACCATATATGAGAATAGAGTAAGTTGAATTTTTTTTGTTTTAAAATATTATCTATAATAGATTTTTAAAATAAAATTATTAAATATGAAAATTTTAATTATTTTCTAAATATAACTGTAAAAACTTCAGTGAGTGATTTTCAGAATGTTTATTAAAAAAGGTTTGTTGTAGACATTTTAACAAACATTTATTTTATAGCATAATTCCAGTTGAAATAGTTGGACGAATTGGTTGAAATTGAATATTTTGGATATAATGTAACTTTTGTCCAATTAAGAACTCTTTTAATATAAATTTGTAAGGTCATCTATCTTTGTTTCTTTGCAATGTGTTAATGTTCAAGTTATTGGAATTTAGTAAATGTATACATTTATTTTACTATGTAAAGGTATAGCATTTATGTCCTACTTTTAACAACAACGGGTTTTTAAGGATTATAATAACACATATATTTAATTTTAATAAACTTTTGCTATATATCCTAAGCAACAAGGCTTTATTCAATAACCGTGTGCAACATTACCCTGTTGACTACTACGACAGTACAACTGTGCCTGGTTTCAGAAATACATAACTGTAAAATGTGTTGCTTCATGCAAACCTTCAATAAAAACAACCAATAACCAATTATGGTGGTTGTGTTCATTTAAACATTTTAAATTCAGTGTTTGCTTCCCTTTGGGTTTCCCTGATTCAAGTTAAAAATACATTAACATAAATTAAATCACTCATTAGGTTAATATATCAGGACGTGCTTTTATTATACTGGGATTTGCTCAGACTGACTTTAAAATTAATATATAAAATATTCAAAACACACACATTCTGATTTTTTTGGAGGTACAAAGTTTGCATTCATTAGGCGAAGCTACGCCCTTGGAACCGATGTCGTGTTGGTGCAACACACATATCACCCTTGACAACCCCCAGGAGCGCCGTATGTTCGGGACCATGTGGCAGCGTTTTGGCCTAATTGGATCCTCCAACAAGCCTGCTAAATTCCAAAATGCAGCTAGTTAACAGATCTGGACCAACATTATAAGTATCATATATTTTGGTCTACAGTTTAGACCCTCAATCTTATTCATTTTTACAGATTTCTAAAATTTACAATTTAAGATAAATAACTTTAATTTTCGAATATATTGAAGATGTTTTAAAACTATTTAAACTATATTTGGGAAAAAACTTCTAAAAGGGATTTATACTGTATTGATCGCAGGTAGACACTGTAGTTTCAAGTTCAAAGAGTGATCTTCAAATTTTATTTGATATGAATAGTAATTAATTAATCTTCTTTTTGAATTTTTATTTCAGTTTGAATGTTGTTTCTTTTAAATGTTTAATGTAATGTAAGTAAAGTAGTTATCTAAATTATGCCGAGTACCCAGTCCTTTGACAAACAATGAAAAACTCAGGTCCATAAAGGACAACCGTTAATAGCTTCTTTAATTACCAAAATGTACCCAAATACGTATTAAAATTAAACTCTCTAACAATTCGTGATTAATATTCAACTGATTTTCAATAGTTTAATGTTGTTATCGTGGCAAAAACCTAACAAGTTGTAAATCAAAATATTCCTTGGTTGTCAAAAGAATTCAGAACGTGTCCAGAATTCCTTCAGGGCTTTCCTCGGTAAAGGTTCAATGTTTTTCAATGGCAAACGACAGTTTTATTTAGGGAAGGTGATTGTATAAACATGGGTTTTAATAGTTCATTAGCGTCTCCACAGAATACCACTCAAACAACGGTGTTTAACTCTCCACGAATCTCCTCGTTGTCAACGGGATCGTCTAGCTAGTTTATCTAAATACCTTTCAACCATACACTAATTATTTGATTTTTCAATCCTAGTTTTAGAGAGATTTGTATTAATGGATGTCAGTGATTTAGAGGAATTTTTATAGAGATTCTTAGTAAATGCATATAATTTTAAAATCAAGATACATGTTTTTAGTATGGAAAGGACAAAATTATATTCTCCCTTGATTAAAGAGGTATAAAGTTCCATGTTAAATTTCAAAGGAAATGATACTGAGAAGGAAAGTATTCAAATAAAGATATTTTGCCGAGAAGAAACAGTGTGAATTCAAGACATCAGAGTGCGACTTGCTTAAATAATTCCCTCTGAATTTTTAAATAACTCAAGTCTTCCCAAAAGCCATCGCGAAATTATACTCCTCTAAAATATTAGTTTTCCTTATTAAAAAGTTCTGAAAGCAATACAATTATGACTTATTTGGATGGTAAATGTCAGTTTAGAATGTCACGAGTAAAATCGTTGAACAGGGTAAGTGTCAGGACCAATCAACCTAATTGATTAGGGGACAGTTGATGTTGCTGATTGTCAGTTGTGACAAGCAGCGTTTGTCGACTTTTGACATCAGCTTTTTCAGCGTTAATTTTGTCATTGAATTGTGATTTTTTCTGTACAAAATATTGATGGCATAAAACGATTATGCTCCCCAAATCAAGTAGTGATGCTGATTCAAACTTGTAGTTATAGTTTCAGTTTATAATTCTAGATGATCCATAACTTGAGTAATACAAACTGTAGCTCAAACTATTTTGTTTAAAACTGTATAATGTTTAAGACTTCTTTTCCAATAAAGAAGTAAGTTATTCATGCTATATACCTCATTGTAGTGAAATAGGACTGTTGGTGCTAATTCCAGTAGGCTTGCAGTATTAATCATTGTTGAAACCTCGTGTGGTCCCGGATCTAAGTTAAGACAATTATAAGAATAACAATAATATTGTCTTGCTTATAACAAATCACTTTCTACATTTTTTTAGGATTTCTGTTTTATTTGTTTGCTTTGATAACGTAACTTAGATGTAGCTTGATACAAAATCTTAAAGACGTTTGATTATTTTATAGTTTTGTCCTTTGAACTTCTGATGTATTTGAGGGATGGACATTTGATTAAACCTTCATTTGATTAAATCACATTACATTAATTATTATTACATAATTATTACAGTCTCTATGTCTTACTTGTCGACAAAGGCGTGTTGTAAGAAATGTTAACGACTGTTTTTAATTTTACAGGAATTAACACCTACATTTTAACTTGACGACAATTTTAGTTGGTTAGTTGTAGATACTATTACTTCCCTGTTGCGCTGTTAATATAAAAATGATAAAAACTGTTTTAAACTTCACGAATGTTGTATTTAAAAAACATTGTATTGAAAACATGAGCAAAGACGAAGATGAAACGTTATTAAAATGCTTCAGGGTAAATATATAATGTTTTATGAATATTGCTCCTTCTATCTTGACTCTTAATGATAATATCTATCTGAATTTCCAATACTAGTAATGTGTTTTGTTTGTTTAAAATCAGTATATAGATAAGATAGGGTATATTAATGTTATTTAATATAACTACAGATTTATATTGAGGGATAAAGTTATTTATAAGTTAACTTCAATCCACAATATTATTGCTCTCCGTAATGCATAAACTATTTATTTTTCATACAAATATTATATTGAAAAGTTTATATATTTGTTGTTTGTGATTCTATTTGCTGGATTAAAACTAATTTTATAGTATATAAATGAATTATCTTTGTTAAATAAAATAAAACACCAGAATAACGGAAAGAATGCACAATATTAAATATATTGTTAACAAAACATCGCTTTATCAAATGATAATAAGCATGTAATGTCTACCCATCAAAATACGTTTGTTTTTGAGAAAATTACCTATTGGGAATTATAGCACGCATTTTTTTATAGCAAGACTAAAGGCACCGATTTTGTATAAATTGTTCTACGAATGAGTAAAAATTTATATTTAAGGTTTTTAACAAACAAAACGTAGGACATAACTTGCTTTCGTTGTAGTTAAGTATAAAGTTGTATATATAGTTAGTTATAAATAACCCTTTATATGTCTCACTGCAATTTTAATGACATTAAACACTTTAGAGAGTATTCGTGGTATACATATTGGTGGTATAGTTATCGATTTCTTTTGTTCCAGTGGATAACGTGAAAATAAATTTGGTTAAAAATAACGTTGTTCAATGGCATCATGTTGATTAACATATTAATATGTATGAATATAATATATATATATATATATATATATATATATATATAATAAATAGTTGTTAACTCGTTCTACGTTTCACAACCTTTCAAAGACATTATTTGTAAGAATACCGCCATGTCTCCCATCATGGCTGGAACTATATTCCTTGATACATTATTTTCCAATTATCACTTGGCGATAGCCAACTTTAGTGAGATTTATTTAAATATTGTTCTGATTACACAAGGGGGCGCGTTCAATTTAAATGTTAATAAGAATTATAAACTTAGTCTTACTGGTAAAAGCAGCAGTGGAATTGGTTTATAGACAAATTCAGCAACCAACATCGTTAAACTCGAGTACTGAGTAGAAATTTAAATATATTTATTTTCAGTTACATAAATTTGTTCAATACAGCGTGATATTTAATACATTTTCGATATTAATAACAATTCCTTGAAATTTGTTCAGTAATTCTTTACTTGGGTCTTTTTAAAATCATGATATTTATCTAATAGCGATTAGTCAATGAATAGTAGTTATCTTATAGTGAATGAAGTAGTTATCTTTTTCAAAACGACAGTTTGCCAGTCTAGTAAGGGGCTTGCCTAAGATAATTACTACTCGTGAAAAAGTAAGTAAACTAAATTAAGAATCATTAAAATGTCAATAATATGTTATTGACACAATTATGAAAATAGTTCAACGATTCAGATTTGTGTAAAGTATCAATCAATTTTTTTTCTAGTACAGAGTTAAAGATACAGTTATAATCATTTGAACAGGAATGATTCTGTAGTTGATTTAACAAGTTAAAACTATATTCCAATATTTGTAATTCGATATGTTATTTAATTTACCTGGTAATATCTAAGTCTGTTTTATTTACAGTCTGGATTTTTTAGTCTTAGTAATTTGTGCTACGTCCATATTGTCGATTCGTCGCAGTAGTTTCACTTGATTCAATCAAGATCCATCCAAATTATAATATGTTTAGTTGATACAACTATTAACATATTTTAAATACCGATACAAAAAGGTTCTTTATTGTGATGTGGTTTAATTTGGTGATTGTAAATTATAAAGTAATACTTTGAAATGTTTTGAGTTATCTATTTATCTTTCTAAACACATTGCCTGGCTAAATTCATAAAGTAAAGTATATTACAGTAAAGCTATATTTAAAATAAAATATTTGTTTACATATATGGCTCACTCATGACAGGACACTGGGTGGTAGGTGGAAGGTGTTAATTAAGATTTTCTTTGTTTTTACCCCTTTCAATTTTACTCCTATACTGTGGCATTGTACTCGATAATTCGTTTTCACGGTTTAGAAAACAATATATATATATATTATATGTATATAATTAGAACGACCAAAAAAGTAATTTCATGATATGTTTTTGAATTATATCATGTCCTTTCTGTTGAAACTATCAATTATTTTGTTTGCATAACCGTAATATGTATTAGTTACTTCAGACACTAGGATATGATTATGAAATATTATTCACCACATATTATTCAACCTATTTTGGTACCCATGCCTAAATTTTATTTTGGGACACAACAGTATTTACCTTAATATAAAGCAGTATTTTAAATACTTTATTATTAATGACGGTGAGAGTGTCTATTTGTTTAGAGTACGTTATTGTAGCAATATATTACCCGTTAAACACAATATCAAAGTATACTCAACTAAAAGAATTTAAGGTTATTTTAAAATAACGCTTAGTAAGTAAGAACAACATCAACTTGGTTCCGATCAGACGGAGCGTGTTGTGGCAACTTTGACAATAACAATTAGCGGCAGGCGATGTGGTGCCTACATAATGGAAATGATGCTCATTTTCTCCTCGTCTTAATCATAAGATAACTCGTAGTAAAAATTATTTTTGAAGGAGAGCTAAATGCATTTCTTGACCAATATGAAGTTTTTACATGCAGAAATGTTTGTCTTCTAGTACAGTGAAGGATCCAGCTTTAGAGTTGGGGTGGGGCGAACATAGTGGTGGAATAACCCCCCCTCGTTTTTTATTGTTACTGATAATAATTGTAATAGTTATCAAATACTAAAAATAACAGTTAAACCCAACATACACTAAAGTAAACTGAACTAAGAAATAAAAGACAGAACAGCGTTCATTCGCAGTGTAAGGATGTGATGACTAATAATATCAATTTTATACAAAGGGGCTAAAAAAGGGTAAAAAAGGAGGCAGGGTGCAGGGTGTAAGGGCAGTCGCGTCGTTGCGTCAGTGCAGCCAACTGTCAGGCGTCATCAGAACGAAGTTATAACTCCCACTAACTGCTTATAGTAGCTCCACAATTTTAGTAAGCATTCAGACCGTTTAGAAAAATAACTTATAGTAGTCAATGCATAAATTGGATTGGCGATAAAGAATTAATCGCAACACATTTAACCAGATGCAAATTACATAAATGCACTCTTTGTATACAGTGTATAACAAACATTTCTGAGCTTGAGGGGGTGGGGCGATCGCCTCCCTCGCCCCCCTTGGATCCGCCACTGCTTACAAATATTGTGGTTCTCTAAAATATGCATTTTAAAATGATTGTTGTCAAATATTTGATGACATTTTTTACAAATTTTAGGAAGAACTTTGTGTATAGTTCGATAGTGGCGTAATAAATTACTTATTTTGGAGCAGGACGTGGAATATACTGCGCAGGTCAACATGTTTGAATGAAATACATTTTTATATTACATTACTCTATTTTGTATAAACAAAAATTACCATTTTGATAAATATTCAATTAAAAAAATGTGTTTAAGTTAAAGTCCAATAGTTTGGGAATATGACCCTGGCGCGTGTCTGGGCCTACAATTCACTGAATTCTGAGATGTAAACACTTAATCTCATTTGTGAGAATTGGCAAATGTTTTTAAATTTAAGGGTACGGGAAAGCGTATGTAAGCGAGTAAATCGGGGCGGGAGGGGGCAAGTGTGCAAACACAGCTCCCTCTATGTTAGTCTTATGGGAAAAACGAAAGTGGTGTTAAACAAAATATTTGTTTATTTGACCGATATAGTGAATTTGGGAATTATAGGTAGTACACTAGCTTACAACAATAACACATCTAAATTTTAAACAAATGGGACCATAGACACCAAAGTTATTTTTTAGACTGATTTTGAAAATTAATTTTAAAAAGTATAGGGGACGGATTGGGTTTGGACAAATTTATTTAATATAGGCAATGGTCGAATATTAGTATAGGCCAAAGAAGAAATTTGTATAGGCCGAGAGCTGGCAAGTGTGCAAACACAGCTTACCATGTCATTCTTATGCGAAAAACGTGTGAAAATATATGTTAAACCCGTATATTTCCTCTACTTATGATTTAATTTGTGTGCTGTTAAACAATTATTGCTTTGAATTGTTACAAAATGTCAATAAAGTATTTTTAAATGCATTTAATTTAAAAAGTACATATTTTCTGTAATGTTGTTAGGCGTATTTTGATACACATTAATTAAAGTGTTTGATAACAGTAGAGCGTCTCAACGAACGTTTTCGTTTATTAAGAATGTATTTTAGAACGTTTGCCTTTACTGTAATACTCAAAACAAAAAATTATAAATTTTAAACTATAAACAAGAATAGAAAAAAAATTGTTTGCAACTAGCCAAATTTTGTTGACGAAACATAACAAAAGTGCCAGGTTTAAAATATGTGGTCAATTTAGATGTATGATATACATGTATTCAATAATATTACATAAGCAATTTTCTGATACCACAAGGGAGACTTGCAATGCATTTAAACGACATATTAGCTATCCTGTGACACCTGGGGATTAGCTGTGTGAAATCACACACTGTCAAACGCGGAACTGTATGTTTTAATTTGATTAGAGTAATATTTTTTCTTAAATTGTAGACCTAGTTATATCCTATTCTGTAAATGTTTAAAGCTAGGATTAAGGGTAGAGACTGACTTATTAATCATTAATACCTGTTTGACGGTTAAATACCTGTTATGGTTTACTTATTTTTACATCAAAAGTACATTGTTACTATTGTTATAATCACATCAAGAGTAAATTAATGAATACTGCAGGGGAATTATATGATAATTGTCTCTAATAACTTCAAAATGGCCAATTCCCATGGTTTAGACTTTTTCAACTATTTATTGTTGCAGGAAATAAAATTTGAAGATACGTTTATGTCATAAAGATATTTAAAAGTTAAGTGGTCAGAGTTGGCTGTAATTGAAAACTTGTTTTTCAATATTACTACTCTGTTTTGACATTTGCAACTTACAGATTATTACAAATATTAGGAATATTACAAATGTCGTACGTTATTTTATATCATGCCTAAATATAAACTATGGTATCTTAAATGTATGTTATTAAAAACTGACTCTGCCACCTCACACAAACCTTACCAAAAACCCATAAACCATAAGAGTTCCACACTACACTTTGCAATGAATGTTGCTAATATGTCTAACGTTTGTATCTACTTCAGAATTTCATTAAACTTGGGAACCTCTATTCCCATTTTAAATAGACTGATATTATGACAAAAATGCAAAACAACACTAGCAAGTTTAAAGTTCTGGCGCTCCAAATAAAACGCTTTTTTGCATTTTCTGCATGTGTGGTATTATTTCAGGCTGATTAAAATGTATTACGTTTTTTATAAGGATCAATTCCTTTTAATTTCATGTACAAATGTTTGGGAAATAAGCTATAGATTCCTTAATTCCACCCAATAATAATAGATTCCTTAATTCAGTTAAATTATATGAATTACTGTCAGACAATAAAAAGACGAGCGGATTTAGGGTTTGTATGTGAGGGTTTGTACGACGTTTAATATTATTAAGATGCGGGTTTTGCAAAACAATATTGTTTTTAAAACTTTCAAACGCCGTATCTATTGTACAAATCCCATTCCTTATTTCAATCTTGCGTTGTATTGCTGTTTGTAGTAGAAACGTAGAAAGTATCTTTTATATTTTTGAAATTAATAAAATTTGTACTAAAATAATGATTTATTAATGTGAAGCGAAGGTATGAGGTCAGTAAGAAGTCCGTTAATTGGTTAACGGAATGTTTATTACAACTCGGGCACGAATTTAATTTGTGAAGATCCTTCACTTAGTATTTTCCTTAAAAGCTACTAAGCCATGCTAGATTACCTAGATATAACTATATATTTTTAAAACATATATGTATTTGTATATCCGTTACCTATAAATTCTCATCAGCTTATCAAGAGGAACGCTACTGTAGTCGTTCTATGAATACTGGGACCGATTAATCCGTGTCGTCTCAAATCCTCAAGTCTCAAAATATATAAATTCCAGATGGACCTTGATTATTTCTTCTTGCTACTTGGTCAACGGGACTCAAAATTCCAAAAACAGCCGCACGCGCATTTATCAGGGGCCTCGACCCACGTGGGTCAGGTACACAGAACACCATACATTCCAAAACTATGACATATCTTATTTCAATCATAATCATAACTAAATTATAATATTTGTAAGTTTATTAAGTAATGAGTAAAATTAGTCACCCCAACGTTTTCGATTATAAGCTATGAGGATTGAGGGACTAATTTATTGCAACACTGTATCAATGAAAAAATAAACAGCATCAGAAAACTGCCACATACTTTCTCTCTTTTAACCCTACTTTATTCAAACGTAACATAATGAAACCTTATCTTGAAACACTTTATATTCAAACAAGACTTATATTGGCTAAAGTTGTGAAACACAAATGTAATTGACACATTTTTAAAATTTCAAATATTTACTTTCTAGGACCATTTCAGAATAAATTTCCTTGAGAGGCATAATACGAGTTGTTAAAATTAAACAGGATAAAATAAATTAGTCTTACAATACTACAAACACATACTACGAATTACAGTGTTGTGAGGCGAAGTTGATGTCATCCTGTTTAAGAATTTCAGTTATAACCCATTGTATCACCGTGTAATTACATCACTTATTTTAAAGATACTGGTCCGAATGAGCTCAATTTTCATTGGGTCGTCCTTTAAAGTTCCAATGACATAACCTTATCGCATCGGGTTACTTTAATAACTACCAATGTAACTATAAATAATAACTACTGTATTATAATATTAATAACTATAAATGTATTTATAATATACAATTGTATAATATCAGGCTTGAATTACGCCTAGTTTAGTGTTCAGATAACTGCTAGGTATTCTTGTCAGCATTATAATCACAGTCTACTATACACAGTCGCGCAGCTCAGTTGCGAAAGTTGTCCGCCTGGCCGCGGCGAGCGATGCGAGCGCCCCTAGCGGCTCGCAAGCTCAAGCGCTAGTTCACTCTATTGGCTTATATGGCAACAAACCGTTCTTCATCTTGTTTAATTTAATAAAAATGTTTGTTAAATAATATTGCTGCGTTAATGTAACATTATTCGTCGTCCTCTTATGATATTATAAAAGTATTTCATCAGTTAATAATAATAAATAGACTAAATTTAGACGCAGGGAATAGTTTAATGCATCTTACGACAATCTGTCAACAATAATTATTTGTTATAAATCATTGTGCAATTTACAGTTTGACCTTAGATGTTTAATTGTAAGATATATTATTTATTTAGTGAATTTCCTTTGGAAAGTGAACTATTAGCATAACCCTCACGGTGAAACTTAAGCCCGGGACCACCATAGAAGTTCCTAACGTGACCCCCTGAACACGTTTTGGGGGGTCGTTCAAAATTTTATATATATATATGTGTTATATATGTGTTATATATGTGTTTGCACTCTGTCCGATTTACTTCAAATTTGGTAGGGACGTTCCTTTCTGTAATCAGTTGGACAAGTTCGTTGGGAAAAACAATCGGAAAACTCTAAACACTTTTTTGGGGGATTAATCTTTCAAATTTCGATTTTTTGGGCCCAAAAAGGGTCATAAAAGCCTCAGATGTAAAACCAATGCATGTAGGATGATGGGAATTAGTGAGGCGAAAGTTTTAAGCCCTCTCTCGTCATTCTAGCATAAATATTTACCGAGTTATTAAAGAAAATGTGTATCGACTAAACACAGTACGTTGTCTTATGTGGGTTTTACACTAGAAAAGCCTGTTATTCCTTTGTTAGAGTACTTTTATCATCCCCAGCAACCTCACGCCTACTTTCAAGCCTGTTTGGACCTTCTCCTAACCTTATAATGCACAAAATTGTATTCCCAGCTTTGCAAGTAAATGAAACCAGGAGTATCAGAACAGCCAAAAAATCAATGTTTTCAGATTTCAATAAAAATTGGACAAATGTATGTTTTACACTTATTTTTAGTTTTACAAGTTGTTATGTGGAAATTCACTTCCCTCACGTCAGCGTGCTGCGTGCGAACTCGTTTGAATGCAAAGTTTAATTTGTAAATTGTTATCTTGTAAATAAATTCGTATTTTCCCTAAGAGATTTTACAAGACACAACGTTGGACAACGTCTGAGACAGAAAAAGCAGAGTTATCCATTCGATTTTTAAGTTGTTAATTCTTAAGATTCTAAAAAGTTCTTTGAAGTGCATAAATGTTAACTATGCAAATCGTCTGCTTTGGTAGAAGAAAATTACAGTATTAATGATGAACGTATAACAAATTGTACATAATATTGTACACACAATTGTTTTGCGTCGACGTCTCATCTTGATTACTAATTTGTAAACGTTGAATTTTTAATTTTCTTTCCTGTTGTCAGGATTTGAATTTGTGTCTTATTAAACTTGTTTTGAAACTCAAATTTTGTTAGACCTTAAAATTTACAAATGAACCTTTGCGTTTAAAGAAAATAAAATGCAATAATATCTTACATTTAAACATTTAGGGTGTTAACATGCACATTGTACAATGATTTTTAAGAAATGAAAGACAGAATGTCAGAATGTCGTAATTCATTAAAACTATTCCCAGCGTCTAAATTTAGTATCTTTTGTATTACCAACTTATGCGATAATATGCGAACTTATAATACTTTAAAATCTTCATCATCTCATAATAGGACGGAAAACAAGTTACATTAATATGGCAATATTAATTAATAAACATTTTTATTAAATTAAAACCAGAAGAACTCTTTGTTGCCATTGAAGGCAATAGGGTAAAATAGCGCTCGAGCTTGCGAGCCGCTTGGAGCGCTAGGGTCGCTCGCGCGGACATCTCGACACACGAGTAAGCTGCGGGACTGTGTATAGTAGACTGTGATTATAATAAAAAACCTTTATATTATTCCTGATGAAACCATCTTTTTTAATTCTCCTTTGTCGTCCATGCAGTTCATCCCTAGTAGCACAACACTGATCAAAGGTGTAAATTAAGAGTGTAATTACCTTAATAGCTTATAATTTGTAATATCCGGAACTCCTAAACTGTCCCCATTTGAGACATGTACAATGATTAGAAGACAATCATTCAAAGAGCCACACAAAACTCTGCCAACGTAAATAACTCGCGGAAGTCGTTATTTAGGCCACCGCTATTCTGTTTCATGCCCATTAGTTTATACCAGCAGCGTCCGCTATTTTTAGGGTTATACCCAAGAACATTTTTAATCTATGTTTAAACAATATCCTTTTGGTTACCGTGTAATATTATTAATCATGGAATTCTTTATTTGTTATTATTATATGGGTTTATACATTTTTATTTATAAAAAGAGTATAAAGTTTAAAAAGTTATTATTGACAGGATGAGTCAATAACATATATTGAACAGATATATTTGATTAATTTAACATCCATCTGTTTGAAAGGCTTACAATTATAAACATAACATTGCAGCGATCACTAATCCAGGAGTTTACAGATACATCCAGCGGGTGAATAAAAAACCTTAACCGGCAAAATGTAACTTTAACTAAATAAACACAAAACTTCCATTGTTAATCGTTGTAAGACAATTTGCCTTACTTCAAGATAAATAACGCGTTAAGAGTCTTCATCACCGGAAGTTGCTAGACGCCATCTGGGGGTTTTGTTCCATAAGGCCAATGTTAACTTCGTGCCTCCATTACTCCTCACCTGATCGTCTCAAACAATTAATTTTGGTGTCAAATTAAAGGTTTCGTCGTCCTCTAGGGAAATACAATGTCGAATCCTTAATTTGGGTACCATAGTTTCATAATAAATAGTTTAATTTTGAACTGAAACACTGTACATGTTCTCATCAATTTGTAACAAAATCCAAATTCGACTTTTGCATTTCCCTAGAGGACGACGAACCCTTTAATTTGACACCAAAATTAATTTTTTGTGACGATCAGACGAGGAGTAACGGAGGCACAAAGTTAACATTGGCCTTATGGAACAAAACATCAAGATGGCGTCCGGCAACTTCCGGTGATGAAGACTCTTAAGTGCTTGGAACTGTCATTAATAAAATACCGTGCAATAAATACACAAACAAGCATGGAAACATGTATATATGAACAATATCGTTCTGCCTTAAATCTACTGGCTACTGAATTTATACAATAACCATGTAAACCATTGTTAAAGTGACATTCAATTAATTGTATTTTGAGTTATTTAAATTTAAAGTTTAGTGTGCATTTTTTCGAGTTTTTTCTTTCAGCATTCTTGTTTTGCCCCAGGCCGTGTATATGCGGAACAGGAAACATGGCGGCCGCTGATAGAACACAAATGTTCGACGCCTTAGGGAAGTAATGAAACCGGATATTACTCTGATGTCTGGGTTTGCTCATTTCCTTTCATGGCAAATAACTTCGATTCTCGTTAGTGGCATGATGTGAATTCTTTAATATCTGTCCTATTTACTATAACGATAGGCTTTAATATTCAAATTGTTGCTACACTATTTAACATCGTCAATCAAGGAAAATGTTATGATAACGAAACAAATGTATCATATCTAAGCTTATAGATAAAGGGAGTAAATCGTAGCATATTTACAAAGAAAGGTTTGTTACATTTAGTGCTTTTTTATAAAATTATGATAATATAAAGAATCGATTTTAAAATTTTGTCAGTGATTCATAAGTTTTAGAATTAACATAATTACCATAATAACAATAAATGCTTACTAATAGAACTTAGTGTTACGAAAACTAAACAGTTAAACAACAGTTGTGCTTAACTATATGTGTAGACTATATTATATACACGGAAGCTCAGATACAACCTTAAATTAAACTTGCTCTTAGAAATGAAAAATATGTTTTAACAAGAAATATTTTTATTACTTTTTTGGACAACATGATTTTGTATTGCTGCCTTAGCAAGTTCCATAAACCATCAGTTATGCTTCTCGTATTCAGAAAATTTGTATATGTTAAATGCACAATGAAGAAGAAACAAGCACGACGAGGTTGCAAAACGTCTGGTTTTGAAATAACAATCAAGAAGTTAACGTGGGAAAAGTCTTGTCTTTTAAAACTTTACAGATAAAGTTTCGTTTCATCTGTCATTCCCCGGTTCGTCACAGTTACGTTACTAGGCATACACTTTATATATAGGTAAACTTTGAAAACTATAAAAACTATTAAACGTCAACCGGAATAAAAATGTATGTAGACACATACGACCAAAAAACACCAATAAGGCGAACGCCTACGAGCATACTTAACCCTACAATAAATAATAGCCAAAACAAATACCACTTTTTTAATACTTGTACATTGTTATTTTACATTCGGCCTTATAAACTCGAAAATAATTAGGTAAATAACTAATAACTCAGTTATTTATTATCTGATTTCAGCAAACAAGGTGTCGTTTTGTTTTCTTACAATACTACATGTATTATTCATCTGTCTGTTGCCGACAGATTGAAAACTAGACATTTTAGATTCATGTTCATATGGTGTTTTATTATTATTGGTATTAATTACCTTAGTTAAAGTAATTCCTTTACAAATGTCACACTCAAACCTCACCTGAGGATTCTTAATCACAAACAATCGGAAAACTTAATCAATGAAAATTACTATTATCTTTAGTTTTGGGGTTTTTAATTTGTTTAGTATTAACCAGCAATTTAAACAAGATTGACTTACTTATTGTAATGTAACAAGAATTAATTTAATTCATTAGTTCTAATTTAAACTCTAATTTATAAGAAATACTTTGGTTGTCTCTCAGCTTATAAACGTTTATATCCAGCAGTTAATACCATTTAACATCTAAAATGTTTACTTTTTAAAACGTTGGCGAAGGAGACTGAGATGGTGTAGGAGAAGCGTCCGTCGTTAGGAGGTCGTCGTTAAACTGTTTTATAGACCTACAGTTTACACCTCAGTGACGCCTCCGCCTCACCTGCTGTTTCATCAGCTGTTCGCTACTTTGCCGAATAAACAAAGCCGTAATGTATCCATTCATATATACAGGGTGTATACAATCTCTAGTAACTGAGTTATTATCAATTCACCAAAACAAATACCATTTTTTGAATAATCGTACTTGTTGTTTTACATTCGGCATTATAAACTCGAAAAATAATTAGTTAAATAACTAATAACTCCGTTATTTATTATCTCATTTCAGCAAACAAGTGTCGTTTTGTTTTCTTACAATACTAGATGTATTATTACTGGTAACAAGTTTTGATACAACTTTTGGTTTTCATGAAATTTGACACCAACATATTTAAACGGCCACCATAAATTAATCAAACTTGCTGTGAGTCTTAAGATACACGCTGGAGCCAAATTTAAACTTTATATCTTAAATAGAAGCTGAGTTAATTGAAAACTTTTAAAAATTACAAAGGGACCTTCAGATTGAAAACTAGGCATTTTAGACCCATGTTTATATGGTGTTTTATTATTGTCTCGACCTAAGGAACAAATACACGAAGTGTTTCAGAGAGGTTGTATATGGCCTGTATACCTAATGAGCTAAATATTTTGTTTGGTACTTTCAACTATGTTACCTTACGACTTTAAAGTATGAGAAAAAAACAATTATTTTGATTAAACTAAGGTCTAATTAGGAGTTGAGGAAAAATTAATAGTCTCGTAGACAAATAGGAATTTCAGATTGAATACGAAAAAAATACATCTGTTATTTTATGGTATACGTTTTTATGTTTTGTTACGTTTGTTTTATGTTCTATTACGTTTGACTGTACAGGTATCATAGGCTATAACATTGATTATTAATAAAGTAAATTATTAATTTATCTAATATAAAATTATTAAATTAAATCGTAAATATCGATACTCTTGCCGAGTCTATTTTCGAAAATAAACATTCATATGGCAAATTTTATAAGATGTGTTTGTATGCTAAGCAAAGCTTGCCGTGCTTGTTTGTACCGTGAAGGATTAATGAAATGATAATCGTTTTTAAAAACTTCACAATTTGTCAGCAAATCAATAACTAATTTGTGTTGCTACAAATATACTATTGGTATGCAGTATCTAACTGCATACAATTGAATACTTTAAAATTATTTCAACCTATAATAGAATAAAACCATCTCTTATTTAATAAGGTTAATCTAAATAAGACCCTGGCATAACATAGTTTTCTTCAGGCTTTACGTTTCAGCTAGATTGGTCCAGTAGTCTACTGAATATTTTAAGGGTTCAGTATTTATGAATTAGAATCACAGTTATAATTATCTCTAATGAGCCAAGAATAAATACACTGTATGATTGCGTCAACCCAACGAAACCAAATATTCAGATTCATCTCAAACTAAAACATCTTGTTTATTAATAAACAAGTTGTTTGTAGAGGCTTTAGCCACTAACCTTCCCATGTGGAAACGGAATCAGCGTATCCGGTCAGCTGTATCCGTGCTATTTTTTTGGTACAATTTGTCATACCATTATTTCTGGCTGACATGCGATTTTATATAAAAAAGTCCTATTGGTCCCGATTCCCTTGGGTTTAATACCTTTAATTTTAGCCATCCTTCATCATCCTGTAATTTACCAAACGTACACAATTATTACTCTTACAAAATGTCTCTTTGCAATAACATTTCTCCATCAAAAGGCCTACTTCCATTTTCCTGAAACTATTTATAGTATTAAATTATTATTTAATGGATTCAGATAAAAACTAAAAAAGTTACTAAGTTCTAGTTTAAATGGTCTTTAATTGTTTATGTTAATATGCATATTAAGTGATAAACCTCTTTCAATCATACATAAAACTAAATCAGTAAAAAGAAAATTAGGTTAAGTAATGTGATTCATAAGCATAATGGGGCCTGATGACTGCATATCTTCTACTGGGTCTTTATTGAGGTTACATTTTACGGATGCACAGAGTTATGTTATATTGAAAATATAAAAAGTACTGTATTATAAAATGATTCGAACATGCATTTGACATAACCACCAAGAGTATTATAGATGAAACAATTTTATTTCTGAATTCTTTTTGGAATTTGTCTCTTTAACCTACTTTATTAGAATATGCACAGTAATTGTCTTTATATTTTGCTACGTTTTTGTTGGTAGGAAGCAACACATGTATGTTAGTTGAAGTTAAGTTTAAATCATAAAATACCCATCATAGATAATAGTGTCCATTCACACTAGTGTTTCCGAGTAAAATGCTGATCAAATTATGCAAAGTTGTAAGAAATGTAGTTTTACACTTAACAGTACCTCAAATGTATGTTTTTTATTGAAAGTATTAACTATTTGGGGATGGATCTGAACTTTTAATTTTACAGTCTAAGTTTATGACGTTTTTATAAATATAAAAATAAAACATGTTTTAGCGAATTTCCCCTATAGGGAAGAAGCTATTACCGTAGTCAGCATGGTAAGACCTAGGCCCGGGACCATGATAACTTTTCGTTTTGAGGTCCCCAGACCCCAAAAACACCATTCGTTCGAATCTTTATATATATATATATATATATGTATATATATATAATATATATATAATATATATATATATATATGTGTGTGTGTGTGTGTCCGTGGGTGCGACAACACTCGTAAAAATGGTCCGATTTTGATGAAATTTGGTACAAACGTGTAAAGCAGCATTTATGACTTTAGTTTCGAAAACCAGACGGATCGAGCTATCCGAAGGGATATTTTGGGGGGGTTTTGTAACCCAAAAATGGGTTTTTTGAGTTTTTTACATACAATTTTTGAAAAAGTAAAATTTTATTTTTTCCCATTGGAATAAACTTAAAAAGACGCACAATTTTATGTTTTAATCATTTCTCTACGTCAATTGGTTACTGGGATATTGAAAGTGAGTATATACAAACTCAGTACGTTGTCCAATGTTATTCTTATGGAGGATAAGACAAATTGTATATCTCGCTTATTTATCAACTTATCCTGACGAAACTTGGTATATTGCTTCATTTTATTGTGGTATATTGATATTTGCACAAAAACCCATATTCTGGCCGATGGTTCCTGTAGCAGCAAAACTGCATACTCGGCCCCATGTTATTCTTATGGAGAATAATTAACGTGTTATCTCCTTTAATTATAAACATAAATTAATAGAACTTGGCATGTGGCTTTACCTAGTTGAGTTATATTGATATTTGTATAAAAGCCCATTTTTAGTGTTCCTTATTTCAGCAAACCTGCATACTCAGCCGCCATGTTATTCTTAGGGAGAATAATTAAAACGTCATAATTCGTTTATTTATGAATGTATATTGATGAAACTTGGTATGTGGCTTCATGTGGTATTAAGATAAATTAATATGCATTGGAAATTAGCTGAGTATGCAGGTTTGCTGCTACGGGGGGGATTATACTTTACTTTAACGGTATTTACAGAAACGTTTAAAGCACAAAATACATACTATTCGTTATACCCACCCCGCTCATAAAAATGCAAATATACTGCTCAGTTGGCAGTATGTAAATTTTAAGCTAATATTTAACCTCCTCCGTCCTATAATCACTGCATATTTGGCACCTTTTTGTATTTAATGTTATCCTTACGCTAAATACCGTATGCCGATTTGATTTATAAATGTAATAAACTAGTTGTTGCCCGTCACCATCTCGCCCCTGGGTAATCAGAAAATAAAAATATTTGCTCCAATTCGAGCAACTGGCTTCTTTCGTATTAAATCGATTTAACTAAAAGAAGTTCTTGATTTTTAACTCATAAAACTATTATTTGTTTAAATATTAGGCATCATTCAAAAATTCGTACTCTGTAAGTGTGCCTTTTGTTGTTTTAAATTTCATTGAACTTTTTGGCTCCGCTCCGATGGTTTTAAAATATTAATTGTAATTTTTGTGAGTTGAATTGAATATGTTAGAGCCATCGACAAAACAAAGCAAACAGATTACAACTTAATGTAAATCAAACATTTTCTGGAGTTGCAACACAATACATAAGTAAAGGACCTAATTTGAGCTGGGTAATCCCTTTAAGAAAGATAGTTGTATGATTTTGAGTACTTACACCCAAAGTATGATGGTAAAAACGTTAATGATTAAATTAACATATAAACAAAGGTATTTTACTCAATTTATTTGTTATGTCAACTGCCATAATGAAGATAACTATTCTACATAATAACTTTTTCAATATTCAAGGTCTGTAATTTTTTGTAGCCATCTGCCTAAAATGTAGTTTGAAATTCAATTTTTTAGGTTTATCCGTCAAAAACCTCTTCTATTCATTAGATCTTTCTAGGATCAAACTCATTCAAAATTAAGCAAATAGTTTCATTTCCACTGTCATAAATGTAATGCAATCCTGCTACCGGAAGCATTTACAACGTGATGCATTTACACAGATTTTCCGAAACAAATCTGTTATTTTCCGAAACAAAATTACTTACAGTAAGGCAATTATACATTAAAACACTGATGGTTTATACATACACCCATAAAGAATTAGTCATAACTCCCGTGGGACACAACTATAGGACAAGGAACTCCGTTAACGTTGGCCTGCAGGTGCCCCGAGCAGTTAGATCAGTCAGTCACTCCAACTCATATTTTATTGCAAACTTCATCTACAGGAACATTCCTCCTGCGATTAGGGACCTGCAGGTCACAACTAAAATTTACAAAAGGGTAGTCCTTAACTGGCTTTTGGAGATCGGTTCTGAGCATGCTGAGTCCCTCATTTGTTCTGAGTACTACAATGACTAACTTTACATCACCAACTGGTCACTGAATATAAAGCTAACAATACCGTTTACTTCTACTTCTACCGTCTACTTCTACTTCTACTTCTCTCCCGCCATTGCCATCTTTGTATTATATCAAATGTCATTTTTTTACTTATTTTTAAATCAGTGTTTGATATTTAAATGCAAAACGAATCTTAATTTTGTTCTTGATTACTATACATACAACTGCTGATATTGTTTGATTTTTATTTTTTATTTGTGTTTGTAGCCTATTTAATCATCAAAATGTAATTGTAATTGTTTTAGCAATAATACGATGTTTTTTGATATTTTTTAAGTGCACTGAATTTGAGGCAGAACTCGTTCTCACGCACAGGCCGATGGGCCTATGTGAGAATTTTTTTCCGAAATATTGTTTGTGTACATAATGTTGTATTTGTTTTTATTTGGAAATAAATTTGATTTGATTTGATTTGATTTAGATTTAATCTAATTGTAATTTTGACAACTAGGGTCCTCAAAACGAAAAGGGCTCTTATCAACAGCCAACAAATGTTTACGTTGTATTGCTCACTGAAACTCAAACCAAAGCTTCCAAATACTTCTAATAAAGTAATGTAAATAACATCTCACAGTTTGTATCTTATTGGTCTAGAAAAATTAAATGTGCAGTAGAATAAACAACATACGTTTACATTAACATTACACGATCTACGTGTATTTTTTAGTAATAACTGAAATGCTATTCATATATACAAACTCTAACCCGGTTCAAATGCAATTATTACAAGAAATAATAAATTAATAATACGTCATGTTTTACTAAGTTTAATACAATCTTATTCAGTTATCATCTGTTAAAATACGGTTTTTATAAACAAAATTCGTTGATGATAAAAAGTATTATTTCTTCTCTTTTTCATTGAAATGTATTTTGAAAACAGGTAAACATAATATGCATTTACAGAGAGTAAATAAAGTGATTTAATAGAGCGCAACATTCAATACATTTGAAAATTTATTGCTGAATAAATCCTGAGTGTAAGATGAGGCGTCCAATCCAATGCAATATATTGCCCGTTTACAAATCATATTTCACACTGTAGAAATAACTACAGTAAAAATACTACATAAAACACTACAATCAAAATAACTAATATGTTTAAAATACTCCAATAAAAAACTTGTTGGTACATTAAAATCAGGTTGTGAAATACTAATAACACCTTAACTATGACATTTGTTCTGAAAAGTACAAATTCCAATGTGAAAATAAATAATAAGATCCTTTATTACTTAAACCACTTAATATTGTATTTTATAATTTCATCCATAGAGGCGTATACAGTTAAACACGTGAACGTTTCTGAAGACAACGTTCATTTCATACTCAGATCAATATAAAAATAAATAGCTTTTGATTATAATTCATATGACTACTTAGATTAGAACAAAGTTTAATCCGATTAAATTATTACATGTAACTTCGTTTAGCTGACATAGTAGTAAAAGAAAAGTATACCATCTTCACGGTGTAATGGATATCAATAAAATGAAAAATACGAAACCCATAAAAAGTGAGAGATTTTTTGATCACCACTTATGAAAATACCCCCATAGCAGCAAACATGCGTACTCAGTGAATTTCCAATGCATATCAATGTATCTTAATACCACATAAAGCCACATACCAAGTTTCATCAATACACGTTCATAAATAAACGATTTATGACATTTTAATTATTCTCCATAAAAATAACATGGCGCCTGAGTATGCAGCTTTGCTGAAACAAGAAACGTAAAAAATGGGTTTGAAGACAAATATCAATATAACTCAACTAGGTAAATCCACAAACCAAGTTTTATTCATTTATGTTCATAATTAACGGAGATAACCTTTTACTTATTCCTCATCAGAATAACATGGGGCTGAGTACGCAGTTTGCTGCTAAGGAAACTATCATAAAGGAAATGGTTTTTTGTGCAAATATCAATAGATCACAATGATATGAAGCAATATACCAAGTTTCTTCAGGATAAGTTGATAAATAAGTGAGATATACAATTTTTCTCATTCTCCTTAGGAACAACATTGGACAACGTACTGTGTTTAGCACATTTACTATCTCTGTAGCAAATTGACGTAGAGCAATGGTCAAAACACCAAATTTTTTTTTAAGCTGAATTCAATGGTGAAAAGTAAAATTTTATTTACTAAAATTTTATATGTAAAAAAATCAAAAACCCATTTTTGGGGTACAAAACCCTAAAATACCCCTTAGGATGGAGCGATCTGGCTGGTTTTCGAACTTAGTCATAAATGTTTCTTTACATGTTTGTACCGAATTTCATTAAAATCTGAATATTTTTACGAGATTCATAGCACCCCACCCCCCACACACACACATACATAATATACAGTTTTTAACGGATTTTGGCATCTGGGGACCTCAAAAAGAAAAGTTATCATGGTTCCAGCCTAGGTCTCACTATGCCGACTACGGTAATAGCTTCTTCCCTAAAGGGAAAATTCGCAATAAAATCTAAAATTTGTATATCGCCAAGCAGTAAGTTTTAATTTCAATATTTTATCAGGGGATGAAGCAAATCGCGTTTTGATGATGATACCCTCCATTTGTAACTGTCAGGCAGACATCTATCCAGGCGTGCTGCATCTGTGGTGGTGAAACAATCCGTTTTATTGATTATAAACAATAGTCAAGTAGCGAATAATGGTGTTGGCGAGTTGCTAGTGTAGTGGATAGGGCATCGGCCTTTTAAATCATGGAAGCGGCCCTGTTATGGGTTCAATTCCCAGCGTAGTAAATTTTATCAGTACTACCTAGACCACGCACAACCCCGTAGTAGTGTTGGTGGTGCCTAGTACTACTGTAGCTGATCACCACGCATTGAGTGGGATGTTCCATGCATGGCCCCGAGGTTCTTGTGGATGGGTAACGCGGGCCGCCAACCGCTTAAAAGAATTTCCTCATAAATCAACAAATCTTGATTGTTTTGTTTTAAAGAATCATTAGAAAGTGTCTAACGGTGTGTTACATTCATATAAATGTTGTGTAAGGTTTGCTCCGGTGTACATATATAGTTTTAATGTTTCATGATGTGTGAATTTTGTGTTGATTTTATTTAAAAAATACATTAAACAAAAATTATATATACTGAACATTAGTAAGCACCATTTAAAAAAAATAACAGTTAAAAATACAAACGTTTATATGGGTTTGATACAAATCCAATACAGCATGTTTCCAAACCCTCTCTGGAAACATCAAGAACTCGTTTCTGGGTTCAAAACAAAAAAAAAACATGATATAAACATAGGACCTTTCTTGCTCAGTTACCCGTATGCTCATTTAATGTAGAGTATCAAGTACTTCAGTTAGTTTCATTTCATTTGCACTAGTTTTTACAATATTTAATCATTTCGATTGTCAGATATGGGCCCAACAGTGAATAAAATGGCAATTCTAAACAAGCAATTTCCAACACCAGGGGTAAATCTCACGGACAAACTACTGCTCTGAGCGGCGGCCCGGCAAATTGTTAGATCATCGTGTTCGAATGGGTTATTTTATACTTGGAAAATGATTTTTTACGTTCATAGTGGCACATTTCAGTCATGGAAGGTGCAATCAAGTATTTTTATACTCTGGAATTGGTAAGTACTTCATTAATGGTTTTCCGTGTTTTCTCCACGTCGAATATATACAGCTACAAGAATATTTAATTGCAAGAATAATGTCCAGTCCTCACTACACATGTCATAACTTGCATACCTTCGACATGCAAGAACATTACAACAATTTTTAATTGTTATCTGATTGTAATATTTGTTAAAATAAACGCCAAAAACTATTATCATGATATAAAATATTCCGTTACAGTTAAAATATACTTAGTACAATCTTTATTGACTGGCTGCTCTGACTAGCTCTCTCCTTACTCATATTTTAATGAAAAATGTCTTTAATGAACGTTTCGATCTTAAAAGTAATTTTAATAAAAATAAAATTGTATATTAATAATATTTTCAAAATTCCTTAAATAAAAGTGAAAATTAAATTACTCTGTATAAAAAGACACATATAATTAAAATCAAGATCAAATAATTCATCGGCCTATGTAACAATCATATTACATAGGTCGTTATTAAAGGTCATACATATTATATTTGAAAGATTTAGTTTATAATGTATTTATTCATATTGTATAAAGGTATAGTAAGTAAGGACTTTTTGATTATATAACAAATATTATACAATATTGATATAATTATAAATAATACTAAACGAGTTTAAAAAAAGTAGCAATGTTTAATTCCTAAAACGATACTTTACCTTAAAGTTATTCCTCTATTCGTCACACCCGTGAGAAAAAATATTGCCTGAACAAAGGACACCAAGGTTTATTGTTCTGACAAGGAAAGCCAATTGACCGCACCCTAAAACAGATTTCGTCATTGTTCCTTTTCTCGACACTACTTTCTTGGCATTTAATTAACCTAATCCCGTTACTCACTTGTTCTGCTTTTGTGTGGTCTAAAATAAACAAAACAAAAATCTGCTTTTATTGTGTTACACACTTCAAAGAGTTACGATAGCATATGAATATGCTGTTTTAAACCATTCTTATTTATTGATTTAAAAGATTTATTTGGCTTGTTTTCGATAAGAAATTAAAGAATAATAGTATATTTTGTCACTAGGATCAAAAGTGGATCTTTTTAATACGAGCTCCAGTTTAACTGCCGAGGCGAAGCCGAGGCTGGGAAATGAGCGAGTATTAAAAAGACACTTTTGTTCCGAGTGACGAACTATATTTTTCGTCATACTGCCAAAAAACTTAAGGTTTAAACAAAAACAAAAGTAAAATTTACGTACTGTGTCTTCATAACCTCAAATGTTTCTTTCAGCTTGTCTCTTGAAACTATCAGCTGTTGCACATGCATAACTTCGGTTCATTCATATCTATCGGTTGTTGAGTCGATCATTCAAACCAATCATTGTGGTTCGAATCAATCGGTTGTTCTTCAAATAACAATACAACAATGAATGTTTCGATAATAACAATAAATGTTTCGATTATTTATAATCGAATGAATTTTAATCGATTTATGACGACCTCGAATCAAAAGTATCATCAACAATGATCTTTTTAGTCCTAGTACGATAATGATCATCAAAACATATGTTATTATCCAAAGACTAAAAAGAAGAACTTTTGAATCTCAACGCATCTGTCAAATACCCCCGTAGCAGCAATCCTGCGTACTCAGCGAATTTCCAATGCATATATATGTATCTTAATACCACATAAAGCCACACACCAAGTTTCATCAATATACATTCATAAATAAACGATTTGTGACATTTTAATTATTCTCCATAAGAATAACATGGTGGATGAGTATGCAGGTTTGCTGAAGGAAGGAAAAAAATGGGGTTTTATACAAATATCAATATAACTCATTTAGGTAAAGCCACATACCAAATTTCATTAATTTATTTTCATAATTAAGGGAGATAACACGTTACTTATTCTCCATAAGAATAACATGGGGCTGAGTACGCAGGTTTGCTGCTACGGGAGCCTTTGGCAAAAAATTGTTTTTTTGAGCAAATATCAATGGTCCACAACCAGATGAAGCCGTATACCAAGTTTTGTCAGTATACGTTCATAAATAAGCGAGATATAAAATTTTTCTTTTCCTCCATAAGAATAACATTAGACAACGTACTGTGTTTAGCACTTTCAATATCTCGGTAACCAATTGACGTAGAGAAATGGTCAAAATACCAAATTGTGTGTTTTTTTAAGCTGAATCCAATGGTAAAAACTAAAATTTGACTATTTCCAAAATTATATGTAAAAAATTCAAAAAACCCATTTTTGGGGTACAAACCCCCCCCAAAATACCCCTTCGGATAAAGCGATCTGGCTGGTTTTCGAACTTAAAGTCATAAATGTTGCTTTACGCGTTTATACCAAATTTCATCAAAATCGGATATTTTTTACGAGAGTTATCGTGCTCACGGACACATATATATATATATATATATATAGATATATATATATATATATATATATATATATATACAGTTTCGAACGAATGGTGTTTTTGGGGTCTGGGGACCTCAAAACGAAAAGTTATCATGGTCCCGGGCCTAGGTCTTACCATGCCGACTACGGTAATAGCTTCTTCCCTATAGGGGAAATTCGCTAAAACAGATGTTTTTGAAGCAGTATGACGAAAAATAGTTTTAAATCTCTTTTGCTGCATTTATCATTCGTTTGAGTTGATTTGTACAGAGACAGTAAAGAATTGGCAGTTATATCATGGGTACTCTGCCTTAAGACAACAGCAGATTACAGTGCTTTTTAAACACAGAGTTTTAAGTGTTTAAAACTACTTCAGCTACTATTACAAATGTTTATAAACTATTTTCTAAGAAACTGTTGGTCTTCAAGTTTTATGTTCATTAGGTTGAAAACTTATTACATGTAATTTATCTATATAGTATAATTATTAACAAATCTGGCCAAGTATAATCGTTTCTCGAAATATAAAAATGTATATTACTTGCAGTATATCTATATTAAAGCCTGAGGAGACAATCGCACAAGTGGGGATGGTTACCAAGTCTCAGCTCTCACTGCAACGGTGCACAGTTATAAACCAAAAACAATCAATGACAAAATTAGAGTATTAATATTAATGGGCCGGAGCTTTTAGACGTCTGAGGAGACAATCGCACAAGTGGGGATGGTTACCAAGTCTCAGCTCTCACTGCAACGGTGCACAGTTATAAACCTAAAACAATCAATGACAAAATTAGAGTATTAATATTAAAGGGCTGGAGCTTTTAGACGTCTGAGGAGACAATCGCACAAGTGGGGATGGTTACCAAGTCTCAGCTCTCACTGCAACGGTGTACAGTTATAAACCTAAAACAATCATTGAAAAAATTAGAGTATTAATATTAAAGGGCCGGAGCTTTTAGACGTCTGAGGAGACAATTGCACAAATGGGGATGGTTACCAAGTCTCATCGCTCACTGCAATGGTCTACAATTATAACCTTTATTGCCCAATTTTTCAATAAAACGTATAACTAGTTCCAAACAAAAACTACACAAAATAAACTAGTAAATTTCAAAGTTAATTTCAAAGTAAATTTCAACGGATGACGTATGTTTCACGGAAACATAAAGCTTTTGTTAATTTATTTGTATTTTCTTGTTACGGCTTGTTAGACCCTATGAAACTGACAGTATGTGATATGAAAATTAATTCCATCGGCTAGGGAAACTTTTATTTCCTAAACAGGATGCAATAAACGGTCTCACAACACAAACAAATACATACACACACATACATACACATATACACTTACATACATGATAGAAGGTGGTATATTTTTACGGTCTTGTATAAGTACCGTATAAATGTAATTACATTCTGAGGCGTTGTAAGACGTAGTTTATTGTATCCTGCTTAATTATTACAAGACGTATCATACTGCTTAAGAAATTGTTTAAAATATATCATATTTCACTCATAAAAAAGCTTGCTAGTAAATTTAATTGTTGCTATTGACAATATTAAAGAACGACGCTGAAGATTATAATAGCCTCTCATCATAAATTATATCAATGACAATTGATTAAAACTTTAAACATTCTAAGTTAATACTATTTGTAGTTATTTCACTAATCACCTCATTCGCCTTCTTTATTTCTCCCAAGAGGTGAATGGAGTCCTTGGGAGAAATAAATAAGGTTTTAAAAGACTTTCCTACACTTTAAATGGTCTTTGTTCAAAGGTCTGATCAAGGGAAAGTTGGATTTTCCCACTCTGTGTCTGATTTCTGGTAATGAGGAAAATCTTAGCAGTATAAATAACAACATTAATAACCATTTTGCTGGCCATAACATTTGATTAAATAAACATGGAGAGGCCTAGTTTGCGGTATTCACTTTTGTATCCTCTTTAAAATGATGTGCAACATGTTAAGGGTTGCTATTTAAAAAACTACCCCCAGCAACCCCTATTTAGGAGTTGCGGTTGGAACCGTTAACCACTTAAAAAAATACTTGGACTTATGCTAGTAACATTTACCAAAGATTGTTTGAAAATTTACAGTCGTTCCCAAATTAAGAGGAACACAAGCACAAGCGCAAGCAAATTAGGAGGAAGGCAAGTCTGTTGTCGGGTGCCTTTATGGAACGAACACCCGGTGTGCTGAGATTCATCTGCGCCTGGCGTTGGATGGTTTAACAAAAATTCTAAAGTAACCAATTTTTACGAACGATCAGGTATTCTGTCTATTTCTTGTTGTTGTAAATGTGGTATAAATATAACGGTAATAATGTCTACAAATATCACAACGAGTTTGGGTGTCAACAAAAGTCTAATAGAGTTTTATATATATATATATATATACTATGGAGTTTTTAAGATCCATAATAGTTATTTTGTATGATCCATAATATATTTCAATGAGTTCTTTTTAATTGATTATGATTAGAGTAAAATGCCACTGAATATCTAGTATTGGTCTAGTTACAAGTTTATTTAATTCATAAAATGAAACAAGTTAGTATCAATTCACAATTTTGTTAAAATATGCAAAGCAAAAGATCAACACTAGCAACAATCATTTGCTTATAAAATATCGATGGCTGAACTCAAATTTAAACATTTTTCACCCAAAAACAAAAGGAATTTTACTCACAATCTGCTATTGCTTTGTTTCACCTTTACGGCAATTAATCCAAAACGATTGTTGTGTCAATAACTGACAGTCTATTAGAAATATATTGTAATATAGTGCATCCATGTCAAATATAGGCTAGTTCGTTTTGTTGATAATTATTATAAAACATTGAAAGTATATGCATAGATAAAGTTCTATGAGAACATTATTTATTAAGATATCAAGTTAGCTAAGCTAGTATAACGGTCTACGTAACCCCTCCAATGATTCATCTTTTACAATCACCACCCAATAATATCACATGGAACATCTAAGCTTGCTTGTGGAATATAAAATGCTACATGGGTGTGTAGTTTAAAATCTTAGCGATTTTGAAACCCTCACAGACTAAACACTAGGTTGGCTATAATAACTGATTTAAATTTTGGTCGATGTAGAATGTTTATGTGAAGGAACTGCAGAAGGGTTCTTAAACAAAACAGTTCACCTTGATTTGCTTGCTGCACAGAAAACTTAAGAGATAGCAATAATTTCTCCTAATTAGAGCATTAGAAACCCTACTTCGATACCTAGTGTATTCTTCCCTTAGATAGGTTTATGTAGATAGGTTAATGTATGCGGTGTTATATTTCCACATATTTACATTATTTGTAGTAAATATGAGTTAATTAAGAATTAGTTCTTTGTTTTATTTACTTATAAACTATTCAAGATAACTCGGATATTTTATACAAGGTGGACTAATGAAATGTTATTCAGTGATGTGAAACAAAAAAGACGCTTTAACACAAGCAACAAAAGCCGAAACTTTGCTTAGAGGAAAACAGTAAATTGGCTTTTATTTTCTGCTTGTCTTATCACTAAAGCTTGTTGGCCTTTGTTGAGATGTTACTGTTCTTTTAAATATTTTATTTGACAACTATTTTGTTAATATTGAAGATTAAACAGTAATATAAACATAGCTTATTTTTGTGAAAATCTTTGTACATTTATACATTTATAAAATTTATACATTTATACCTTTTGATGCGTAATGTTGTCGATGACCCGTAAATTTGCAGACACAGTGCCACAATAATACTTTCTAGTCGCTATTACTTTTTATATCCCAAACACCTGCTTATGTTTTGGTCCGGAGTTTAGCTCATGGTCCATTGTCACTGTCCCCTAATTATATGTTTTGAAATTAGTGTAACTCGGTGGTTTCTGGTGGGATGTGTTCAACGTAGCTTCACGTAGTTCGTGCTGGGCAACTTCCTACGTCTTTTGGGTTGTCCGCCATCAATTTCACCAATTATCATACATACGGAGGAGTTGAAAGAGCTTTTGATATTTATTTATTTATTTATTTTCCAACGTGTTTATGTGTTGGGAGGTCTTCTGTTGGACAAACGCTGATACTTCAAGAAGATAGAAACCATTTTAATTAGGAGGGGGCTCCAGTCATGAACCTTTTCGCGTTTCTACCTGCTTCCCAAATAAGGTCAATGTTAACTTTGAAAGCTAGATACCAGTTATCCAATATCGGGATATATTTGTCACTTTATCCGATAAAGTTGATTTATTGATAGTTAAAAAAGTGATTTTAGTGTACATAATTTAGACATATAATAAACGTTCCGTGAAATTCCAAAATATTTATGATATTCAATATTTACTATTTTTTGTGGACGTACTACTATTTTTTAAACTGAATTTATACTCACTGGGATATTTTTGTCTTTAAAATGTACCATAAATCATCAATTTAGGACAATTCGTTGAGAGGGAACGGACTTTGTAAATAAGAATTTGAACATTGGTCATTCAACATTGGACCTTGACGTATCTAGACGAAAAGCTAATTAAGCTAATTTGCGACATTTTAATGACGTATTTAATAACTTCATTTACCAAATACTCTTGTTTTTTCAATAACGTGTTTAAAAGACTGTGATACACTGTGATTATTCCACATACTATTTTTCCAAGACCATGACACCGGTCTACATGTATAATAGGAGTTTTCAAGCTTCCAACTTATGCTATTAAATGAAAAATTAAGACAGAGCAGCACACAACGTATCCCAAATCAGTGCAACATTTAAGCATCAAATATGATTATTTAGTTTGACAGATTCAGTTCCAAAGCAAAATGAATTCAGGTTTTGATTTGGAGTTGAATATTTACTCTCAAAAAAACTAAATTGTACGTATTCACTGAATTATTTTAAATAATACAGTAATTGTAGTCACGAATAACCATAGACACATAGAAAATCTGGGATCAACAGTTTTGGTATAAGGTTTAGTATCAAATTAAAAATAGTAAATTACTTTAAAATTGTCATATATGTTTGTTTTACTTGTTACGGTTGTTGTTTTAGTCAAGACATCGTTTTTAACAGCATACAGTCAATAGTTAAAGAGAGTGATATGATCCTTAATGATATATAATTATCTTAGATTTTCTGTATTTTAATTTGCCATCAATAACAATAATATTAAAATGTACCAAGTTCACCTGTTAATTAAAAACATAATTGTTGATGAGCTTCGTTAAGTGGAAGAGCTTAGCAGACATAAGTTTCCCAGTAAACTTACAGCGATGCGGGGCCCAAGCAAATACTCGACTTTCTAGCCACTTATCATAATGAACTGTCAGTTTTAAAAAAATGTGATCATCTTTCTTTGAATAAATTAGCTTGATGCCAGTTATTGTTTATTTTTTAATCCATCAACACTGTTCATAAATTTATAAATAATGTGCATTTATTAAGTACTGTATGGGTTTTATAGGAATTTTAGGAGTCTTTTGACAACAATTCTGTAGAAGTTAAATTTCAATTAATCCCGAACAGTTTTTAATACTAAGTTATTTAATACCGTTATTAATATACGTGAAATAGAACTTAAAGATAACTTATTGATTATGTCCGAGGCGAAAGTTGTCAGAAGTGCAACTCAACATCTTTGGATATGAAGAAACATGAATACAAGTATCTTAAAATAACTTAATATTAATCGTTAGTTACAATCTTCTAAAATTAATCTTGCCGTTTCAAACTACAATCTCTCCTAAGCTCTCGCTGGTTTTATTAGAAAAATATAAATTTAAATATTATATTTTTATTAATTATATATTTCCAATTAAAAACAAAATTGTTGAAATATTAGATTAAAACAAAAACCAGCTTCAATTTGGTTTGCGTTCATTGCCTCACTATTTTCATTCAGAGGAAAATAAAAAATGTTTTGTAAATGGTGTCTCTTACGTTTAATTGTACTCAAGTTAAGTTGCTTTAAGTTGAATTTCATTTTAATTATCAATAAAAAGAAATGTGTAATTGTATTGAAGGCTATCAATTTAGAACTGGATGTACTTGTTTACTTAAAAAACAAAATTGAAAATACTCCAATAAAAATATCTAAACTTACGTACGAGTTGTTAACGGCTTATAGCTCATAATAAGATATAGCTTTGTTCAGTTGAAAATGAATACATAATCTCGTATAACTTATATATTTTCTTCATCTGAATTAATACAAATTATTATACCCATAAAATCGGCATCATGTTAGTCTTACTAAGCGGATTAAATATTGTGACTATTTTTACATATTTTACCAGCTGTAATGCACATCAAATCCATATATGTTTTTACATTAATAATTATACCTGGATACTCTTTGCATTGACTTAATATGGAAAAAGAATTCAATATAACATAGTAAAGTAATTTGAATAACACATATGTTGTTGCCTTTTTGCATAAAATGAGAACTTATGAAGATAATGTAAGTTGGTTTTACAGAAATTATCTAATATGGTGAACTCTTTTTATACGTGTTTCTATCAATTATTTTGTAAAAACTAATTTCCTGATAATAAATTATCAGTCGATTTGTCTTATAATAATTGCAAAAGAAATATGTTTTGGAATATCAAAACGCATTGCACGATCAAATTTAAACAGCTTGACATTATAGCGTACTGTGCATTTTGTTAAATTATATTATTTCTCTAAACACCACGATGACATCAATATTAAACACTTTTCCAGAAACGTTTTGATTGATACACTAACAGTTATGGCATACTGAATACAGAAACTTGATGAAGGAAGCCTTGTTCAATCCCGCTATGAGAATACGAGATGAAGCTAACGGATGAATATAAAATCGTATGATGAATGCATTTTTCGATCTATATGCATTCCACGTGACTTATTTCTTGTCTCACATAATTTCATCTCACTATTGTAATAAATAGAAAAGAATCTCCGTTTTAATAATCTAATAGCTTTTGGCTCGTTATTTGCTGGCCAATTTCCAATAAAACATAGATTAGCTGACTAAGAACATCATGTTAAATAGCAACGTAAATAGCAATATGTTAAATAGTAACGTAACAATCGTTGAAAATTCAACGGCAATTATTATCATTATATAACATTAACAACACATATCGACATCGAATAAATCATGTATTTCTGAAAAAATAATTCCGGGTGTCTCATCAGTCTCAAAAGAGTCCTGAAGGAGACTTATTACCTTATTATTACTTATATTCTTATTACCTTCTATAAGAATTATAAAATCGAGTTTGGAAGCAAGGATCTTTTTAATTAGAAAACAAAAACCCATAAGTAAGAAATAACATGTTTTAACTATAATTATGTCTATTCAAAAATTTAAGATTATAATTTAAGTTTTAAAAATGGGTTAATATTACCAAAAGAACCCTCGATTTTGCAGAATAGTTTATAATGGTAGAGCTTGAAATCATAGTCTTTGGAAATACTCTTCACCTCAGAGGCATCCCCGATTATGCACTGCAGTGTTATAGATATATGTGTAGACTTAATTGATGAACTCGGTGGCTTCATCCAAATTATTCCGAATAGGACGTGCAGTTTATTTTAGTTTTAAAATGGTCTTACCATGACCTTTAACGGTTACCATACGTATTTGAAACGACTTTTGACCTCTTTACTCATGCTTTAAGCACTTTTTGGAAATTATAACATAAAACTCCGAACAAAGAAAGACTAAAAAAATTACATATGCAATTTATAGCAATAAGGAAATAACAATATATTCTTTTACAAATTTCACCAGTTATAGAGTGAAGCACGTTGTAAAATTAATACATTACTAATCTAAAAGAGTTGTCAAGAGTTAAGCACTTTGTTCTTTCGTTAAGACTTCTCGTAATTACTGTTTAGAAATAAAATTACATGCCTTTAAAATAATTTTCTTTAAGAAGGTAGATAGAGTAAACTCATTCACATAGCATTGATTCGAATTTAAATGAAAATGGTGTTTTTATAATATAAAATAAATACATTTTATTTTAATCACCTGATCATACAAGTCATATATAAATGTACGCTACAGGATGGCATAGCAGGTCATCACATAGAATATCTAACACAAAACATATATATGGTATAAAGCATGTATCATATCTTACTTAAATTTGTAGTCATCAAGATTCCTCTCACCAAACAACCAAATTCAAACACATTGCATGTGCATTGCAAGGCATGTTCTTATAACGATACTTAGGTTGCGCTAGGTTACATTATTGCAATTTTTTAATTAATATAATAATTACAAACTAACAATTACTATCTAATTTCACCAGCCTTATTTAACGGAAAACAATTTAGCCACTAAACGGAAAAGCCACTAAAGCTGGTTTTAGCGAATTTCTCTATAGGGAAGAAGCTATTACCGTAGTCGGCATGGTAAGACCTAGGTCCGGGACGGGATAACTTTTCGTTATCATGGGATAACTTTTCGTTTTGACGTCCCCAGATGCCAAAAACACCATTTGTCCAATACTGTATATTTATATATATATATATATATGTGTGTGTGTGTGTGTGTGTGTGTGCCCGTAAGCACGATAACTTTCGTAAAAATGGTCCGATTTTGATTAAATTTGGTACAAACGTGTAAAGCAAAATTTATGACTTTAAGTTTGAAAACCAGACAGATCGCTGTATCCGAAGTGGTATTTTAGGGGGGTTTTGAATCCCCCTAAAATGGTTTTACCCTAAAAATGTTTTTTTTTTTAGTTTTTTACTTATAATATTTCAAAATATCTAATTTTACTTTTCACTATTGGATTTGTCTTAAAAAAAACAAACAATTTGGTGTTTCGATCATTTCTCTACGTCAATTTGTTACAGAGATATTCAAAGTGCTAAACACAGTACGTTGTCCAATGTTATTCTTATGGAGGATAAGAAACATTTTATACCTCGTATATTTATGAACATATCCGAACGAAACTTGGTATATGGCTTCCATTTCGTTGTGGTCTATTGATAATTGTCCAAAAAAACAATATTTTGCCGATGGTTCCCGCGGCAGAAAATCTGCGTACTCAGCGCCCATGACATTGTTATGGAGAGTAAAAAAAATGTTATGCCTCACTTAGTTATGAACATAAATTAATATAACTTGGTATGTAGTTGAGTTATTTTGAGTTGTTATTTTGTATTAGTTATTTTTGAGGAATCACCTAGTGGAGTTACATTCATATTTGTATACAAATCCATAGATTGTGTTCCTAGTTGCAGCAAACCTGCGTACTCAACCCCCCATGTTATTCTTATAGAGAATAAGTAAAATTGTATAAATTGCTTATTTATTAATAGATACGGCTGAAACGTTTGGTATGTGGCTTCACCTGGTTGTGGCCTGTAGATATATTTCCATTAAAATCTAATATTTTCTGTTCCTTGTTGCAGCAAACCTGAGTACTCAATCGCCCTGTTATTCTTATGGAGAAAAATTAATATTTTATATATGGCTCATTTGGGAATATGTATCTATGCACCCTGGAAAAATTGTCTGTATATCGTATATAAATATATGCATTGGAAATTCCCTGAGTATGCAGGTTTGCTTCGATGGGGGTATTTTTCCGAATTTCCCCTATAGGGAAGAAGCTATTACCGTAGGTCTCATGGTAAGACTTAAGCCCGAGACCATGATAACTTTTCGCTTTGAGGGCCCCTAGATGCCAAAAACACCATTCGTTCACATCATATATATGTATATATTTTTAAAACATTATTAACAAGTGCGCTTTTTTGAAACATTTTTATTTGGAAATAAAAATGTTACAAAAAAGGGTACTTGTTAATAATGTTTTTAAAAATAATAATATTAGTAGTCCTAATATAAAAGTCAAGATATGTACATATATATATATATATATATATAAATATATATATATATATATAAGTGCGTAGGCATGAAAAATTTCGTAAAAATGGTCCGATCTTGATGAAATTGGTACTAACGTGTAAGGCAGGATCTATTTTCATGAGTTCGAGAACCAGACAGGTCGCTTTCTTTTAACGGGGGTTTAGGGGGGTTTTGTACCCCAAAAATTGTTGTTTTCAACTTTTTACATGTAATTCTTTTTAAATCCAAACTTTTGTTAGACCATTAAATTTAGCTTAAAAAAAATTTGGTATTTTGATCATCGCTCTACGTCAATTGGTTACCGAGATATTAAAAGTGCTAAACAAAGTACGTTGTCCAATGTTAATCTTATGGAGAATAAGTCAAATCTTATGTCTCCCTTAATTATGACATAAATTAATAAAATTTGGTATGTAGTTTCACCTCTTGTTGAGTTATACTGATACTGTTTCAGCAAACCTGCGTACTCTTCCCCCACGTTATTCTTATGGAGAGTAATTAAAATATGGTTCACTTATTTATGAATGTAGATTGATGAAACATGGTGTGTGGCTTCACCTAGTTGAGTTATTCAGTTGATATTAGAATGAAAACCCATATTTTGCGTTCCTTTTGCAGCATACCTGCTTACTCAGCCCCCATGTTATTCTTATGAAGAATGATTCAAATGTTATATATCGCTTATTCTTGAATTAATATTAATAAAACTTGGTATGTGGCTTCACCTAGTTGAATTGTATTGACACTTGCATCAAATTTCTGTCAGCAAACCTACATACTCATCCCCAATGTTATTCATAAGTAGAATAATATAATATCGCTTATTTGTTAATATATTTTTATGAAATATGATAAGCGGTTATATGTAGTAGGCCTATTAATGTAATGTGATTTCAATGTTAATTTAATCAAATGACCATCGCTCAAAGACATCATAAGTTCAAAGGACAAAACTATAAAGTAATCAAACGTCTTTAAGATTTTGTATCAAGCCAAATCTAATTTACTTTATCAAAATAAACAAATAAAACAGATATCCCAAAAAATTTAGAAAGTTATTTGTTATAAACAAGACAATTTTATTGTTATTATTATAATTGTGTTAACTTAGATCCTGGACCACACGAGGCTTTAACAATGTTTAATACTGCGTGCCTACTGGAATTAGCCCCAACAGTCCTATTTCACTACAATGAGGTATATAGCATGAATAACTTACTTCTTTATTGGAAAAGAAGTCTTAAACATTATACAGTTTTAAACAAAATAGTTTGAGCTACGGTTTGTATTACTCAAGTTATGGATCATCTAGAATTATAAACTGAAACTATAACTACAAGTTTGAATCAGCATCACTACTTGATTTGGTGAGCATAATCGTTTTATGCCATCAATATTTTGTACAGAAAAAATCACAATTCAATGACAAAATTAACGCTGAAAAAGCTGATGTCAAAAGTCGACAAACGCTGCTTGTCACAACTGACAATCAGCAACATCAACTGTCCCCTAATCAATTAGGTTGATTGGTCCTGACACTTACCCTGTTCAACGATTTTACTCGTGACATTCTAAACTGACATTTACCATCCAAATAAGTCATAATTGTATTGCTTTCAGAACTTTTTAATAAGGAAAACTAATATTTTAGAGGAGTATAATTTCGCGATGGCTTTTGGGAAAACTTGAGTTATTTAAAAAGTCAGAGGGAATTATTTAAGCAAGTCGCACTCTGATGTCTTGAATTCACGCTGTTTCTTCTCAGCAAAATATCTTTATTTGAAAACTTTCCTTCTCAATGTAATTTCCTTTGAAATTTAACATGTGACTTTATACCTCTTTAATCAAGGGAGAATAAATATTTGTCCTTTCCATAGTAAAAACATATATCTTGATTTAAAAATTATATGCATTTACTAAGAACCTCTGTAAAAATCCCTCTAAATCATTGACATCCATTAATACAAATCTCTGTAAAACAAGGATTGAAAAATCAAATAATTAGTGTATGGTTGAAAGGTATTCAGATAAACTAGCTAGACGATCCCGTTGACAACGAGAAGATTCGTGGAGAGTTAAACACCGTTGTTTGAGTGGTATTCTGTGGAGACGCTAATGAACTTTTAAAACCTATGTTTATACAATCACCTTCCCTAAATAAAACTGTCGTTTGCCATTGAAAAACATTGAACCTTTACCGGGGAAAGCCCTGAAGGAATTCTGGACACGTTCTGAATTCTTTTTAATACCAAGGAATATTTTGATGTACAACTTGTTAGGGTTTTGCCACGATAACAACAGTAAACTATTGAAAATCAGTTGAATATCAATCACCAATTGTTAGATAGTTTAATTTTAATACGTATTTGGGTACATTTTGGTAATTAAAGAAGCTATTGACGGTTGTCTTTTATGGACTTGTGTTTTTCATTGTTTGTCAAAGGACTGGGTACTCGGCATAATTTAGATAACTACTTTACTTACATTACATTAAACATTTAAAAGAAACAACATTCAAACTGAAATAAAAATGCAAAAAGAAGATTAATTAATTACTATTCATATCAAATAAAATTTGAAGATCACTCTTTGAACTTGAAACTAGAGTGTCTACCTGCAATCATTACAGTATAAATCCCTTTAAGAAGTTGTTTCCCAAGCATAGTTTAAATAATTTTAAAACATCTTCAATATATTTGAAAATTAAAGTTATTTATCTTGAATTGTAAATTTTAGAAATCTGTAAAAATGAATAAGGTTGAGGGTCTAAACTGTAGACCAAAATATATGATACTTATAATGTTGGTCCAGATCAGTTAACTAGCTGCATTTTGGAATTTAGCAGGCTTATTGGAGGATCCAATTAGGCCAAAACGCTGCCACATGGTCCCGAACATACGGCGCTCCTGGGGGTTGTCAAGGGTGATATGTGAGTTGCACCAACACGACATCGGTTCCAAGGGCGTAGCTTCGTCTAATGAATGCAAACTTTGTACCTCCAACAAATCAGTATGTATGTGTTTTGAATATTTTATATATTCATTTTAAAGTCAGTCTGAGCAAATCCCAGTATAATAAAAGCACGTCCTGATATATTAACCTAATGAGTGATTGTAATTTATGTTAATGCATTTTTTTACTTGAATCGGGGAAATCCAAAGGGAAGCAAACGCTGAATTTAACAATGGGTAAATGAACACAACCAACATAATTGGTTATTGTTTGTTTTTAGTCAGGGTTTGCATGAAGCAACACATTTTACAGTTATGTATTTCTGAAACCAGGCACAGTTGTACTGTCGTAGTAGTTAACAGGGTAATGTTGCTAAACACACGGTTATTGAATAAAGCCTTGTTGCTTAGGATATATAACAAAAGTTTTTAAAATTGGTGTGTTTTGAATGTTTCCTCAAAAACCTTCAAAACCTTCCTTTTGAATGTGTTCCATTAATCCTCAAAAACCTGTTGTTGTTAAAAGTAGGACATAAATGCTATACCGTTACATAGTAAAATAAATTTATACATTTACGAAATTCAAATTACTTACTTTATAAAAGAACTATATTTAATAATTGAACATTAACACATTGCAAAGAAACAAAGGAACATGGCCTTACAAATTTATATTAAAGGAGTCCTTAATCAGACAACAGTTACATTTTTCCAAAATATTCATTTTTAACCAATTCGTCCAACCATATCAACTGGAATTATGCTATAAAATAATTTTTGTTAAAATTTCAACAACAAAAGTTTTTTATTTAATACAAATTCTGAAAATCACTCACTGAAGGTTTTATAGTTATGTTTATCAAATTCATTAAAAATTTCATCTTTAATATTTTTTTAATTTAAAAAATCTATTATGGATAATATTTAAAAAAATAAAAAAACAATGCAACTTACTCTATTATAATGTATGGTCTGAAGACTCAATAAAACATAGAATCAATCAACCTTTTCCTGTCCTTATTGTGCAAGCTTGATAATCTTAAAGTCAGCACAATATTGCACCTATTATCAGAATTTCCATAATATATAATGTATCCAAAACTTTCCGCTACCATTTAAGGGTTTAAAATTGTAAATGTCTTCCAAACCCACAGTTGGCATATTTATATAATATGTGTTTTTATTGATACTAAATATGTGTACAAATAATAATATAAGAGGCCGAAAATCGCCGAACAAAAATACAGACATTCTTTTTATAATATAGATGGATTGTTAAACATGTTGAAAATAAAAACCATTACATTAAGACAATATTTGTTTTAAAATTTACATAATTAAATAGTGGCAAAATATTGCTTCCACTAATACTCCATACTATAAATAGTTATGGATTGTAAAAGGCTGTAAAGAATTTAATAAAGTGTAAAAACGACTGATAAACCAAAGCTCAAACTCTGGCTCAGTTCAGTTTAATTGGAAATAGCTGAAATACTGATATTATTGTTGGACTGTTAGAAAACAATACTCACTTTATGGTTTTTAAAAACTTTAAGCATTGTTAGAAACATTTATATTAAATGTCAGATTTTTGTTTGTGATATTGTTCATGTACAGTAAGCGCGACATGTGCAATATTGTGCTCAGACATGTTTCTGTAAAATAACAACGAGTTGCATTTTAAATTATAAATATGAAAATCCGTTCTGCATGAAATCGTGATCATGTAATGCTAATTGTCCAAACAGACCTTTACAAATGACATGCTATACCTAAATACGTCAAAGGTTGATGGTGATAATATGCTGAGCAAATTTGTCCAAAACAAGGTTCCTTGGGATTCTGAACAGTTTTTCCAAAGCCTGCTTGATGTCATAAATGTAATGATAGTAAGCAGGAAACTCCATTTTCAGAGTGTATTCTTGAAATATTTGTATGAGGAATGGAAAGATAAAATAAAATAATAACTTTTAAGATTATTTCAACTGAATATAATAAAGGTTAAAGAAAAAGTAAAGCTAATTTCCTCGCTTTAATTTTCATGTTCCAAGAAAATATCTAAATATAAAAATGTTGAAGAGACAAATGTTCTACGCCTGAGGGAAGTAATGAAACCGGATATTGTTCTAATGTCTGGCCTCGCTCATTTCCTTCAAACGGGAATCTCCATATTCAAAGACCCTCCTTCTGGATCTCTTGTTTCCTCTTTAATTGGTGAAGTGAACTTACATTTAAGTTACGTGTGATCTTATTTACGGGCAAATCATAACGGGAAACCACTCATAAGTTAGGATTTATTCGTGCTAGTACGTAAGTAAAGAATTAACATAGAAATTGGGTTATATTTTCAGGAAAGAATATAGTGAAACATATTTTGTCGTGTATGTGTAATTATCACATAACATGTATGTGGATGGTATACAAACATACTCAAAGAAATTACTTTGTATATACAAAAAAACTACCTATAAAACCATCAAATAAAAAAGGTACCTATTACAGCTTTTGACATTATTTAGCGCTCAATCTACAAGTTCTAAAATTAAAATTATTGACACATAAAATACTATCTAATTAACTAAAATAATACATTGTATAAACATTAATGCCAAGTAAGATTTAAACTTATTAGGTTTTGATCTTACTCTTTTTAATGAAAACAAACACACTATAAGTTAATACGTTCCACACACAAAAGTAGTACTTTGTTGTTCAGTTGTAGGAATAAAAAGATATTTGTATTTGTATTAAACATGAATTCTGTTCTTAAATTTAAAAATTCAAATACCCTTTCTCATGTAATATTTACTCATGTAATTGGTCTGTAACTTTTTTTTATTATATAATTACTTAGAACTTTAAAGTCATTTAGACATTTTTCGCTTCCTATTCTGATATATAACAGTACCTAAAATTTTTATAATTCGACTGCTAGTTCAGTGCTAACTTGTTTCTCAGTATATCGTACATGCCTAAATCTACCAAGCTGCTTATCTTAAAACTATGAATCAATATATTTTGGTCGGTATCGATGATGTGTTGTGATGTAAATACTTGTTGGTAACGTACTGCGAGTTTTTGATTGAATCATCTATAAAGTATAAGTGATTCTTACGCTGATTACAGAGGTGACAACATATATTAAAACATAATAAGTCCCAGAGACTCCTATTTCTTTGGAAGAATTACCCCCTGAAACCACTTTTCAGAATATTCAATATTTCCAGTCATTCAACCCATTAAAACGATTGCTACAATTTTTTATACAAGATATTGTATAATTCGGGAGTCACCGTGTACAAACCACTGTATTTGTAATTATTAATCTCGTTAAACCTACTATCGCCTTTAACTTTCCTGATACTTCAATTGAAAGATAATGCTACTATTTTAAATTATTTTTACCGGGTAGTAGTAGACCTTAATCGTAAGTTCTTCAGTGTTATATACAGTGAATGATACAGTATACATTCTGTAAAGTTATTTCAAGTTGGATGCAGTTGATAATATGTGTGTCCCGCACGGTCACATATCATAGTCAGAAGTCTCCCAGGAGGATCGTATACACTGGTTTGGCGAACACTCTGACGCAGCGTCCCGGGATCATTGTAATATCGTAAATAAATTATAATAACAAAAAACAACTATATCAATATTTTTCATATTGAACATAAGCAGTTTTCTTGAACTTTTAGCTATAGCTACAATTTATAAATACAAATTTTATTTACTACTGTTTAGGAAGACAAGTAATGGCAGTTCTTGTAATACATTGTATGTATATGAATCGTTTTTCTATGAATGTCATAATATTTTCCTAGTTAAAAATTAATGTAATAAAACTTACTACTAGGACTAATTTAGATACTTCCAAATTTTAATCTTGTAGGATGATTGCGGTTATACAGGGTGTTAAAAAACCTTTCAGGGTTTTGGGATATGATTCAACACACAAAAATAAAGAAAAACGTATATATGAAGGTATGTCCTAAAATGCTTAGTTTTCCGTCTATCTGTCTGTATGATATTTTTAATTAATACATTAGATTTTAGGAACATCTGAAGATATCTAATTAAAACTTAGTACATGTATTATCAAATAAGACCCATTTTAGTATGGAATATAAAGTTTTCACTTTGTAGCATTTCAAAAATGGCCGCCATTTTTTCAAAGCTAGGAACCAAAAAATGTAGGCAAAAACTGTAAGAATAAAAAAGGTTCTGTTATTTGTCCTTAAAATAATAATATGAAGATACAAAATATAGGGTCATAAATAACTGAAAAGTTGTGGTTTTTGTAAGTTAAAACATGCTATTTTGCCATTTCTGGACTGAAAAATCATATTTTAACTTATAAACATTACAACTACTTATTTATTTATAATCCTATAGGTAATATTTCCATATCACTAATTTTAGGACAAAATGAAACACCTTTTTCGATTCTTACAGTTCTTTCAACAATTTTACGGTTTTTAAGATACTGAAAAATATTTTTGAATTATAGCTTTGAAAAATAAAAATGCCGGCAATTTTGGAATGGTACAAAATAGAAACTAGATATGCTATACCAAAATGGGTCTTATTAAATGTAATACATGTACAAAGTTTGAGGTCGATATATTAGATGTTCCTAAAATATAATATACTAGCTGTAACCCGGTATGCCTTTTGTCTATTTTGTCATGCCTTTTGACTATTACCAACTAAAACCAATATCACAAAGATCACCTGTTCAAGTAAACATGTCATTAGCTTTTATGTAAACAACAATAGCTTTCCATAAGGTTTATATGGGGACCTTTTTGGGAGGAACCCAGTTGAGTTAGGACGAAATGTAAGGCTTAAAAACCTTCTCCGTGAAATTTTACGTTGGACCGTTTGCCATGAAACTTGGTATATATATATATATATATATATATATATATATAATTATGGAAACAGTACAATTCTGACCGGCCCGTACGATTCTGACCGGGCAGGTCAGAATTGTATAACTGGAGGTCAGAATTGTACTGTTTTACTTTATAAACGGTCAGAAATGTCCTGTATCTGTACAGAGTATCCCATTTCGTTCTGGCCAGAGGAACATCCAGGGAAAAAACATTTTAAATGGGCGAACATATTAACAGTTATATTCTAAATTGTAAAGTTCAACCAAGAGTGTTTGATTTGTTTTTTTTGTTTTCAAATAAAATTCGTTGTTTTGATTTATTAGGAACCCAAATGTGAAATTAGATTACTTGTTGAAACAGGGTCAAGGAACAAATTCCAAACCATAAAATATTGCTATAAACTTTAAATAAGAGTACCTACTGTAATGAGGAGGGGGGTAGCTCTTGGTCGGAATTAGCATAGAAACGATAATTTAATCTCCAACCGAGAGTCCAGGAATAAAATTATATAGCATATAATGATTTTTTTAAAATTAACAATCCAATTTGTTTGAAACTTGAAATCTGAGAACATATCAGAGTAATATGTTTAAATTAGCCAAAGAATCAATTCTCTGACCTTGCAACGAGTGCCTGGAGTTCAAATCCTACAGCATCAAATCACAGTTTTTTTTTAAATTACTATCCGATTTGCCTGAAACTTTAAAACAGGGTATTTTAAGTAGGTATTTCTAAATTAGGGAGTAAAACGATGTTTTTAACATTTACTGACCGTCTAGGATTCAAATCCTATAACTTAAAAGAAATTTTGTTTTATTTATTATCCGATTTGCTTGAAACTTGAAATCATTGTACGTATCAGGGATGTATTTCGTAATTAGTGAGTAAAACGCTGATTTTATCATTTACCGATCGTCTAGGATTCAAAGCCTATAGCTTAAAATATTTTTTAAAATTTATTATCCGATTTGCTTGAAACTTGAAATCAGTGTACGTATCAGGGAGGTATTTCGGAATTAGTGAGTAAAACGTTGATTTTATCATTTACCGATCGTCTAGGATTCAAAGCCTTTAGCTTAAAACATTTTTTTAAATTTATTATCCGATTTGCTTGAAACTTGAAATCAGTGTACGTATCAGGGAGGTATTTCGGAATTAGTGAGTAAAACGCTGATTTGATCATTTACTGAGCGTCTAGGAATATACGTATTATAACATATCCTATACAATAAAAACGATTTTTTTATTCATTATCCGATTTGCTTGAATCTTGAAATCAGAGTACTTATCAGGGAGGTATATAGAAATTGAAGTGTAAAACGTTTATTTTAATCATTTAGGTAAACAATTAGCTAAAGTAAAACATTCTGAATAAATTCTTTAAATCCAATGTTGTGTGTTATGTGTGCTACATCATCAGGGGTGGATCCAAGGGGGGGGCGGTCGCCCCCCCCAACCTAAGAATTATTGTGTTTTATTTTATTATCCAGACATACAATGAAAGTTTGAATAAATCGAAATGAAAAAAGCCTCCCGAAACCCCGTTTTTCGGTTCAGTTCAGAGAGTCAAATTTTGCCGCTCCCGTCTACATTGTTAAATTAAAATTAAAACTAATGCACCTAAACGTTCGATAAATGGCAAGTGCAATTATAAATTTCCAGTTTAGTATATATCACATTACTTAGATCCACTTCTTTTACCTAAAAGCATCTTACAAAAACATGGATATTCCCGAATATCGCGAAGTTCTTGCAGTTTTGCCAGTTTGCAGACCGAAAATTCAGTATTTTCAAAATGGTCTTGGAGGTAGATTTTAGCTACACACACAGCAAAAGCTGAGTGCCATTGTATTCGGTGATAATCTTTTACTGCAGTGTTTCTCAACCGGTGGTACGCGTACCACTGGTGGTACGCGAGAGCATTTCAGGTGGTACGCGAGAGACAAAGGAAGAAATAAAAAATTGAATGCACGAAAAATTAAAAAAAAGCGTTTCTGATCGACGTGACACCGACGGCTGTTTTGGCCAGCACGGTTCTGCGTTACAACGCATTTGCACTTAGTTTTGAGAGACTCCAATAGGTAGCAGCACCTTTGCCTAGCTAAAGCAATTTCGTACCAACTTAGCAAAGTAAATTATTTTTAAGATTCCCGTTTTCCAAGCATATTTATAGTAACGAATAATGATTTTGTGTCCAGTACTCGTCTAAACTTGAAGTATTTTAAGTTGAAGATTTACCTTGAACTATTTCAAGTTACGAGACACGCTCCGCAGAAATGTTGAAACGTGAGGGAAAATTTATGTGGTCATATCCACAGAGAATTTTCTCACTTGGTAACACTGGTGAACGGAACACGCGCTGTGTATTCGTTCGGTAAAGCCCCGTGATCTGTCGAAATAGTTTGTGTCGTGACAGTTATTTGTTCATGTGTAGATGTAGAGAGCGGAAACGTAAGTCAGTAAATTTTCTCTCATGAGTAGAACAGTAGAACTTTTTGGAGTACTGTTGCCTTGTGTAGAGTGTAGAGTAGTGGTGTGTGCAGTGTTAAAGAAGAGTACTGTTGTTTTATGAGTATGTTTAATACTTAGATAGGCCTACTGTTGACTGGTAACTATAATTGCTATTTTTTGTAACCGTATATTTGACCTAAAATGGAGAGATTTTTAGTTAGTGGGGCGTCCACCTCAAATCCTGACGCTTCCATCTCAAATAAAAAGCCAAAAACATCTCTTGAAGGTGTCCCTTCAACCTCTTCCAGTTCCAATTCGAAATCAAGTAATAAGTTTAAAACTCCTCCAACCCGTAAATATATTGATACGTATTTTAAATTATGATTTACTGTAAAGGCTGGGACTGAAAAATCATGTCCCATTCCTCAGTGCATGATTTGTAAATAATGCCTCTCCAAACAATCCTTGAAACCGTCTTTATTGAAAAGACACCAATCAACGAAACATCCTGAAATTAAAGACAAACCCATTGAATTTCTTAAAAGGAAGCAAACAGAATTGAAAAAAGAATCAGTTTTTATGAACAATTTTACTCATACAGATACTAATTTATTGAAAGCATCTTATCTAGTTAGTTTAAGAATTGCGCAGAATGGGAAACCGCATACCATTGGCGAATCTCTTATTTTGCCTGCCGCAAAGGATATAGTTAACACAGTGTTAGGAGAGAAGGCAGCAAAGGAAATAGGAAAAATTCCATTGTCTAACTCTAAAGTTCAAAGAAGGATTGATGACATGGCACTAAATGTAGAAGAAACGCTGGCCCTGTACCTGCAGCAATGCACATTTTTTTTCTCTTCAAATTGATGAGAGCACTGACATAACAAACATGGTTCAGCTGTTAATATTTATTCGTTTTGACCATGAAGATGAAATTGTGGAGAATTTTTTGTTCTGCAAACCCTTGTTAACTAACAATAAAGCTGAAAATATATTTGAGTTTATTGACGAGTACTTGACCAAAATATGACTGCCTTGGTCAAAATGTGTTGGTGTTTGCACAGATGGTGCCAGAGCTATGTATGGCAAGTTAACTGGGCTTGTGGCAAGAATTTAAAAGGTTGCTCCACAGTGTCAAGCCACGCACTGCATGATACACAGAGAAGCTCTTGCCTCTAAGAATATGCCTGGAAGTATAAGTAAGGTTTTGCAAGATGCCGTGAAGGTTATCAACTTTATCAAAGGCTCGGCATTGAATTCGCGATTGTTTGCAATTCTGTGCGAAGATACTTGTGGCATTTTTAAAAATCTGCTCTTCTACACGGAAGTTAGATGGCTTTCAAGAGGGAACATATTGACTCCAATATTTGAATTGAGGTCTGAGGTGTTATTATTTGTATCTGAAAAGGACAAAAATGACATGAAGTCCATGTTTGTAGACGAGCAGTGGCTTCAAAGGCTAGCCTATCTCTCCAATATTTTCTCCAGACTGAATATTTTAAACATGGGTCTTCAAGGAGCACATAAAACAAGTTGTTCAGTTAAAGACAAGATCAAATCATTTTTGAGGAAACTAGACCTCTTCGTCAAGCAAACTGAACAAAAGGACATATCTTCTTTCTCAACTCTGTCATAGTGGCTGCAAAAAAATGAATTGACTCCAAGTGATGCACTTCTTACAGATATTGTGGATCATTTAAACACTCTTAAAGTGAGTTTTGAGAATTACTTTCCCGACATTACTTCTACAAGTGATGACTGGATTAGAAATCCGTTTTCCCTGAAAGACTTGCCACCAACTGTAGATGATAAAGAGAGTTTCATTTAGCTTACATGTGATAGTACGATGAAAGACGCTTTTAAAGAAAAAAGTCTCATATCTTTCTGGATGACAACAAGAAACGAGTATCCTGATCTTTTTACTCAAGTACTAAAGTGTTTGGTTAGGTTTTCGACTACTTATTTGTGTGAGCGAGGCTTTTCGGAATTTATATATGTTAAAAATAAGTACAGAAACAGACTATCTGTAGAGAACGACTTAAGGTTAAAGATCAGTTCAATTAGTCCTGACATTGAGTCTTTCCTGAGCAAGAAACAACAACAAGTTTCCCATTAACAACCTTTTTTGCTGTACCTATCAATATTTATTAGATTGGTCATTTTGTATTTTTATTGTTTTAGGTTTTAGTTAATTTTGTAGAAAAGCAAAATAACTTTCTTTTTGCGGTTTAAGTGTGTAGTTGAAACAATTTTTTTCCAATTTTATTGTATTCAACTTTGTTTATAAAACCTGCAGCTAGCAGTTTTTAGTTTCAAACTGTAAAATTTAGTTTATTTATATTATTATGTTAATTTATAATCACATTAATATTTGTATAGCTTCGAACTATAATGTTCATTCGAATTTACGTTTATTCAACTAAAATAGAATTTTTCTAATTGTTGTAAATTTGTGTTTAATTTTTTCACACACCACTAATTATAGCGAAACATGTTAAAAAGGAAACAATACCCTAAGTCCTAGGCTCTCTCCAGCTGTATCTCTAAGGGGTGGGGGGTGGAGGCTCGATGGTGGGTGGGGGGGTAGGTATGAGTTTGGGTGGTACGACAAAGAATTTAATAAGCATCAGGTGGTACGCAGGCACAAAAAGGTTGAGAAACACTGTTTTACTGGATTTTGCCCGCCTACCGTCGTTTGCTGTCAGCTGTGTTTTGTTTACAGGTTATGTTTGATTTTTGAGTAAAACCGCGAAATCCGTTGCTAGGCACTAAATATCCAGTGGCTAGGCTAGAAGCAAAAAATGTGCCTAGAATTATATACTATATAAATATGAGTACGGTTTGCTTTCTTGCTTGCTTGCTTCCTTGTGACACTGATCTCAATAACGGCACCAACGATTTCCTTCAAATGTTGGAAATAACTAATTTCTGGGATAAAAATAAGTTCTAGACACAGGTCTCACACCTAGAAAGAATCTAGAAATCTATAAAAACGAAAATGAAAGGTTTAAAAAATTAACATTGGTCTTATGGAGTTTAAAATCAAAACAAAAGTTTTGTAACAGCTGTTTATAATCAACCAGAGAACTGTCAAGTAATACTCATAATTGTTAACATGTGGTTTCCTGAGAGTAGAGACTAAAAGCTTTGGGTGAAGATAGCAAATATAGAGTGGTAAATTAAAATGAAGGGACATTGAACTATAAATAACAACTGGAGTGACCTTAAAAATGTAGAAAAGAAGCAAATGAGCTAAACACATATTATTATCAGTAGGGAGAAGTGATGGAATATTACTCCAAGTCATCTAAACAAACTGACTGGCCTTCCCCGAGCAAAGCTCGGCCCCCAGGTACTGTAATGAAATAAGAGGAAACAAAGATTAAATTGCGTGCAAACGGAAGCTCATACGCCAAGTATTTTATTTTGTAAAAATGTGGTAGAGTCGTTGATCTTGGTTGTCATCCTCATTTAAAATTGTATCTTCGCGTAGCATAGCTCAGTATTGCTGATTTCAAATACGTTTTGTAAATAGTTTTTTGTGGGTAACTACTACAATAAATTGTTTATTTAGGTAACTTTCTTGTTCTTAGACGCCTACAGATAACGTAGCAAAAAGTGTAATGCCGAAATATTTGTTATTTTTTTACGGTCGGGTGCATTAGAACTAAAGTTAATTTTTGTTTAGCTTGTTTATAAATTTTCGATTGCTTTTTTTCTTGAGTACAAGTTATTGATATATTATGTTAACTTACTTTCATTCGCTGTATAATTTCATATAGTTAAAATAAACGGTATCAGAAAACTGACACATACTTTCTCCCTTTTAGCCAAACTTTGATGAAAAAAATATTTGTTATTTACTAAATATAGAATATGAAGTATAGATAAATGTACATAAAATTGTCTAAAATAGTTGTTTTCAGAAATATCCTCCCAAATTGCTTTTTTGGAGGCACTATAGAGTCCGTTGCTACACACAGTAGTTTTGAGAGGGGAAATGCCCCCTTGCCCCCCCCAGGGTTAAATAGCAACACATTTCGAACATCATCTGTTGGTCAATGCTAACTTGACCTGCATATCAAATTTGAATGAAATTGATCAGTAAATAAGAGAGAAATAGTTATTTTTGTATTCCTCATAAGAATAACATTGGACAACGTACTGTGTTTACCGCTAAATGAAAATTTAAATTTTCTCCGCAACTAGCTATCGTAGAATAGTAATTTAAAATACTAATTTATTTAGGTTTTTGAGCTCTTTTTAATGGTGAATAGTAATCTTTTTTAACGTTTATGATTTTTTATGAAAAATCCAAAAAACTGAATTTTTGATGTTTTAAGTCCTGTAATTTCTGAACCCGAATTTTTCCAGAAATGCGGGTGGTGTCATTTTGTTGGAAACCTAAAGTTCTACAAACCACGAAAGTTGAATCAAAATCGTTAGATCCGTTTTTGAGAAATTTGGATTTTTCATGTTTTTTGGCGGTTTTTGGGGGATAATTACCCTTAAAAATCAAAAATTCAAAAAAATGAAAAAAAACTCCTGGAGATATCGTGGATTAGTACCTACATACCAAATTTCTTCAAAATCGGCCCATTGGTTAGGGCTCTAGCTCTGTAAACATCCACACAGACACACACACACACACACACACACACACACACACACACACACACACACACACACACACACACACACACACACACGGACACACACAGACATCACGTAAAAACCACTTTTTTGGGTTCAGGGAGCACCAAAACGAATATTTCCACTAACAACTCAAATTCGAAAATTCTGACGAAAACAATACTATCTCCATATACTACGTATAAGGGGGAGAAAGTAAAAAAACACTTTTTTGGGTTCAGGGAGCACCAAAACGAATATTTCCACTAACAACTCAAATTCGAAAATTCTGACGAAAATAATACTTTCTCCATATACTACGTATAAGGGGGAGAAAGTAAAAATAATAGGGGTGCCAGGGACCACTCAGGGGGAGGGGAAGGGGTAACTTTCGGTGACCGCCCCCCCCCCAAACTTGACCTCTGGATCCGCCCCTGTACATCATACAGGGCCCTAAGCAGGGGTGTTAGGTGCTTAATTTCTCGAACTTTTGTAGTTCAGTTTGACGGTTTAACACAGTAAGTAGAGTAATTGTGTTCGGTAAATGGACATAACCTCATTGTGCACTACAAGAAAGATCAAACAAATCATGGCCACTCGGCACGATGTCATCGTAGTTTTGAGTTGTGCAGTGTATCAATCAATTGAAACTACCGTCACCGCCAGTTACCCGCAGTGTAGTGGTGACGCCACCCGCCTCTGAATCTGCCTCTCTGCTGACGGTCGGCGGTGCGGGATCGATACTTTTTGGCCCTAAAAACATATATTTGTTGTACGAGTTAATGGGCTTTAAATTTATTATTGTTGAAGAGATTTCATTCTTCCTTTATTTTTCTTCATGATAATTTATGAAGGTTATTGTTAATTATAGCAGTTAAGTTTATGGACAACTGTGAAAGACTGACATACTTTGAGTACGCCTTCAAGTTGCAAACGACGCAAGCCTATCATTCACGCACTACGTTTTTGCGAGCAAGTTAAGGCACTTGTTTTATTAATAATATTTTTCCATATTAGCATGACCAATTTTGATTCTTTATTTGACTGAACTAACTTAACAAGTGAAATTGAGGGTGATGTGATTATTTTTTTGCCTCCAATTGGATAAACTAGTTGTCAACTGTCCTCTATAAATTTGCACTGATGTAGTAAAAACTAAAAAGTGCAACACCTGTTTTTATGAAATTTAACGACGTATGTGGTAGTGGATACTATACAGAACCAGCTACGAGTTTTAGAGTCAGAGCTTCTAGACGTCAACGTTCAAAGAGAAAAGGAAATATCTGCTCACCGTGTACAAATGGACATCTCAAACATCACTAATGACTGTTTGCTTGATGAGCAAAATGTTTTAGAAAATAATATTACAACTTTGCAAGAATGTTTAGCTAAGTTTGAAACTTCTGAAATTGTATTTAAAAAATTGAAAAGTGAGCATGACCGTTTGTTAAATGATTATGAGGTAGTCTTAGCTTCCAACCGAAGGTTTATTGTAGAAAACGATAGGCTGAATAAATTAATAAAACAAATTGAGCTGTCAAATAATGCAGATACGGTTGAATAATCTAAGGCTTGTTCTCCGGAAAGAGCTCCAGACCTGTCTGTTGATGAGGAAAAGTGGTTTTCTGATGTTGTTATTAATGATCACTTCAATTTGTTGAATTCTGAAATTTGTCAATACAGTATATAGAAGATGTCTTGTTTGTTGGTCCATTTATGACACATCTACTAAAGTTGTGTGGCTCTGACGAGGTTGATGGCATTTTAAAGGATTTAATGTTTGATTCTATGATCAGAGGTTGTACTGCAAAAGACAAAGTTCTCATGTTTATATACTTATACTGTAAAGCTATATAAATATTTATAGCTTGTGAGATAAAATAAGAATTAGTGATTTAAAATCGCAGAAAAGATTTGAAAGGATGAACAATTTAATTAGAAATGTAAAAGTCAATGATTAACAGATAATCATAACAAAACAATGATATAAACACCTTAAATAACTAAACTAATAACTAAAATGAATGTGTCTAACAGGGGTAAGGAAATAAACAGTCAGGCATTTGAGGTTGTAATGGTTACATTTAGTTTACTATTTATATTTTCAGGGTGTCTCGTAACTTTGCAACTATAAATTTGTATACTGATTAACACTGATCTTATGTGACAAAAATCCAATATGGCCACCTCTGAGGATGAATATTAAGTAAGTAACAACTTTTTATCAATTACATTATAATATATTCCTAGTTTTAAATCACTATAAATTATGAAAGTAAAGCAGTGATTTTAGAAGAACTTTTAATATTACCAAAGTGAAATTATACATCAAAATAAATTACTTTTCCACTTTTCTATAAATTTTTATTCTTAACACAGCATATGGTAACATAACCTTATGTTGACATACACCTATTGATGGTTCCACCTACTAAAATGTTACCATATAAATTAAGTAATTTGAACATTATTAAAGACACTTGGTCAAATTTACAAAAAAATAAACCAAAAGCTGGGGTTGCACTGCTGTTTGCATCATTCTGGCTTGCTTGCAACATTTAACTTTCTACATTTTTGTTTAAAAGTTGCAATATCAAGGAAATTAATTTTTTGATAAAAACATTATAAAGCAGACCAAAAATTATAATAACACCTTATTTTAATATTGTAATAATTAAATAAATAATAAACCCTACAGCAAATATTTTTACAGTAATTCCACTATCAGCAATCTTTTTACAGATTTATGTATTTAATTAGGTGTAACCTCAATAAATTAGGAAACTAATATTTTCCTTGCAATTAGTTGTATGTGTTTAAAAGGAAAAGAAACCTTATTATTTTATATTAAAATGTAATTGTGCTTATTTGCGTAAAGAAAAACAAAAACAAATTATGTACTCCTTTTAATGTTTAAAATATTGAAATGCTTTTAAGTTTCCATTATTAAATAATTTATGTGAATTAAATTCGGTATTTAGCTGCAATGTAGTAAGTCTTAATTACATTTGTACGTGTCACTTGACTTTATATCAAAGCTGTATCATAAACAATGGCAAAACTCATAAAACTGTGGCCTATTTAAGAAATAGTCCTGTGTTTCTGAGCTGCATTGTTATTTCTTAACAGCCATGACTTCAGCAGGTATTTATTCCAAAGTGAGAGATCCGAACCCAGTACACGCTGTTGTTATGCCCTTGTAAGTTACTTGGAGGATATAATTTCAAACGAAAGAATGTCCAGTTAGCAACTACCAGGCATTTACATATGAGTCTACTTGGGATCACACCAAATACACAATGTCATAAACGACCCAATGACAGGATACATGTAGTTAAGAGCCAAATGTTAATATATACATAAAATGTTGACAACATTCCGAAATACATGCTGTAAAATAAACAGTAATTTCTGATGAAATCCATGAAGAATTCATTGATAACATTTTAAGAACTAAATTGCAAATTATGCATAATAGTGGCCCTGTTATTATTTTTTAATTTTTAAGTTATGGTATTTATTAAGCTAAGGTGTGTAAGCTTGAAAAATAAGGATTAAGGATTACTTGAACAACCCTTTGAAAAAATAATTTTCATTACAACAGAAATATGGATAGCCTGTTTATACAAAAATAACAATGGTATTTAATGTCTAATCCCAAACTAGAATAATCCTTAACTGTTAATGGGAAAACTTTTGTCAAATCATGCCTATTTATTTAAATACATAATCGTTCCCCTCACTTTTTGGGTGTATGTATTGGAGGAATGTTATCTAATAAAGAACTAAGAAATTATCATATGTAAAAATTAGTCAAACTAAAAATGAAGATCTGTGCATATATGTATAGGATGAACCAGTTATTTATTTTATTTATTTCTTCTTGAATCAATTGCGGAACACACAAACAAACCCGGTCATAGCATGGAGATTGACGAGGTGAAGCTGCTAGATAGAGAAGATTATTTTTAAATAAAAATACAAGAATCAATCAAAGTTTCCAAGCATAAAGAAAATATCAACGATAGAAGATGGGTACAAACTCAGCAATTCTTGGCTACCTTCTGTTCAATAAAAAAATAATCAACTAAAAAATTGGCCCGCCCTATACATTTAAACACATTTCTAAATTTTTCTCAATAACAATGTCAGGGTCAATAAGTTGTAGTTTCCTTATTTTTTTGACATTCTTTTAGCTTTGCTGACATTCTTCATTTTCTGAGCCTCTTTTCTTTTTTCTTTCCACAGCTGTATTTGTACCCTTACATCTCTAATTTTTTGTTCTATTTGTTTTCTCCTACTATCTCTTGTTTCCTATTAAAATAAGAAAAATAAATTAGCAAAACACAAAGTAAGACATATTAAAAAGTATAATGAATACAGAATAGGGAAAATTACTAGATTGAATGAAGAAAACAATTAATTTTCGCAACTTATAGTATATTCAAACTAATAATGTAGCACATGGTTTTCATGATTTGTTTATTATGAAAGAGTATGTTGTGAAAAATGTATTTTTAATGGGTAATTATGATGTGTGAAGATAGAATTATGACTTAAGAACCCTTCAGTTAAATTTGTTTCTTAAAATAAATAAATTAAATCAATTTCTTAAAATCCATAAACTGCTGAGTTGTGATGAGTCACACATGAAATGTGATTGAAATCTATGGGAAATACAATGGTGGATTTGTAATTTTCCTTCAGAATAGTTAGATAATTACTATTTTTTGTACTCATTTATCATAATGAAACACTTTATTATGAGACAATAATGCAAAATTTTCAAAATCTACCATTGTATACCTGAAATTTTACACTTCAAGTGATGACTTGTGATCATGGGTTTATGCGTAACGCTGTCACAAAGGGAGTGGATCAGTGGATCATTGTGTCCAAAACTTCTGTGCATTCTGTCCAAAACCAAATAATAATTATAAAATACACTGTTCGTTGTGTCCAAAATAGGTGCTTGGTCGTTCTGTCCAAAAGGAAAGACTAAACCAAAAACTTAGTTAGTTTATACAATTTTGAGCGAATGAACTTGAACAGAATGAACCGATGTTGTATTTTTACATATTTAAATAGTACCTGTGCGTTCTGTCAAACAAAATTAAACCGTGCATTGCGTACAAAGACTGGGCCCTTTTATTATATGACTACCAATGACAATTACTCTAAAATAACAAAAATAAAAAATTAGATGAATGATCTTGTGTTTATTACGCCCGGGCGTATCAAACAACAATAAATATTTTTTTATACATTACGATTGGAAATTTTGTCCCATAAATTTTTAATGTAAAGCAACATAAAATTTTCTTATTATCCCTGTAGCGAAGCACGGGCAGTTACCTCGTACTAATAAAATCAGAATTTTAATATGATAAATTATGACTTACAACAGCCTGCTGTGTAGCAAGAATTTCCTCTTCATAATGAAAGTCAGTCTGTAACGGCGCCAGAGTTTCAGGTGGTTCTGCAGCAAAAATGTCCATTTCTGTTGAGGCAGGGGGTTGTTGCTCATAATGAATATCAATCTGTGAAATTGTTAATGTTAATTATTACTTGACCTTTGAGGGATGTCTGCTATCTGTATCATACTAAGTCTATAAGATAAATTCCTCAGTTGCTCAATGAGTCAATGACAGTTAGACATCAACCATAGTGTCTTGGTACGCTTTTTAACTGTGTATGTTGGTTTATAAATAATGCTTTAAATATCCAATCTATGGAGCAAACTATAGCACACTAAGTTACAAAGCTACACTCAGGGCCGTCCTGGATACGATGAAAGGGTGGCGGCCAAGGGGCAGAGGGGCGATGTCCTTGCTAGCTAGGAATAGATAAAACTAAGGAATATACCATAACTGGTCAAAATAAGAAATAAAATAGCTCAATTCTTATTTATTTTGTATTTTAAACTTCACATTCCTCCTATCGCCCTTCCTTAAGACAGTACGATTCTTTACATGTGAAATGGGACAAGAATAGTGTACTCCATCCTCAATGAATTTGACGTTAACAATGCAATCTGAAATTAAACCAATTATAACCATGTTTGTAGCCTAAAAATAAACATTAACCGGAATTATAATACCAGTAGTAGAGAAACACCGATTCTAACACTATGAGGGTGTATGAGGGTTTGATGAAGGCACTTTAAAAGATATTACCTTGTACTTGCGGACGACTCCGAAAATCTGTTATAAACGCAAGTTAAAAAGAAATCGTCCCGAAGAGGTGGGCAAAAGGAGCCTTGTAGACGAGACTTATTTAGCGGAATTACATATAATTCATGAGCTGGCCATTTCAAATTACAGCCGAAGGTACCAAATTCAACGCAAATGATCCTAAGTCAGTTAGAGTAGTAGGAACTGATGATTTTGTGTTTGACGCTTTAATCGATATTGGTGAATTAGGTTATTCAAATGAAAATTCAGAGACTAAAGACACTCTTAAAGATGAATGGACTATTGAGGGTGACCGTATTACCTGTGAAAAATGAATTTGAGAATATTTATTGTAAAAAGAATGAAAAATATAATTTATTTAATCAGTTTTGTAAATATCAATCTTAAAAGAATGAGAAATATAATTTATTTAATCAGTTTTGTAAATATCGATCTTACAATAATGAAAAGTATAATTTATTTTTTTCATCCATCATTCATGGAATGGAACTAGTTTATGTGAGGTTGAAAAATGCCCGGTAAAGGACGCTAAGTCGGGGGAACAATAAGTGATGGAGATTTTGAAATAAAAATTTGAATATTTGAACCGGGGCTCGAACCCGGGCCGCTGGGATGGGAAGCCGCGACGCTGACCGCTGGGCCGCCACGGCTGATAATGAATCTGCGCGTTTGGCTCTTATTTGATCCGCGACCTTGGACTTTGGCCTCATACATCGTACCTCTCATACCTCTCATCGATGACTTGGACTTTGACCTCATACATCCCATACACCCTCATACACCCTCATACACCCTCATAGTGTTAGAATCGGTGTTTCTCTACTACTAATACCGGTACAGTACTTTCCCAAATGCATAATAAAATATTTTTACTGTATACATTGTTTAAATGAAAGATGAGGTAGTTGTATCAAGAAATAAGTAATAAATACAGTAGACCGTCAATAATCCTGATTAATTGCGACCGGACCCCAATTTTTACTATTTATAATTTAATGACATTCACGCACTCCCGGAAGAATTTATTTAATATTCTATTTCTAGTTATTTTTCTACAAAGCATAATCCTTAATTCCTAATAATTATTAATATGAAATTACACATCTTTAATAAGTAGTTAAAATGAAATAATAATAATTAGCTGAAAAGTATCCTGCAGCAATCGAAAAAGTCTAGCAATGACAAGTGATAAGGTATTAAGTTAGGCCTAAGCCTAAAATGTCAAGGAGAGTTAACTGGATAGGTAAGTAAGGAGTGATGTGAAATAAAAGGTGACAAGATCATATTAACTGTCGTAGGCCTAGTCACACCAAACAACCTCGGCCTACTGCGAAGGTTTAAGTTGAGCCATTTAGTAACCAAATTCACGATTACTATTACAATTACTAATTTACCTGTTGGTAAATAAGTAGGCATAACATTCTTGTAGGCCTGTACAAAAGGGCAAACACAATATGGTCTACTTACATTGCAAATACTAGCATTTAATTTGCTGTGCAAGAACAGACAATCAACCGAAGCTAATTTCATAAAGGAATATTTGCTCAATGACTGCAAACAAATAAGTTAACTATCGTTTCTATTGAGCATTATGCACAAGTATTGGCGTTGTAATAGGTTGCATGCTTGCTTGCTATTACCAGTATACAGTAGGATTTTAAAAACATAAGATGTTGTTATTGGACTTTTAGACAGGTCTAATACAAATACATCCGATAGTACCATGGGGTAGGCTATATTGTTTATAAATTACCTACGATAAAATTAGAAATTTCGAACATATCATTGTCTCAAGGGCGGTTCCAGAGAAGGGGCCATGCCCCCCCCCCCCGAGATTTTGGAAAATATATTTTTTTCTAACTGAAATTAAGTGGACTAATACAACTTTTATGAACTAGCGATCATTTCCTATGAAAACAAACCATAAAAACAGCATTTTGCAAGCAACAAAGTATTTAGCCAGCTCTCAGTGCCAGAACTCAATCGTATCAGAACCACTAATGTATTGACAAAGATGATTGGAAACACTGGCAGTGTCTATTCCTTCATCTTGAAATTCTCCTCTCTCTCTCGCCCGTCGCGACCCTTTCGTCACAGGAACACGGACTAGGCCTTTGCGCTTGCGCCAAAAATGAACGACTCTTGTTCCTTTTATTCTGTTCTATAAGTCAGATTACTGATTCGTGAATGGTTTTGAGCTCGAACTGGACCCATAATAATGCAACACCAACCAACACTCAACTCAATAGTACCATTCCCTCGCATTTTAATAGAGGTGCACCACAGATGCATACAAAAATTTAGGAAGTTATTAAACGAAAGTATAATTATTTTGTTCGTTTAGCCTCAATTTTTATTTGATAGAGAACATTGATTGATGACTTATTTTAAATTTCTTTGGCTGTAAATAGGCCTATGTCTTTCAACATGAATCTGTATGGGTATGCCATTTTAATAATAGTTATATTTTTATATTTTGTAATCTGTTGATAAGCAAGAGATATTTATTAGTTGTCAAGCATTGCAACATGCACTGGACATTGTAAAAATAACAGGTGTACGCTCATTCTTCACGTAAAAGGATGAACAAAGATTTGATTTACAAATAATATCCTGCAATACATATTTTACTTGCAATATAATCCAAGTAAAAGTTAACAAATGTTATACATTCATTGCAATTAAAATTTGTTATAACATGGTCAGAGTGGCATAAGAGTACTGATAACCCCAATGTTTGATCACAATTAAAATATTGTCAACGGTAACAGAGTCATATTCTGTAAGCAATTTCAAAGGACTGCCAAAGAGAATATGTAAAATGAATAAGCGCAAAACCGAACAAAATATTTAAATAATACAAAGAGATTTGTACCGAATCCCGCTGAAATGGAAACAAAATTTCCTACGTTAAACTACTTAGACAAACAATGGCAAAAATGAATTTTGCTATTTATGATGTAACTCACCGTTCGTGAAATAAACCTAATACAGAACCTAATAATAAATGCTCTCCTGATACTTGATAGACAACACCAAACTTTATATAAAGGACCAGAATTTATATTATTAATGATGATACAACGGAGGGTCGTAAAAAGGTGGTTAAAATATTTTCTTAAGTAAAGTTTTGCGAGGAATCCGATGGTTCAATGAGATTTTTAATCGGACATACAGTAAAGGAGTTATATTATTTCACCAATTTCAAAGGGCCACCATACGGAAACAGTGTAAGTGGATAGGCCAGTTAACGAATTTGACCTAAAAATCAAAGCAAAGAATTCGTGTGCCAAATTTATAACTGTAATATACTAAAGCGTTCTTGAGTTATGCGACCAAAACACAAACAAATTGGAATTAAATTTGTTGTTGAGTATATGGACTCACTTCGTTCATTCAATTAATGTTAAGGCATAAACCACACAGCAATTATCATACCAGGACTATAAAACAAGGTTTCGGAACGCTCTTACATCGATGCAATACAACCTAAGCCTCCTCCTCCTCCCAGGAAATTTTTTTTGTCACTTGACTGTTTAAATTGCTTTTACAGCTTGTCCTCTTTTCACAGATAGGGCAAATAAACTAGTTATTTTCCATCTTTATGCTTCTCCGAACTTCAAAAAAAAATTTTTATTTACCACTTGTTTTGTACTGTACCAGCACTCTTTCTTTGCCTTCTAAGGAAGCGCTTAGTGAGTGAGTGAGTGAGTTGTTAGAACTTGAACTGAATAAGTCGTTATTTTAATTGTAGAACACAAACAAAAGAACAAAAGCCGTTCATTTCTGGCGCATGCGCATAGGCCTAGTCCTTGTTCCTGCATCGAAAGGGTCGCCTCCCGCCACTCGCCAGTCTGTACTCCACTCACAGTATAGGCGCGAAATGGTTGGTAAAATGGTTTTTAGGCTTAACCTTCTCGACATTAAAGAAGAGTTAAGATTTGGGTAAGGGCAAGAATGGAAGAAACCCGGCTCACGGATCTTTGCTTGCTTCTCGTTCACAGAGCCCTTGAAGTGAACACAGATCAAATCATTTAAAGATTTGCGAAAAAGGATGCCAGACGACTTGACTTTGTTTTATAAAGACGTATAGACACAATTTGGCAGTTCTTACAGTTTAAAAGTTATTTTATTGCAAGCTATATTAATAAAACTTGTTTGTTCAACAATAATTTTTATTTCAAGAATCCAGTTTACAATTAAGAACATTATAATATTACAACTTCATAGTTTTATTTATTGTCTTACTGCTTAGGCCTCATGCAAACTTTATATTCGATTCATATAAATAATAATATGCTATATTTTTTAAATAGTATATTATGATGTTTTATATTTGCTTCATAAAATATAAAATAATCCCCGGGGTAGGCCAATGGGCTTCTCCTTACTTTGGGTTCTACTCTCAATAAACTTGAATATCAATTACAGAAGTAATTATTGCATTTTTTCAATGAGCTCATTAACACCATCCTTGCAGACTCTTAAGACCGACAGTAACTTTAACCTTAAGCAATATGGCCCCTCCTGAAAATCAGTCCTGGAACCGCCCTTGTTGAGATGAACACTAAAGTAGGGGCATGGCATAGAGACTTAACACTATATAACCTCACTTGCTCACACTCACCTTGCTTGGATAACTGGTCCATGACAGATTACTCACAGACATCGATAGCAGGACGTCATCACTGAATACTAACTGTACAACAGAAAAACTAAAGGTGCCAAAGGTGCTAAGATGTTCAGAGCACAACAGCCGACTGCAATAGTAAGTGACGACTGACGACTGACTGACTCCAGTGACTCCAGGACTCCACCCTCACCCCCACCTCCGGAGCAGGTGTACCAACCAGTAAGAATGGGGTGGTATCTATGCTGCTATCTGTGGGTGTTTCAGTGAACTACGTCCACTCTCGGGGTAACGCAGCACCATCTCCGCCGCTTTTTTGCGATTTGTCAGACCGAAATATTTGACTGCCAATTGCGTTCGCTGATTCGCTGGCGCGCCGGGGCTGCGCCGCACTTTGCGAACGCCCGCCAATGGGTTGCCCGCAGTCAACGTGTTAAAAGGGCATAAGAAAACTCCTCAACCATTTAATCTTCTCCAAAATACATTTTCGTATTTACTGTTAGGTTCGCACGCTCAGTGGTCGGCTACATAAAATATATTTTTAGAGAGGCGTAGATCTCGACCTCTCATGCCTCAATCTCGACAAAGTATTTGTGACAAATCTACAGAGAACAACACTATGACTCCCCATTATAGTCATGACCGCCGCCAGGTCCAGTCGCGTTTTAAATCGCTCGGCGATCGGCGGTTGGTATCAACCTATGGTTAAAATTTCGCTAGGCTGTTAGCTATCGAAATTACCTTTAATCCAAAATAAGAAATCACGTTTCAAATTTGTAAATTACAAATACAAAAAGAGTTATCATGATTTAAGCACTACAACCCGACATGTGGCGAACTAGCCCTTGACATTCTCGCATTCGCCGATTCGCTCGGCTAGACTCGGCTGCTACAGAGTGCGTGCCAAACCGAGTCACAGCGCGTGACGTCTGCTAGGGGGTTCGCTACTGTCACTACAACTGTCATATCAGTAACTCGCCCGTTCCCAGTGGCGGATTTAAGCAATTGCCGCCTAAGGGCTACTAGGAAATCTGCCGCCCTCCCCCCTTTGTCCTTTTCACCGCCCAGGTTTACCCACATGTTATATATCTTGTTTGGTTATTTTGTGACAGTACCTAAAGAAGTTGCGAATTAGCTGAATGAATAAGTTTAAGAAATTTATGTTATTTCCTAGTTGAAAAAACCAGTCAAATAATGTATAATTGACTTGATTCCCATTAACACAGTTTAATAATCAATATAGCCTACTCTATGACAATCAGCCCTAGAGACAAATGTTGGTGTTAAAAGCAGTGAAGCAGTGCCACTTTTAATAACAAGAAAACCCTTCAACAAAGGCCTAAAAATCCCTTCTTATACTTCATCAAAACATTAATTTTGACACCAACGCATTGACTACTGAAAATTATAATAAATAACCTATAAATAAGATATGATTAAACTGTAGCCTTAAAATTCGTAATTAGGACCATTAGCCTCAAAATTCTGAATATTTTAATCCTGAATTAGCGCTTTTCAATACGGGTTTTCAGTCATTTTGTAATTTATACCTTTATAGAAAGAATTGTTCATATGTTTTAGACGATCAAAATATAAAATTAATTGATGTAGGCCGTAGGCCTAATCTTCATAAAACTCTACACATTTTTAAACACTTCTTCTAGTTTCACCTCCATTATGTTGTATATCCAAAGAATTTAAATATAATACCTTCAGGAATGAGTCACTACTCTCTGACAAATAACCTTCAAAAAGCGTGCCGTCATATTTGGTACTTTGACCTGTTGTGGTGCCAACTAGTTGGTGGGACGGTGTCATTCGATGTACAAGGCGGCTGGTTTTCAACACTATTTCCAAAGCCATATTAAAATGGTGTTTTAATTTAAACAAATCATAACTTTGCTTCGTGTTAAACGATAAAATTACATATAAAATATGTCTTAAGATTATAAAGTTAAGTTTAACATCATGATTCGCCTAAAATGCGACCAGATATTAATTTAAAGACTTCAAATATCACAGTTTTTCATTTAATTAAATGGGAGATTTTGACACCATCCCACCCAAAAAATATATACAGAGGACTGGCCTGGAGTAAAAAACTGCAGCCTACATGCTGACCACCATTTTGACCCTCTGTCAATTATGCTCCCATGGCAACAACCAATCAAATCCTATCTTCACAAATTATGTTAGTCTTTATTTGTCTTTGGTCAGATGTTTTGTTCTAAAAAATATCCTCCAGAATGAACGATTATGTGTGGTAGCCTTTGATGGTAACTATAAGACGGCTGAAATAACTTTCTTTGTTACCTTGAGTTTGAAAATGAATCGACAATATCATTGCAGTCTAAATTTGGTTACTGTCATCTCAAATTCGATTGTTGCAACATTTCTCAGCCTTGTGCCTTAGTCATCACTGATATTGGGTACAAATAATTTTAATGCTATGCGAATGTACGGGTAAACTTGGAAGTCCGTGAGTTGGACGTAGTCATAGTGGCGCAGTGTCTGATGTAGTTCGTAGCTTGCCGCCCTTTCTCTGTAGCGTAATCGTCTTGTCGCTAGTATAGATTCGTTTCTCTGTGCTAGTACGGATGAATGACAAATGCATTACGACTGTTTTGAGGAACTGCAGTTTGAGGGACTGCAAGCGTAATACATTAGTCTCTGATTACTACCTTTACCTTTAAAAGGGCGGCACACCGTCATTGTCATCCGTTTTCGTCAAAATGTTCCCCGTTTCAACATTTCTTTTGTAAACAACTTATTAATTTTCTGTAAATTTGCCGCCCCTAGAAACTTGCCGCCCTGGGCTACAGCCCCTATAGCCCCCTCCTAAATCCGCCACTGCCGTTCCGTTTACACGGTACACAGTTGAAATCGACAGCAACTGTTTACGTAATGTAGGCTCGTCTCCTCTACCACTCGTTCAGAGGCGATCGGCAAAGTGATGCAGTGCAACCAATGCAACGTTAAGCCTCTACAACATCCCAACTACTCTTCTAATCTTTTTGGTTGTGGATCGTGATCTCGGTCTTTTAATACAATTTGTATTGTTAAAACCAGATTTTCTGCAATAAAATTAAAAATGTCTTATACTTTTCTTTGTAGGAAAAAATCGGCAACCTGCCCAAATATTATTCGCATTTTCGTGGTGCATGTCGCATTTTGCGACAAATGCGACCGCAGCTTAAACCCTGGTTCGTCTTGAACTGACACCAAAACGGAAGTGATTCAATACAGGATGTCACAAAACTGCTTAGCGTGTTATGCATAAACGGGTTCTACATACACAAATAAGTTGATGATGTACAATAACATTTTTTTCCGATTTCGGCTTTGTTTATCAGTAATCCACCATTTTGTAGTTTTTTTTAAAATAATTACTAATTAAAAAAACCCAAGGAGATGTTTTTATGAAACTTTCTATAAACTTTAATTTTTTTACTAACTTATCAGTTAATAAACAACAACGCTTTGTTAATTTGACTTTCTCCCTCTATACATAGTATATGGAGAAAGTATTGTTTTCGTCAAAATTTTTGAATTGGAGTTGTTAGTGGAAATATTCGTTTTGGTGCTCCCTGAACCCAAAAAGTGGTTTTTACGTGATGTCTGTCTGTGTGTGTGTGTCCGTGTGTGTGTGTGTGTCTGTGTGGATGTGTACAGAGCTCGAGCCTTAACCAATGGGCAGATTTTTATGAAATTTGGTATGTAGGTTCTAATCCACGATATCTCCAGGAGTTTTTTCATTTTTTGAATTTTTGATTTTGAAGGGTAATTATCCCCCCAAAACCGCCAAAACACATTAAAAATCAAAATTTATCAAAAACGCCTCTAACGATTTTGATTAAACTTTAGTCGTTTGTATAAATTTAGTTTTCCAACAAAATTACACCACCCGCATTCCTGTAAAAATTCGGGTTCAGAAATTACAGGACTTAAAACATCAAAAATTCAGTTTTTTGGATTTTTCATAAAAAGACATAAATATAACAAAATTACTATTCACCATTAATAAGAGCTCAACAAACTAAATAATTTAGTACTTTGAATTACTATTCTACGATTGCTTGTTTCGGAGAAAATTGAAATTTTCATTTTGCGGTAAACGCAGTACGTTGTCCAATGTTATTCTTATGGGGAATAAAAAATAACTATTTCTCTCTTATTTACTGATCAATTTCATTCAAAATTGATATGCTTGTCAAGTTAGCATTGACCAACAGAGGAAATTCGAAATATGTTGCCCCTTAATAACTCTGGGGGGGAATAGGGGGCATTTCCCCTCTTAAAACCAAGAGTGTAGCAATGGATTCTGTAGTGTCTCCAAAGCAGGGATTTGGGTGGATGTTTTTTAAAACAACTTGTTTACAAGATTTTCTGTATATTCGACCGTGCTTTGTATTCTATATTAAGTGAATAAAAAGTAATTTATTCATTACAGTTGGGCTAAAAGGGAGAAAGTATGTATCAGTTTCTTGATACCGTTTAATAATGTAAAAATGGAGGTAATTTTAAAATGTCAAAGTCAAATTTCATGCAAACTGGCAAGTAAAACAAATGTTTGCAAAACATCAAATTTAAAGCACTTTAAATTTAATATTTTTTATAACTTGGTAGTTTTGGTGAAATTTGACTTTGACATTTTAAAATGGCCACTATTTCGACAATTATTACAAATTATCATTCATTAACCGATGTTTAAAATCAAAGTGTGGATTTGGTTTAAAAAGTGCTTTAAATTTCATATCTAGTAAAATTTTATTTTAGCTGATAGTTTTCGTGGAATTTGACTCATAACATTGTAAATAACCATTTTAAAATTAGAAAATTAAAAAAACAATATTTTTAGCTAGTCTTATTAAAAAAATTAAAGTTGATAAACATTTTCATAAAACTATCTCTAAGGGTTTTTAAATTATTAATTATTTTAAGTGGAATAAAAAAGGCGGTTTACGGCTTAACTAAGCCGAAAACAAAAAATTTGTACTGTACATTTTCGACTTATTATTTCTTTTATAATCCGGTTCTGCACGCTAATAATTTTGTTGACACCCTGTATAACACTAAACTAACAAAGAATTTTAATAGTTAAAACTAACCATTTAATAGTTTTAACTGTTTCATGAATTTTTACTCATTAAAAATTGTTGTTTACATATTTTGCATGCAGACGTAAAAAGTTTTTCGTAAAAAAACTTTTTAAATTTTTACACGTTGTAATGAAGTTTTTATAAATGCATTGAGTTGGGGCTTTAGTACAATAACATCTTATAATTTTGCACGGAAAAATTCCCATTTCATTCCATGAAATTCTAAATTAAATTGTGAAATAACAATTGTTAAAGAGCAATTTTTAAGCCACACACTTTATTACATAACTAATGAAGAATATTTCTTTAGTTTTTTAAGCCCGTCGTTTATTTGAAACACATTCATCGTCTTGATAATCTGTTATCTGTAATGTTATCATTGCATTAAAGCTGGAGAGTTACTAGCACAGGCCAGGCAGGGGCGAAAAGGGGCGTGCGGGTCTAATTTAGTCCCTACATTGGCTTCCTGACTGTCGCTTACTAAGCGTTGTCAGCGCTACCAACATCACGCGATGTCAGTGCCCCGTCTTCTGAACTGTCGCGTCGGTTTTAATTATTAACATTTCATACCTTTACCTTTAGTTTTAAATAACCTATTACACTACTACATTTATATATAAAATGTCTAATTGACCGTTGTTTTGCTCAGTAATTATAACTTATGTGTAATTTAAAGAACTAACATAGGTTATTCCAGAACCATATATCAATAATTAGCAATTAGTAATTCAGTTAGGTGTTGATATTTTTTTGCTAATACTATTTCAGTTCTAACATTGGTCAAAAAGTAATATAGGCTAAAAATAAGCCAGATAAGAATTTTTGGCAATATAGTCTGCGAGCGTAAGACCAGATCCATTTCACGCAAAAACAGTATCAATAATTTACGTTAATTAATATTACTGAATGTAAAAAAATGTTGTTATAATACTGAGAGTGCCACGGCACTACCGGCACCCACGTTGCGCTCGCAAATATACCAGTTGCAGCAGTCGTAGCGCTCAGTACACCCTCTTTATGGGTTTTGGGCGACGCGTTCTCAGTTAAATGAGGTTTACAGTGCGAGGATTTTAAAAAATTTAAACTTGTCGGAATTGGTGTTACTGAATACATTCTTTATCTTTTGGTGCTAAATTAAAATTGATTTAAAATCAAGGCTTATTTTCAATATTACTATAAAAATAGCAATGTTCACGTACTTATCATAGATATTCATAAAAAATTATTTACGACTCAATGGCTCTTGGAGAGACTTACTTTTAAGTTATGTAATACTGTTAAAATATTGATTCTATATTATTTAATTTATGTTTTCGGTAGAAAGGTTTATGAACAACTAAGTATTCTTCGTATTCTAGTTCCTTAATATGTCCCTCTGTTTTTATCGCCAAAAACATTTATAAAGGATTGGTTATATTAAAGATATGGACTATTAGTTTTGTTTTGATATAAAAACATACAATCCTTATATATTACGTGAAGACGTTTTTTGTAAACACAACTCCTCCCTTATTTCTTGACCAATTACAATGTTTGAAGTGTCAAAATATTCGTCTTAGTTCGTAGTTTTGCAATAAGGTTTTTAATCTTCGAGATTTATATTCTCAAGGGCACGGGCTGCCCTAAAAGTTCGTTTTTTCTCATAAGATTAACATAGGGGTTCATTTTATTTGTATTGCAGCTGTTAACACATTCTGGACAGTTTATTAGCAATACCAAATGTTACAAATAAGGAAAGTATTTATCTATATAAATAAAATAAGTTTTGTTTCTATATAGTTTAGCTTTGAGCGGTGAAATGTCGTATGCAGTGGGAGCTATACAATTTTTGTTTATCTGTTTGTTTGTTTATGAACCAGGTTTGTCCCGCTTTTCACAAAAAAATGAACCCACTGAAATAACGCCTTTTGCTCATTTTCGTGTGGGTCAGGAAACTTTTGGGCTTCTGCAAATCATACGTACGTCATTAGGGTTATGCCTATTGGTCCGTCATTGGTACAAAGATCTATGGGTACCGGTGACTCAACCTTTCACTGTAGAATGCACCATATTTGTTCTAATGAGCATTTAGTCAGCTAATTTACCTTTTACTACAGAATGGAGGAACACGAGCTTTACTAACTAAAAGTAAATTAGGGCAGAGAGTAGTAGGGAAAGGGGACTTCTGGCTCACTTGATTGATGGCTTCCGGTCACGTGACCGGAAGCGCTGCGTCATGAAAGACGTCATCTGAGGCTGAGCCAGTGACGTAGGCGGTTTTGTGACGAAATGAGTAAAAGTTCAAAGTTCAAGGTCACGGTGAAGTTTTTTTAAAAAAATCTACCTCGCACTCGTAAAACGATTGTGATTCGATAGTTAATCGATAATAAATATCGAATGAAACAATCGAATGAAGCAATCGAATGATACGAGTGCGAGGTAGTACTAATACAAATATTACTTTATTTTATTAACAATAATTCATATTACAAATATTATTTTATTTACAATAATTCATGTTTACAATAGTTCCCCGTTGTTGGTTGTCATCGATGTTGTTGATCCGGACGAGTTGCGGCCATCACTTTGCTTTCTAAAGAAAGACGGTAGATACTTCGTTCCCTGCGCAGAGTCCATGTTGTTTTTTGATGCGTAAAGTTCCAAAGATAAATCGTAACCGGACGCAATAAGAAGTCTTAACTCTTCACTAAACACCTCGAGGTCTTGGTAAGTCGCAAGATGAATAGAGTCATAATGAATACACCTAATTTTAATGGACATTTTAATATAATGTTTTACGTTTGTGAAGAGCACTCGATGTTCACCAGTCGAGAGCCGGAGGTGTACTGACTATTCGCTAGCTAGCGTTCTGGTATGAAACGAAATGGTGGGGGTAAAAGTGTGGTGGGGCGGAGAAGATGGCGGACAGCAGATGGCAGGCGGCAGGTGGTGCGAGGCAGATGGTTGCTACTACATTCGCCGCCACAGTAATGCAATCCTTCGGCGTAATTCTTGTATTTTATCTTGTCGGTTCATTTGATACGTTTTACATCTACATATGCAATAGCTGAAACACTTGCACTTACGACAAGCTTTCCCGTCAACTTGATCGCCTGGTATTTTAAAACATTGTAACTCGCAACAATATGTCTTCAAATTGTTATCGAAAAATAAATTGTTCATAGGTGGCACCGACATGTTAGCTGCAGCGTGTGTTAGACAAGACTGAGACTAACTTCACTGCTCCCTCTCTTTTATACCTCTTCATAAGTTAACCCTGAATGAAAGTTCAAGGTCATCCATTTGAAATTTAAAAAAAAAGCAACACAGCAGTATATAAAATAATATACTGCTGTGTTGCTGTTTTATTTCTTTTTTTTTTATATTTTCTTTATTAAACAAACATCTTACAATACAATAAGCTTAAGTCTAATATTGATGACTAGAAATACAAAAAAAAAAAATACAAACAGAGACATTATGTACAAGGATGCGTGAGGTGCAGAGTGAGTTCCGTAGAGTTGTTGCCGCTTACACCGTGTGATACCAAATACAACGTCCCCGGTTGAATATCTCGCAAATCTTCATTTTGTAGCAGTTGAACAAATCGTTTTGGAAGAAATACTTGAAACTTCGGCTCATCTCCTGGAGTGAAAGGTCCTTCGCTCAATGAAACTAGAATTGCTTCTCCATGTGTGGTTTCCACTTTCTTGATGTTATGAATAATGTAGTGTTTTTGTTCTTTTAATTCTGAACACTTTTTAGTTAGCAGAAGGTCGGATTTTGAATAAGTGTTGAATTGATCAACCAGTGTTTGTAGAAACTGTTGTGATGCCATCTTCGTCAGTGGTGGTTGCGATGTCTTCTGTGATGTTGCCTCTTCGGAGTCTCGAATAATACTCGTGCCGGAGCGGTGTTGGCTCCTCGTATTTATAGGCCCCGCTACCCCCACCACATTCCGGTTCTTCGCTACCCCCACCACATTTCTGCGTTTGTTCCAAGTAAGCAGCCAAACGATATGCGTTGTGCAATGCGCAGTTTGATTGTCCGTGTTTAGGATCTTTTGCAGCAACACAAATATTACCGAGATTAATGTTAAAGTCCTTACCGATAGTTATATCGAAAACATCACCGTGCGTGTACTTTTTTATCCAGTTCTTTTTTTCTAATCCTCTTGTGTATATATGTGAATATTGTTTGCAAAAGTTAAACATAATACTGTGCAGATTACTGTAGCTTATAAACCCTTCATACCAATGTATGTGATGAAAGTAGTTTGTTATCCATTTGTTTGTACTTTTTGCTTTGGCGTTAAGGTTGTTAAAAGAAAAAGGAGCTTCAAACGTGAATGGGTAAACTACAAATGTAAGCAAGTCTAAAATTACTAATTCCTTGATAATAAACCTATCATCATTATTTCGAAATGCTTGAAATTCTATTACACAAGGCTTTACACTCACTTCTTCATCCCCTCCGCTCATCATGACACCTAACGATCAACTAAACTGTTTTCCACACCACGGTAGGTTAAATACCAGGCCGTACAGTTGCAGGCGCGTTGGTGTATATTTAACGTGGGCACCGTCCCCAATAGGCCTACCCCACGTGTGTTCTTCTTTACTAAGTCAAACTTTAGTCTTTTTTAACTTCTTCTTCTTGTGTTTCGTTTTCTTCTTCTTCTTGTTTCTTCGTTTCTTCTTCCTGTGTTGTTTCTTCTGTAGCTTCTGTAGCGATTTCTACAAGTGGTTCAAAATCCTTTAACTTTCTCCACATGCAAACTTCATGAGGTATTCTATTAAAAATAGATGTATCCACAGGTCCGTACACGATGGTGCTATCAGGTTGTTTTTCTAAGGTATCGACCAAATATTCTTTAATAATAGCGTTTGCAAATACCAACTGTCTCATGTACCTTGTAATAGGTTCCGTTGCGTAGTTTAAAACGTAGAATTCTTCACGTGATAGTAGAATCTTATTTTCATGTTGAGTCAAGTCTCTAATTCGCACTTGTAGTTGTCCGCGATGTTTAACAATATCAATTTCATTGTCACAATCCAAAAGTCGAATATGTGTTTTCCTTCCACACAAACTGTTAGTTAAATAACATTCTATTAAATGCACATGTTTCAAAAATGACTCCCAAGCATTTTGCGAAAATAAAACCTTTTTTGTTCCGTGGTGTAGTATTACTGTAGGGGAATAATCCAATGATTTCATCAATCCAACTGATACACTTTTACTGATGCATGCTGAGATGGGGTAAAAGATTCGCAAAAAAACTTCAGTTAAAATGTGAGGAGGAATATTTTCTTCAACTTTCTTCTTCCTTTTTGGTACTACCTTTGATGGGTCTGCATTACTTTCCTCCTCTCTATCTCTTTTACCAAACTTTAAAAATGCAGTTATTTCCTTGATAATTTCTGCTTCGCTGGTATTATCACGTTCCAATAACGGTGCTATATCTGCATCACCTTGTACAACAGATGGAGAACTCATTTTGTAGAAGATGTTGCCCATGCGACGATAGACGATCAACTGAAGACCTGCATTGTTGCTCCGCTATTTATAGGTTAGCGACAGTGGCGGTGCCGGTGGTGGTACAACGTTTTACAATACCGTCTTTACGATACCAGTCAACGGTGTGTATGTAACAATTTTATCGTGCAAAATTAAACAATACGCAGATGTATTTGCAGGTACGTTTTCTTGAAATTCCATTTCTATCTTTATATCAACACTAGACGATTTTACAGATTCGTTTTGTTTGGAGCAATCAATTACAACAATCGGAGCTTTCGATTCAAACTGTACGGGAGATAGTAGAGGTGTGTTTGTTTTGCCGTAATATGAATTTTGGAACCTAGCGTACATATCGTATAAAACACTGTACCTTTTTTTATCAAAAGAGATATTAAAGTTGTCGTAGGGAAAGAATTGTGAATTCAGGAACACTTTACAGTTTGTTAATTTACAATGGTCAAATTCACCAGCATTTTCAGTTAATATACTTTTTTTCTTTGTTTGTAATCCAAAGATTACATATCTCGCTTTTTCCAAATGAGTAGAAGTTTTTACAGTCCATGTATGCCGTTGTGTTGAAGGTAAAACGGGGTATTCATGAAACTCCCAGCTTCTGAATGGCATTACAATGTCTCGATCTGATTTTAATTTTCTTAATAATGTAATCCTGTGTTCATCATTTAGTCGCACATGTGGTACTCTCCAAACAATCTTGTCTAATGTTAGTTTCCAGTCTAAATTGGCTTCAGTTGTTCCAGCAGATGCTTTAATAATATCATTATCGTTTGATGACCTTAATAAAACTAGTTCTTGTTTTACATTTATTATTATTCTTCTGTAATCTTCAGCAAATCCTAAAAGTAATCTTAAAGGTACGTAAAAATCAAAGTTTCCCGAAGCGTCAGGAGTAATTATACTTTTGTCTGGTGCAACCCATCCTGCAACAGCTAACAGATTCTTCTCATTTGGTGTTAAAGACGCTAATCCTTTTAATGTACTGGAAATTCCAACCTTTTTTGTTGAATCGACTGTAACTCCTGAAATTTCATATCTAATCTCGTCAAACAAAAATGCCATAGGATTATTTATGAACGGAACAGTGGTTCCAACAGTACCGTCAGCTTTTGTTACTTTTCCTTCAATATATAAATAACTTTCGCATGGAAGAGTATAAATGTCTTGTTGTTGTATAGGAATCCTAATTTCATCGTTATTGTTTAATTTGGACGAAGCGTAAGGGTTGTGCGTGTGATATTCCTTTTCCCATAAGGTCTCGTCGAATGTTGGGCCCTGCGCTATATCCAGTATATCCATTGTTAATGACCTTTAATCCAATTTCTTCTAGAAAACGAATGTTGTCACTTGTTAATCCTTCTACAGCTGATGAGCTACTGACCTCTTTGCTGGTTGGCTCTCTCTTTTTAAATGATAACCCCATTATCTAAGCGGATGATTTTATATGTATTCTTACAGTAATAGCTTCTCCTCGAAAGTCAATAAGGTTTCCGTCTTGATCCACTATGTTCAGCACGATGTCTGAAATGAAACTGGTGTTTAACGGTAGGTACACAAGGTTTTGAGGCTTTTCTACTATCTTGAAACCCGGTGCGACTGATGGGTAGAATGTGTGTAATATATGCCGATTTTCTCCATCTCTGTAGGATCCTTGTATAATGTTACATGTAATGTCTATGCTGTTTACTTTGATGATCGTCACAGTTCTATTCCCAGAATGAGTTGTATTAGGTTCTAATACCTTTGTTTCCTTAGAAAACCCCAATAAACTACCAATTGAACGTTCTTGGCCAAAATCAATATAATACTTAGAAGTAATTTCGGCTTTCATTGTATTGTTATTGCCTTTTATCGTTATATTTTCTTTTCCCATATGTTTTTGTATAACTTCATTTATATTATCAATTTCATAAGCTCCTGTTGGTAAACTGAATTCTTCCAAAGCTGAATATTTTCCTTTATTATCTTTTGTCTTGTAATAATGTATTTTGTTATTAATTCCTTCACTAACGTTTGGAATAGAGTTATATGTTGTTAAATCCAATAATGCGGCTTCCCATAGTCTTCCTTTTTGCAAACGTAGCGCTGGAAACAGAATACTGCGCAAAGTACATGAGTTACCGGTTAATGACACTGTATACGAAGACATCTTAAAGTTGACTAACACTTTTAGCTAAAAAGTCTAAACATAAATGACCGCAAATGGATGTATCATCAGGTTGTTTTCTTGTATAATTGTAAAAAACATTTTCTGCCGCACGAAAGTATTGTTGAAGTTCTTTCGGTGGTGGAAGGTTTCCAAAACTGTCGAAATAATAAATCGTTTCACCAAGTTTCTTGTAACACACCCAATGAGTGCCTAATCCTTCACTATTATCCAAATTTACTATACCAGTCTCATTTTTCCACATTTTAACCGGTAATTCATCTTTCATAAATACTCCTCTAAAAAATGGGATTTTCAAACAAGAAGCATATGTAATCAGTTCTTCATTGGTTAATTCTTTGTTTTTAATTATTAATTGCTCTTTCTTATTTAATACACACGATACGGTCTTAGGTATAGTCCTCCTCCCTTTTTTATCATTGACCATATTGTTGGTTTCTTTTTACCTTTACCACTAGTAGATCGACGTTTTCTTCTGATATTACCTCCTTGTTTCTTAGCGGGTCTTTTCCCACGCCTTCTTCTCTTTCCTCCTCCAAACGTAGTTTTTGCTTTCATTGCTGCTGTTACTGCTAAAGACGCTGCTTTTTCACCAATACTCGCGTCACTAGATTTTACTCTTTGCCAAGCTTTCTCAGAAAGTGCTCTATCTGCTATTGATCTATTTTTTGTATCACCAAATTTGGAATACGCTATATCGTGCTGTTTACAAGCCTGATCAAGCTTATTTATTCCAGGATCTCCTCTAGCAAGCCGTTTCTCTAATTTGGTTCCAGGACCACAATATTGATATCCTCCAGGTAAATGTAATTCCACAGGTAATAAATCAATCGCCTTGTTAACTATAGCTCCAACCGGTTTACTTAATAGAGAAAATGCTGTTGATGCTATTCCCCTTCCTCTCTGTAATCTCTCTCGATTATGACTGATGCGTTTAGCCCTCGGCATGACTATTTATAGCCAAACTTACAATCAGTAGGTGCACTCTATAAATGTTTTACAATGAATGTAATATTAGTCTTGGCTTCTTGTATTATATATACTGTTTAAAATCCATTTATTATATAGAAATGGATTAATTAATTAAATGTAGACATAATAAATAAAAGTAGTAAAAATAGAAATAAGGTGTAATTGAAGATGTTTCAAATGTTTCTCCGCTGGTGATGGTATCGTTGTTTTCGGTAAAATGAATAAAATCTAAATAGTTGTCATGTTCCCTTAGAAACTTGCCACTTAATCGTTGGTAATTAAATAACACATTCCAGTCTAGTTTATCTTTAAAATTGTCAATGTAATTTTCAGAGAGATTTTGATATTTACTTATTACTTCCCAACAGTTATTAAAATTTGATGTCATCTCTACAAGGAAGTTTTCTGAAAACTGTTGTCTTTGTAAAATATGAATCCAGTTAACTCTGTGAAAATAAATTCTTAACATAGTCATTGTGAAGAGGTAGTGTATGGAAAGTTGTTCCCAATCCATATATCTATCAAACCGTTGAACAAAACCATCTGTCAGCACTCCTTGGGGAAATCTCGGCTCTTGAGATATTAAACTCCACGCAGTAATATTGGATTCCATCATCCTCTCTGTATCATCTCTCGAATATAACTGATGCTTTATCCCTTATCATGGGTATTTAAATTCTTTTTTCTCTTATATAATCTTCATCGTTTTCTGTTGGTTCATTAATCACATTCACTTTATCCCCCTTTCCTAATGTCTTGACTTTAGAAGGCTCAGACGGTTTATCTAATTGATTAGGTTTTTCTGGATTGTGTATCTTTTTCCAGTCTAAATAATTGTGGCTGTCAACATCTGAAGCTACAGCTCTTCCTGAAGCCCGATGGATATAATTAAATAAAGCTGCACCAAACCTTTCCATATGTTTTTCATATTCTGTAGTCCATTTCTTGTGTACTATATCAAATATTTTCTTATTTACAGCGTCTCCATCCTGCTCACAATCACCTACATTTGACAATTTTAATTTTTTTACATCATAGCTTGTATCAGTTTCATTCTTTTTGTAAATCGTTAACAATTTTAAAGTCGCTAAATTTACTGCTTCACCATCATAAATGGGATGTTTTATATTGCTTAACCTTTTACCGGAAAATCCCCAATGGTCTTCGTGTACAATAGGGGTTCTTTTATCCATGTATTGTACCGTAACCGCATCAGAAGACAAAAGCGGATCACCAACATTTTGAATTACTTTTCCTTCAAAATTATAATTACCATCAGGTGTTAACGGAAACCCAGCTCTTTTTTCACTATATCCAGATTTTACTCCAAACTCGGAATACCGTCCAAACTTGTCCACACTCATGATGTAACTGAATCGCTATCGTTTAGGTTCTTACTATATATATATATATATACGTCTACTGAACAATTATTTCTCGTTTTCGCAGTTCATCAACCAAAGCTACCCATTCGTTTTCTAAACCAGTGTGCCCGGCTTCCATAGCTTCATGTAATAACCTCATTCGATCAACTAACTTATTTATATCGTTGTAATATATTATATTGGTTTTATACAAATTTTTTAATAATCCCCTTCCAGATGTAGTAGGATCAGTTGTTTTTCTTTTTTTATGCAAAACATTTAATTCAGCAGAAGATAAAGCTCTTCTTTTAATTGGAGCTTTATTTGATTTCGAGGGGAAAAGACTAGATATAATGTTTGTGTATTTTATTGACCTGTTTCTATGAATAGGTAGTTCTTTGGAATATTTTTTTCTATGTGCATTTGTATACTCTAGTATATTTTTAAACAATTGTAAATCCTTTTTAGTATATTTACCAGGATTATTTTTAAAGATGAGTTCAAACAAACCTGTTGTACCTTTATATTTCTTATCACCAATAACTATATCATCATTTTCGTTTATATCTAACTTTCTATCTCCAATCATTAATCCTTTATCCTCTATTCTAGCTCCATATGTATGATAATTTCGATTAGCATGTGTGCCATGTAACATTTTTAATGTATATTTTCTTCCAAGTGTTCCTTTAAACATAATATCTGTGCCTAATTTGCTTAAGTTGGATGGGTTGATATCCTCTTCTTCTGCTCTTGTATCTTCCGCACTTGTATCTTCTGTACTTGTATCTCCTGCAATGTTCTTTTCCCTTAAATCTCCTATATCTCCGCTTTCTTCATACTCGTCGCTTTCTTCAGATGTTTGTAACTGGTCAGAACTTTCATCATTCTGAAATTCTTCTTCATATTTGGAAATTGGTAGCATTTTGTCTCCTTCGAAGCGAATTGAAGGTCTTTCCATATTTTGTGCTAATCGCTTTAAAGGTTCAGTAACAGGTTTGAATGTTGTTTCTAAAAATTGCTCTCTTTCATTTATACCTGATTTTAAAGCTCGGTTTTTTTGTCTAATAGAATCACTAAGTGATTTTATTTCCTTTAATAGCTTTTCCTGGTTAACCATCTTCACACCTTGACGACTTGTACAGTAATACCGCTAATCAGTGTATTAAAACGAATTTATCAAAACCTATTCTATAACGACCATCTTTTATAGCTTGATCTTTCATAATAACCAAAAATCCATACTTTTCCGCCCATGCTTTTCCGCAAAGCTCTTTAAACTTTTCAAATGGCATATCCGCATTCACATGATCGTTATATATATGTTTTAGGTTAGTATCATCTTGTTTGAATACAATTAGAATATTTGCATTATCTCTGATAAGTTGTTTTGGGATTTTGCTATAAGTTTGTCCTATATATATGCTGTCGATGTTATTATGTCTTCCCATGGCAAAGTAGTTTCTAATAGTATCCTGATTTTCACAAGATACATCGTCAAATATAAATACAGAATACGGTTTCGCTTCGTTTGGTTGCATAATGCTATCACTAGCGTTAAATTTGTAAAAATTAACATCAGACACATCAGATAGGATTTTATCCAGCAATTGATACTTTGGTTGATGTAGAGACTTTGAAAAAATATATAGGTTACTAAACCTTAATCCCTGCGGATTAGTGATCAAATTAAAGACAACATTGGTCTTTCCACAGTTTGAGGGGCCACTTACTATACATCGAACAGTGTTTGGAAGTAAACTACCGTGTTTACCATTGTTGATTTTAACGTTATCCACAGTTAAATCATCTATGTTATTAATATTGAATCGATCTTTATGGTGAATAATCTCCATCCTGCTCAAAGGTTAACGATGAAATGAGTTGCTTGTATTAAACCAAGTCCTTTATAGGTATCCATGAATCCTCAGTTTTGTTAAACCCTAACCACCGCACTTTAACTGCGTCCTTTTTTCTTTGTAACACTTTTTCAACAAGATATACATCACCTACTGTTGACTTTAACATTTCATGTCCATAAAATGCACCTTGCAACAAATCTCCTTTGTTATCTTTTAGGATATACGTTTCAGGTACAGTCGGTTGCACTTTATACACTGTAAAAACTTCATTCGTCCAATTGGGAAGGTATTTTTTGGTAAACACTCCCTTATATTTACTAATCCGTACTTTATCACTTACATTAAATTTTCTTGGCTGCATTTTTTCTACTTTAGGCTTTGTATTTTTCTTTATGCGTTTTAATACATCTTTTGCATTTCTTCTATTTACTTTGTTAGGTTTCATACCAATAGTTCTATGAAACCTGTTGTTATAATCATTTATTAATTGTGGTAAAACATCATACCATACGTAAGAACCTCTTTTTGAAAATTGTTTATACAGTGCTCCTTTTAAGGTTCTATTAAATCTTTCTACAATAGCAGCTTTTTTCTCTGAATTTGTAGAATAATGATTTATTTTATATTTATTCATTAACTGTGCAAAGTTTGTATTAAAGTATTCTGTTCCATCATCAGTTTGTAAATGTTTAATTTTGTTTTTATCTCTTTTTATGGCTATTTCCATGGCTTCTGTTACGCTTTTACCAGTCTTGTCCTTTAGAGGCAAAGCGTCTGCAACTTTTGTAAAACAATTAATAATTGTGAGTATATATTTAAATCCTTTGTTTATTCTGCTATGCGGTCGCATTTCAATTAAATCCGCTTGATATAGATCATTTATCCCTTTTATAACAGTATTTCTTCTTGGAAACTTTATTCTTGCAGGTTTGTGTAGTTCATTAATAATCTTCTCCTTCAGGTCTGACATGATGGTTTCACGAAGGCAGCTGATATGGTATTAAATATTCTTTTGTATAAATCTGCTTATATATATATACATATAGTTCAAGGTCATTCAAAACTTGTGTAAAAAAAGGGGAAACACAGCTTAACATTGCTGTGTTTCCCCTTTTTTTACGGAAAGGAAAAGGATAGAGGATCTAGGACGATGAAAGGGTTATTAGTCAATAGGGTTGAGGGAATAGTGACCGAATGGTAAAGTGTGGATGTTGTCTGGAAGGGTTTGTCTTTTGTCGTCATTACAGGATAGCGCCTTTTTAACTTCAGTCACGCTGTACAGCTGATGGTTAAAACTTCTGATGGTGTTGAATTTAGCTGTAATGATGTTATCCTCAAATAAACATTGCTTGTAGTGTTCAAAATGCACTTTCTTCTTTAAATATAAACTCTTTACACCTTTAGCTTTCTTAATATAGCTATTCTTCTTTTCTTCTTCTTCTTCTTTTTCATTATAGAGTTTCAAAGAATATAGTTTAGACATCAGTGCAACAATCTCTTCAAGTAGAACACCATTAGCCTCATCCTTGAATTTGCCTAGTACTTTTTTGTGTCTGTCATTGTCGTAGTTTGGATGATCTTTTGGATAATCGGAGAAATCAAAGTCGTTCTTGTAAATAAATGTACGTAAATCTTTATACATGTCCAATGTTACTATGCGATATATAAAAGCGTCAGTGTCCATATATGTAATAGATATATTTTCTCTTCCGTAGAACGCCACCATTTTGTTGTAGTGAAAATCGTACATGTGTGTTTTTGAGATGTCCAAGATTGACATGCCTATATACAAAGGACGATCCATCTTCACACTCGTCTTCTTCATGGACACTGCTACAAGTTTTTCATTAATAATTATCGATGTTCCAAAATTTGGCTGCTGTACTAGTTTCTGTAATTTTTTTGCGTCGGTAACAAGTTTAACATTTTTATGTCTTCTTTTGTTTTCCAATGTTTTTCCAAATATCGCATTATTCATTAATTTAAAGAAATCTTTTTGAAAGTCTGATGTAGCTGCTGCTCTTCTGATGGTATTTGAATCAATGTAGGGTTTCAACCAGCATGATTGAGAAAATTCCAAAACTCTATTAATTTTTGTTAAACGTAGTCCTAATTCGATAGCTTGTTGAACCACCCAAAAGTGAGCCACGTAGCGTTGTTTATTATTTAATGTCATCATTAATTTGGGGTGTTTTCCAATTGGTGAAATTTCTGTTTTAGCAAGAAGTGGTAGGTCATAATGAAGATCATGTAAATTTTCTGGGTATTCAAAATCGCAATCCAAAATATATCCAGTGTCACCATGTTTCGGAATTTGTAAAATATCGCCAATAAAGTCGGGATTAATCCATTTAAAGTTATCAAAAGGAAGTGGGTTTGACATTGCCCAACCGTACAGGTTATTTGCATCGAAATATCCTAAATAGGTTGACGGTTTGGTTTCATCATAATCGGGTAGGTATTTGTTGTTGGCTTTGACATGTCTGGTAACACTTTGGGTCAATCCGCCTCTTACTCCAGCTTCAACCATTAAAACCATGTCAATGTCTGTTAAAAGTTGGAGTTTGCATTTTGTTTCTTTTAACATGGCTTGCCAAGCTAATCCTGGTGAAGTATACGAATGTAGAGGGTCCAAACCGTAGGCAGCAAAACAAGTGTTTCGGAATTCTTCCATTACATCACAAAGAAGAGTTACATCTAGTTTGACATAAAAGTCCGAGTAATCTCCTAAGGTCTTCATATCTAACTCGTTCCATACTCGACGTGCGTGTTGATAGTCCTCAAGTGATATTTCCGAATCATTAAGTTTGTTTTTGAAGTGTTCTGGTGGAGGTAGTGATGTTTCATCAAATCTATGCAGTCCATCGATGTAATCATAGGGGAAGACTCCTTTTCGAAGAACCAAATCCATTTTACTATTGGGTACAATTTTGCTTGTTTCTATCAAATCTGTTCTTCTTAGATTTTCAGACAATTTCATGAGTCTTGAAGGCATAAATCTAAATGAATCAACAAACCTTAATTTAATTTTACCCACCTTTTTTGAAAAGCTTATAAATTTTTCCATTGTAGTAGCCAAAACGTCTATTGCTCCATTATCTCTTCCTAGTTCGGGGATTATGAAGTGCGAATCATAACCACTCAGATTGTGCAGAACTACGGGGATGAAATATGGTAGTTTGTAGTTCAAGTTGCAAGCGTTACAGGCTGCACCTCTATACGCTCCCGTAAGATGATCGTGGTCACGAACTTTAACGTTATCCAGTGTAAAGGTGTTATTACACAAATAACACGTTGTTGTTGAATAATAATGTTGAAGCTCTTCTTCTTCCATAGGTGACATGGGTACCTTTGTTCCATACAGTTCTTCTACCTTTGCAGCTATTTCATACAGATCATCGACAAAGTATTTGGCTGCTTCTTCACCGCGATAAATCTTTGGAGAAGATGATAGTCCATATTTTTGAAGATGGTCTTCAGTCAACGTGGATTTAATTAGTATGCAATAACTGTTTGGTGAATGAAGTTGGTATTTGCTTCTTCTTGTAACGTCCTCTTCTTGTTGTTCAAGTGGATGTAAAGAAGACTCGAAATCAGCGTAAACAGCAACAGGTACACGGTATTGTTGTATTATTTTGTCAAATTTTATCTGCGCTCTGCTGGAATGTGGCAATTTAATTCTAACCTCATAGTTTCCATTACATAACCTTTGATGTTCTACTAACCATTCTGAACCTCCCCTTCTTAATGGTTTGCCTACATGACAAAAACATCTTTTACAAATGGTTTTCTCTCCGTGTTTTTTTGATATTTGTTTAGATACAAGAGCTGCAAAGTTTTTTATGTAGACATAGTGGGATATGTCCCCTTTAGTGATCAATAGCAAATCCGTATGATCTCTGCGCTCAATAGGTGTTATGCGCAAGGGGTACGCATTGTTTGACGAATCTAAGCCAAAAATGTTGACAGAAGCTGAAGGATTTTGCTTTTCAAATTTTGATATATCAGTAATTGCAACAGGGTAATTCATTCCCTGGAAATTATACTTATGTTGTATTTCTTCATATTTGTGACTTGGTCTTATCGGATTGTCTGTTACATATTTGACCAACATGGCATATTTAAAACATTCAGTATCTTGATTTTGTACGTTGACGCAGGAAAAGGTATTTCTAATCTTTGTTGGTAGAGGGATGTAGCTACTTCCTCGAATTCCATAGCCGTGTTTGTGTACTCTTAAGTCTAGCCCTGTGATGCTTAACAAACTCCATCCAGAGCCTCTTCCTTCATGTTCTTGTATTTTTGTCTTGAGCTCTTCAAAACATTCAGATACGATTGAATCAATATCTGACGAAAACATAATGGTACGGTTTTTTGTTAAAAACCCTCTCGGTGAAGTTTCATTTTGAATGTTTGTAAATAAAGCATCCATTAATAGTCCAAATTTGATAAAATTTAATCTTTTTAATTCATTTTGCAGAGTTTTACTTACCAATCCTTTTGCGTTATTTAAAAATTCTTCGAGTTGTAATTTTGCATTGTCAATTTTAAAGTGGGTTACTACATTACCCGGAAGTGCTCGGGCATGTAGTTCTACATTTACTGCTGTTGATGCTGAAGGACGGTGAAGTGTAGACAGAGCATGCGTAGAACTCGATGCAGCTGATGATGTTGAAGGACGATGAAATGTAGACAGAGCAGGCGTAGAAGTCGATGCAGCTGATGATGTTGAAGGAAGGTGAAGTGTAGACAGAGCAGAGGTAGAAGTCGATGTTGATGGTGCATATTGAATTACAGTTGGTCTGGAATGTTGGTGTTGAGCTAACATTTGATCTATTTCTTTCAATTCTTCTTCTTCATATTTTTCATCTTGGTTGTTGTTATGTTTCAGTTCATTATGAATCATTAAAAGAAATTCATCCTTAAATGAAGACTTGCAAATATCGCAGCGATGCATAATGTAGGTGCGATCTCCACAAAGGTCAAGGCAATAATGAACAACACTGCAAATGCCCCTCTATTTATACCCTAGCAAAAGTGGTGGGGGTACGTATTACGTTAAGTTTACTATTTTTTTGCATTTTATATTTACTATTGTAGCTGAAGGCTACAAAGTTCTGTATTTAGGTCAAGGTCATTGAACATATTTGCCAAAACGGGGAATAGAGCAGTAAATGATTTCATATCAAACCATAAACTGATCTATTCCCCGCTCTGTATTTAACTAAGACAATTTTCTCCAACAGGAACATTTGATAGATTTTAAACTCGGATGTGAAGTCGGATTGTACACATTGCATCTCGATCAACTAAAAATTTCATAAAACAATAGGGATCTTCAGTTGTAGATTCATCTTTAACATATTCGATGGTCAACATTGCAGAACGAAGATCTTGTGGAATTACGTCGACTTTTATGAGTCGCCTTTCGAGTTCAAACCGTTTTGTTATTGATGTAAGTTTTATCACATCATCGATATCGATGAGGGGAAAGCTGTAGCAAACGGAGTTTCCTGGTGGGTTCATCATGCCGATATGATAAATATACACTGTTGCATCGACATTAAATAGACGTTCCCCCACCATTAAATTTATAAGTTACCCCCACTTTTTCTAAACAAAAAAAAGCAAAAAAAAAAAAAAAAAAAAAAAAAAAAATTGAAAGCTGGTAAATATTTTCTGTCTTGTAACTGGGTCAAGGTTATACAACGATATTACCAAAACGGGGAATAGAGCAGTAAGTAGTTCTCACTTTGACTACAAACTGATCTATTCCCCGCTCTGTATTTAAAGTTTGTCAGTTGACAAGAAAAAGACAACACTTAATCAGACTCATTTGATGAATCGGAATCAGTTGTATCAGAAGCATCGGAAAGAAATAGTCGTCGACGAATATGATATACCCCTCGTGCACTATCTAAAAATAACCCATCCAAACTACTACTACTAGTGGTTGGAGTTTCATCATGTATTTCTTCAGAACAGAGAAGATGCTGATAGATTCTATAGGTTTCAGATTCCCCATCACTTAACGGTTCAATTTGTTCCATATATCCTGCTTCAAGATCATCACTGTTTATATCACTTAATAATTCAAAATCTTCCATTGCATCCATATCACTTAATAATTCAAAATCTTCCAATTCGTCTTCATTTTCATCCTCACTTTCAATCACAATATGTTTTATAATTCCTACGATTGATTTTGCAGAAGGAAATATATTATCCTTTGGTGACATAGCTGCTATATATTCTAGTGCTAACACAAGTAGCAGAATGAGATAAGCACTGATGAGAAATCTCTTTTTATATTCCCCGATTTAAGTGGTGGGGGTAACTAGTGATAAGAAATGGGTATTATTGTATCAAATATATGTAACAATGTTTATGAAACAAGGATGTTTAAGTCCTGTAAGTAGGTCAAGGTCGTTTTAACTTATTACCAGAACGGGGAATAGAGCAGTAAGCGATTCTCACTTTGACCGCAAACTGATCTATTCCCCGTTCTGTTTTCCCCCCGTTCAGTATTTCCAAAACATCTTTAGTCAATTACGAATGCTAGAAGGTCTTCAGGAAGATCTTGTTGAAGTGATGCACCTTCTAACAACGTTTCTAACGCATTAATGTATTTTATCGCCTGTATCAAAATGGCATGCCTTGAACTTTTTTTATCCATAAACGGTAATTTTGATTGTAATAACTTATATGTTTGATTTATTTTTTTAATCCTTCCTCTTTCTCTAGCATTCCTTCTTCTTGCCTCATCATTCTTTTCCTTGTTATTTGTTGTAGGCTGCATCGATGTTGTAGGCTGCGTCGATGTTGTAGGCTGCATCAACTCTGCTGGGCTATTCATAGCTGAATAACTATACTCTAAAGCTGTACGCCTTATATATGTTTACCCCCACTATTAAAGTCAAAGGATTTAGATGGTGGGGGGGGGGGTGTAAGTGATAGGGAAAGGATATGTTATTTAACAATTACTATCCGCAAATTTTTTCCAAGTCTCGTCAGTGGGTCACGGTCACTTAAACATATTGCCAAAACGGGGAATAGAGCAGTAAGCGGTTTCACTTTGACCGCAAGAAATAAATACATTTTCCAATATCTTACCAAACAAAGATTTTCTAAGTCCCGAAGTGGGTCAAGGTCATCTGAACATGTTGCCAAAACGGGGAATAGAGCAGTAAGTGATTCTCACTTGGACCACAAACTGCTCTATTCCCCGCTCTGTATTAGGGAAGTGAATTTTGAAGAAAGGTCACAGTTATAGGCAATAAACCTGATAACAGAACCTTTTATTAATTTATCCAAACAAAAGGAAGTTACAGATAGTTTGCAGGGAGTATTTGCAAAAGTTTCTCGAGGGTAAGATGGGTAATGTCAACCGGTTTGCATGGCCGTATTGACAAAGGTCGGTTTTCGTGCCATACCTTTTTGTAAGGGGTTAGGAAAAGGATGAGAAACATACTGATCAGTTAAAGTTAATTTTACAAAGACCAACCAAGGTCGGTTTTACAAAGGTCAACAGCATCCTGAAACCCAGTCGGACGTTGGTCAGTAACGGGCGTCAGGCAACTGTGAACCAAAGTTTTGACCAAGGTTAGTTATAGCGTGTAAGAAAAGGACATACCAACCAAGGTCGGTTTTACAAAGGTCAACAACATCCTGAAACCCAGTCGGACGTTGGTCAGTAACGGGCGCCAGGCAACTGCGAACCAAAGTTTTGACCAAGATCAGTTTTAAAGCGTGAAAGAAAAGTACATATTTCATTAGTAAATAAAACACTTCAAAGACCAACACCACAAATAATTACAAACACCAACACTAACTACATTTTCTAGCAGCAAACTACAAGCTATAATCTAACAAACTAACATGCATAACATACTAATATGCTAAGGTAGAATCTTTAGTATACAGGGGTACCACCTATATACTAAAGATGCTATTACAGACAGCTAAGGCGAACAGCTAGCTAGGCTGTCAGCCTGAGACTGTGAGACCTCTGCGGTCAGCCCCCGCTTTTATAACCGACGATCCGTGGTGGGAGGTAAAGGGAGGTGGGGGGGGGGTTACACTATTGTCGCGACGATATAAAGTGCACATTGATATATTCCAAGTTCGTTAACTGGGTCAAGGTCAAGTAAACTGTTTTGTAAAATAGCAAAGGATTTACCTTTGCTATTTTACTTTTTAAGAAACGCAAGATAGCTCTAAGATCAAACAAGGGTTATAGTTATCCGTTTTACACAACATTCATTGTACAATGATTTGATAAAATGGAAAATTTCCATGTTGGAAGGTGATTGCCATATCATCAAAACACAATACACATCATTTCTGTGTAACGGCCTAAGCTCCATCTCTACTTTTAAGTTAATCCCTCGATACTCAAAAGCAAGGATAGTGAGAAATGCTTCTGACAAAGCAAGCTCAGAAGGAACAAGCCAAGTGTTTACACCTACAGCTTCCATAGCGATATGATGATTTTTACCACGCTGTTGCAGTATATAAAACATTTCCCCCTCCAGTATAATATTTCTCCTTTTTTTCCTTTTAAGTTTTATCTTTGACTTAGTGTAAAATATCTAAGTCCGTTGTCTAGGTCAAGGTCGTTGTAACATTGTAAAAAAAGGTGTGGACAACATATTTACACTCTGCAGCATATGCTACAAATTGTAAATAGGTTGTCCACACTTTTTTTTTAATTTGGAAAAAACTTTATTTAATTTGGAAAGAATGTTTTTTTTTTTTTTTTTTTTTTTTTTTTACAATTTTCTCCACACAGTGGTTCCTGAATCGCCTCGGATTAGATAGTGCTTTTTCGTAGGGTTTTTGGGATGACGCATGCCTTTAGGTAATCTTAAAATGTAAAGACGGTCTCCACATTTTAACATGACCTTCAGGAATCCCATTATTTTTACAAAGACGTATTGTTTGTTTTTAGCTAGCCTATTAATCCGAGTCTTAGCTGGTTTCACTGTCGGATGTGGTGAAGAAGGAGAAGCGGTATTTTTTAAATGAAGATTGCACAGTTCTTCATTTAAAGTACACTGTTTTGCACAGCGTTTGCCTTTCTTTGCACCTTTTTTGAACACATAATTACATAGTTGTGCAGGACGTATGCACCTCCTATGCAATGACTTTAATTGATTGAATTTCTCTGAAGGAGATTGAATATTTGTGCAAATTACTGAAGGTCTGGTTGAACTAGTGGAAGGTGGAATTTCAATTGGGGGTCTTGTAAATATTTTAGAGCTTGAGGTGGAGCTTGATCTTGAGGTGGGTGATAAGGAGGAGCTCGAAGAAGACCTTGATCTCGAGGTAGATGATGAGGAGGAGGAGCTCGACGAAGGCCTTGATCTCGAGGTGGATGACGAGGAGGAGCTCGACGAAGACCTTGATCTTGAGGATGATGGTGAAGGAGAAGTTGAACGTGAGCGAGATGTTGAACGATCCATGATGGGTGGTGAAGTTGTCTTTTCAGGGATGATCAGGGCCATTAAAAGAGCCTGACGAAGAATTGAACCAGTAGCCGAAGTCGAGGGTGATGCAGAAGTCGAGGGTGATGCAGAAGTCGGCAGTGATATCGGGTGTGACTCCATAGTTCTGAGTGTGAGCAAGCACAAGCAGCAGAATGATCTTACCAGTGATGGGAAGCCTCTTTTATACCCAATATAAGTGGAAGGGGGGGGGGGGTGGAGATAGGCTATGGTTTAAAATATTAATCTTTCTATATGTGACCAGACAAAAGTTTATAAGTCCTGTCAGTGGGTCAAGGTCATCTGAACTTGTTGCCAAAGCGGGGAATAGAGCACAAATTGGTGCTCTATTCCCCGCTCTGTATTAGGGGACAGGGAATTACAAGCAATGATTTTAATAACGAAAAATAAAGAAAAACCCAAAAAAGAAAAAATCACAACAGTTTCTCAGGCTAAGAAAGGTAATGTCAACCGGTTTACATGGCCGTATTGACAAGTCCGGTTTTCAGGGCCGAACCTATTTGTCAGGGGTTAGGAAAGGAGGAGAAACATGTTACTTTGAAACAAAAATAAAGACTTTACCCGCAAATATTTAAACAAATTGAACAGTTAAAGTTAAAGTTTATTTTTCAAAGATCAACCAAGGTCGGTTGTACAAAGGTCAACAGCAAACTGGAACCCAGTCGGACGTGGGTCAGTAACGGGCGCCAATCTACTGCGAACCCAAGTTTTGACCAAGGTAGAATTACAAGGACCGATTTTATATTTACAAGTTAAACCCCACGGATAAAAATAGGGACACTTTACCCAGTTTGGATCAATGTCCATAAGAAAAGGGAGCTGTAGGGAAGGTACATATTAGTAAATAAAACACTTCAAAAACCAACACCAAAACATTAATTACAAACACTAACTACATTTACTAGCAAACTACAAGCGTTAATCTAACAATCTACCATGCATAACAAACTAACAAACACATGCAAGGGCGCGAATCTGTTAATTGCGCGTCGGGCCCAACGCACACTTAACAGACCTACGCTGCAGCAGAATGCAACCCAGTCGGACGTTGGTCCGTAAAGGGCGGCAAGCTACTGCGAAGAGACCGCGGACTGCTCCCGCTTATAAAGGCAAAGTGACGTCACGGAAGCGGAAGGGGGGATGTTACGTCACGGGGGGGGATGTTACGTCACAGGGGGGGGGGACCTTGAACATGACCCAAAAAAGGGGGGGGGGTGACCTTGAACATGACCCAAAGGGGGGGGGGAGACCTTGAGGGGGGAGACCTTGAGGAAGGGGGGGACCGGTTCTAGAACCTGTCTCAGCTTTCTAACCATATATGGATAGGGCAAGGTTTTACCTTGCGACTCGATTTACTCCTTCCGCCACCTCATTCCAGCTTCAACCATTGACTGGTACACTTCACAGCTCTCGCTCTCTCTCTTCTTACAAAATGACTTCGCCGATAACCAACGAGAAACTGAAAAGGATTAAGGAATCCTTGAAGAAGACAGCTCCGAAGACAAGCGGATTTAAACAACCTTCTTCCCTCAGAATGAGGCTAAAGAGGGATTTTAAAAACCACCCTCTTTACTACAAACAAGGTTCTTCTGGTTCGACTTCTTCATCAACAACGGAACGACACTCTGCCACACGGGATCATCTGGACGTGTTGCAGAAGATGAAGACCTTGACGGAAGACGAATTGGTATCTCCCATTGCAGTTACCAAAACAAAATTCAAACATTTGAGAAGAAACTTCCCGTACAGAGCGGTGCTGAAGAACGGAAGCACCTACTACTTAACTGCCGGTGAAGTTCTCTTTGAGGTGGAATTGCCACGATCAATTCCGGCACCACCAGAAGTGTCATACAAACAGACCTTGTCCTTGGTAAAAGAAGAGAGTAGAGTGAAGTGGACTGTAAAGTAAAATCCCTTACCATCCCACCCTCCCTCCACAAACGGTCCTTTTCAGGACCACCCTAAGCATTTCAAGTTAGGGACTTGGCCTGTACATAGGCAGGAGACTATTAGTCTTATGTTTGTGTGCAGCCCACTTTGTGAAAATTTCTAAGTCCCAAGGTCCTTGACCTTGACCTTGACCTTGAACATGACCCAAAAAAGGGGGGGGGGTACACAGTTTGTGCAAAGTATGTCATGTGGGTACTCAAATTACGCGGATTGATCAGACGAACAAGTTGGCGCAAACAGAATTCAGATCCGACAAAGGGTATAGCAGCAACAGCGAAAAACAACTATTTTCAAGGGCAAGCCTAAATAACTTCTTTATTTACGGTTTAAAATATATTAAGTGGGTACTCAAATTACGCGGATTGATCAGACGAACAAGTTGGTGCAAACAGAATTCAGATCCAACAAAGGGTATAGCAGCAACAGCGAAAAAACAACTATTTTCAAGGACAAACCTAAATAACTTCTTTGTTTTTGGTTCAAGGTCTAACATGTGGGTACTTCAATTACGCAGCTTGACAAGGCGAACAAGTAGGTGCAATTTAAATTTAAATCTAACCAACAGTATAGCATCCGTGGCGTAAAAACGATGGTTTGAAGGACAAGGTAACGTTGTGGTGGGGGTAGATGCCTATTATACACGATAACGCTACATCATTATTCTTCCAGCTCTTGTCGTATGAACATCTACCTAGACGGTCTGAAAAATGTCGCAGTTTTACAGGAACATGAGGAAGGTGACCTTCAGTAGTCCCCTTGACACTACTTTTTACTTCCCTGACGATGAAGACAGAAGGTCTACACTTTTAGTGGACAATGAGCGGTTTCGTCGAAGAATAATTGAGGTTGAAACACTTTTAACCAGTTGTTTGCTACGCAAAAAGAACCATATGAATACATGCACCGGTTTAGATCATAGTAGCTGTTATACTTATACAGCGTTGAAGCGCAAACATTATTGAGGTTTTTAGTTACGGAGGTAAGGTCTTGACAGTCTAAGAGCTAAACCCTAACTAACACATGTAAACTAGTTATTGTGCGATGTAAAACTTGGTGGGGAGACTGGTGTAGTGGGGGACTGGTGTAGTGGGGGACTACCATCTGCCGCACACTTGCCACCTGCCGCCTGCCACCTGCCGCCGCCCATCTGCTGTCCACCATCTGCTTCGTTCTACTACACTTTTACCCCCACCATTTTGTTTGATACCAAAAACGCTAGCTAGCGAATAGTCAGTACACCTCCGGCTCTCGACCGGTGAACATCGAGCTCTCCGAGACGCTCTTCACAAAATAACAATATCATTTCACTCAAGGTCTGATAGATGTTTCTATTTCATTGCCGTCACGTATTCTTTCCTCCTGACAGCAATGAAATGCAAACACCTAACAGAACAGATAGGTGTCAAAAACACAACATGGACTCTGCGCAGGGATCGAAGTATCTACCGTCTTTCATCAGAAAGCAAAGTGATGGCCGCAACTCGTCCGGATCAACAACATCGATGACAACCAACAACGGGGAACTATTGTAAACATGAATTATTGTAAACATAACTTATTGTAAATAAAATAAAGTAATATTTGTAATTGTACTACCTCGCACTCGTATCATTCGATTGCTTCATTCGATTGTTTCATTCGATATTTATTATCGATTAACTATCGAATCACAATCGTTTTACGAGTGCGAGGTAGATTTTTTTAAAAAAACTTCACCGTGACCTTGAACTTTGAACTTTTACTCATTTCGTCACAAAACCGCCTACGTCACTGGCTCAGCCTCAGATGACGTCTTTCATGACGCAGCGCTTCCGGTCACGTGACCGGAAGCCATCAATCAAGTGAGCCAGAAGTCCCCTTTCCCTACTACTGCAGAGGCCTATGGGATTTTTTTAAACGTCCTATTGTACATCTGCAGCATAAGGGGAACCACAATGCATAATTTCATATTCATAGACATTGTAGTTTTTTAGATCAAGCGATCAATATGTCAGTGAGTGCAGGAGTCTAACAAATATAGATTTAGATTATATATCCAATCTGTACTCTTATGTTATTTATTACAAATCCTCACTCAGCGTTTTAAATTAGAAGTGCAACAGCTGTTTGTGGAATAAATATTCTTAAGTCATCATAAGAAAAACTTTGTCCATAAAAATAACATTGGATTTTCAAAACCCCGTGGGGCAAAGTCCTGAGGTGATTTCAAAATATTAAACTAGCTTAAAACCTTCTAACGCACATATAGAACATACAGACAAAAGTTTCATCGAAATCAGTGAACCCGTTTCTCTGTGAAAAGCGAACAAAACATGACCAAAACCACACTAAATTACGTTTTTGAGCGGACGCCATTCTTTTTCCAAAAGACTTATGCCAGTTTACAGTGGCCTAAAACCTTTCCACAAATGTATAGAACAAAGAAACAAAGTGTCGTCAAAGTGCACCCGTTTTCCCGTGAAAAGCGAACAAAAACCCGTCCTTAAGCGTTACCGTCAGACAGACAAACAAACCGATAGACAGACAGACAGACGGACAGAAATTGAGATAAGACTTGTTTTGGCTTTCCTAGCGTGTAAATTGTAAAAATATGCAAAAATTTAAGAATTCCAGACAATGGACAGACTAAACTATAATTTTATTAAGCCTATATAGAGATAAATAATCCTTAGACTGAATTTACAAGTTAGCTGCAACAGGGACCACAAGAATGTGGTTAGTATGCTAATATTGTGCTAATATTATTAATAATTATGCAAAGTTATAGTCATTAATGTTCTGTACTTCTTAAGCTAAACGGGCAGAAAAGTAATTTTTGAGAGTATTATATTTTATAGATTATCTAAACTGTTTGAAAAACAGTAATCAGACATACTTAATGTTTATTATGACAGTATTATTCACGTATCATGGGCTCTACCATGTTACAGTTACCAATAAACCAGCAAATAAGTTTAATTTGTATTGTAGATTATCTTGTGTTATTCCCGCCAGCAAAAAATGAGGTTCTCTTACGTCACATTTCAATAGGAAATTCAGTTGACTAGGTACATTCAGTTCGAAAAAAACAATCGTTAAGTATTTTGAATTATTTTTCTATGTCCAAAGGTTGCCGAGATATTCGAAGTGTGTCTCTCGGAAGTTAAAAAGTGCGGTCCCTAACGGTTTTTGTAGTAACAACACGTGACGAGTGGGCGAGCGTTGCGTGGTGGCGGGCGGGACGATTTGGCGGCAGTCGCGGGTGTTCGGAGACATTTCCCTACACTTGCAAAAGTGCAGGAGCACCTAAAGGGACCAGCGGGCCAAAGGTAGTTGAGAGCAGTGGTGGGGAAGAGGAGGGGGAGCACTTATTGGGTTCTGGAAGCTCCCATTATGTGATCTTTCTTAAGAGTCTTCATCACCGGAAGTTGCCGGACGCCATCTTGGTGTTTTGTTCCATAAGGCAAATGTTAACTTTGTGCTTCCGTTACTCCTCACCTTATCGTCACAAACGATTAATTTTGCTGTTAAATTAAAGGTTTCGTCGCCCTCTAGGGAAATACAATAGTCGAATTTGGATTTTGTCACAAATTAATGAGAACATGTACAGTGTTTCAGTTCAAAATTAAACTATTTATTATGCAACTATGGTACCCAAATTAAAAAATTCGACATTGTACAAGTTAACATTGGCCTTATGGAGCAAAACTCCTAGATGGCGTCTAGCAACTTCCGGTGATGAAGACTCTTAAGTGCTCTTTAAGAGCAGTTATTGGGTTCTGGATGCTGAAACGAGCACTTTTTGGGTTCTGGATAAAGATATATTAATTAGGATATATAAATTTTACAAAAACATTAATTATTTAAAGAGGAATTTCAACCCGAGACGTTTTGTTTGTAAGGTCAGTGTATCACACTCATTTCAAGAAAAAAAACAATTTCATTTTTTAAACCGAGCTCATTGTACCCTTAGTTTATTATAAATTTCATGTTCATCGAATAATTAACAGAGCATTTGCAATTTTTGGTCAAAGATATTCGAACCCTAGAACCAACGAACTGTCCAACGGTTTCCGAGTCCATAAACTTCAATATATATATATATATATATATATATATATATATATATATATATATATATATATATATATATCAAACAAACAAACCAACATCTTTTTTTATAAGTATAGATTAAGTAAAAAACACATTCAGACAGATAGACGAAAAACTAAGCATTTAAGAACATACCTTCACATAAACCTTTTTCTTTCTTTTTGTATGAAAAGTCATATCCAAAAGTTCTGATAGTTTTTTTAACACCCTGTATGTTTTTTAGATACATTAGATACATTTTACGAAATAAATAATTGTAATATGCAGTAAAACGTTTAGTATGACCATTTTTATGGTACTTATGGTTCAGATTTATCTGGTAAAAATTAATAATTTATAAGAAAAATTTTTACAAGTTGAAATTAAATGAATAATAGTTATTTACTATTATTCTGAATAAGAAATATGCATCAATGAATAAAAGCATGAGCAAACTCTTCATATTTGAAAACCTTCCACAAGAATTTGAATTATTATGAAAGCTAGACAAGCTGTGATGCATGTACGTAATCATGAAATGGAAGTACTATTGGCGGATCCTGGATCACACGTAACAGGCAGGCCTCATTACAATCACCCCGTTCATGCTCACGGCTTTCAGTTTGTACCACAGTTAGATCACACATTAATGCGCATTGTTGTAGCGCACACCTGAGAAAAAAAGCTAAAGTCGTTTTTAACACACTGATATTTTTGCTAGCAATAAATACCACGGGTATAAAGGGGAAAAATGATTATATTTTGGGATATTAATAGATATATTTACATAGTTAACCGATTTTTATGGTAATGAGACATTCAATCTTATTTAAATTTTTGGCATCACCAATTACTTTTTACATCAGCAAAACAATATAAATTGTTAACATTTACGTGGTTAAAAAATAATATAATAATGACAAACCACAGATAATATGAATTTAAACTAGATGCATTTTGATGGATCAACCTCAGTCACATTCCTTTCACGATTGTAGAACAGATGACTGTAAATGTTTCTTTTATATTCCTATCAGACAATGAACAGGGTATAGTGCAGGGTCATGTGGATTGTGTGCATAAGGGATATTGGACCAGCTAAAATTATGAACCTTTTGCTAGAAATACAATCAGTGGTTCATTGGAGGCATTTCTGACTTTCTCCCATACAATAACAGTTGTATGGCTGAGTCACTACACTATTGGATGATATGTATTATACTAAAACTCGTGTAACGGTCGTAAATTGCAAATATTAGCACATTTACACTGTCCTGTTATTTTACTAACTACGTTTCATGACATACTATTGTATGTCATTGTACTATTGTACTATTGTATTGACATACTATTGTATCTTAAACTTGGTAAGATTTTCATACGACCGCATGCACTAGCATGCAAACAAACAAAACCTATAAAAATTACAATATTCAACTAATATCATACTAAACAAAACTATATCTAATATATAACTATATAAAAGTACATTAAACAAATCATATCGACAGTGTTTTAACCCAATTATGAAACATTAATAGAGTAGTCCACCGATAAATTCTAACCATTAATTAAGCTACTTTAGTTCGGATCTATTTATTTTCACTTTATCCTACTTTGGTTTGAAAGGTTAAGGCAAGCCTTAAATTGACTTCAGAATCAATCAACTACATTTGTATGTAGTATGTAGCTTAGTGTAGTTAGCATGTAGTTTTAAAGTTACCAAACTAACATACAAACTAACATCTGGTGGCGTTTATACAAGGTAACGGGACGATCAGACCTCAGGGTGTTATACCCAAAAAATACATTGTAGCCTATTGTAAGTTTTCTAATTAAATGTAATTATCAATACATACACCGATGTAGACCAGATAATTACCCTAATTAATACGATCTACCCTAAGAATGAAGTGAAATATTTTCGAGGGACCAATTTGGACGAAGTGGTCGTCAGCCTCAACCCTGGCGGTTTTTAGATTTGGAACAAAAGTGAAGTGAGTTTTTATTCCATTGATAAAATTACTTAACTCGAGCTCTTACTTCCTTAAACGGCCGTTAGCTTAGACGGTATGCAGGCCCAGTGGAGAGAGCCCAATAAAAACTGGCGAGAGCTGTCCCTGATATTGACGATTTGATGTCGTTTGCTACATTATAATGTTACTGGTATTTATTTACTTTGCGTTCCAAACTTGACTGAACGAAATTTATTCAAATAGATGAAAAATACAACGGACTAGTTCAAACAAATTGTTTTGCAGGAACAAAACCAACTTATGTTATTCTATTTTACTTGTTTTAATCATTTCGACTGGACAAATTATATTTGTATAATATTTAAAGTCTGTTGTCACCCTAAAAACAAACGTTTTGAGCTTCAAATAATAATCATAAATTACAGAAAATACAAGCTTCCGTTTAACTAAGTAAATGTTTTTTTAAATATCACTAAACAAAAATGCAGTCTTTGAAATTTACAAAGAATTATGTGGTACCAATAATGTACATTGCTTATCTGAACGTAAAATTTTAAGAATTGATTATTATTATTATTATTATTTGAAATGGGTAAGAGGGGGTTAAACCAGCCTTTTATTAATACCTGATTACATTGAATATCATGTTGATGTAAAGGCAATATTTACGAGTACTATCAGCAGTTCAGTGGCCTATTTGCAGATGCAGTTGGTCCAAAACGTGGCCACATTGTCCTGTACATACAGTGCCCTTGGGAGTAGTCACTGGTGATATGTGAGCACCACCAACACGGCATTCCATTCGCAAGCCTATTTTTGTTTAATAAATAATCTTCACTACAGAAAATACGTATTGATAGTTGTGCCAATTGAAAGTTCGATTGTAATTTACTCCAATTCGCACAATTATTTAGTTAAATGTGGATACAAACCATTACTGTCTCCCTCCTTTTTTCACTGGAGAAAGACTTTTTAAATTAATCAGTGAAACAATGTGAGAAAGTGATTCGAAATGTAACTACATGAAATAAATTATAGAATTGACACAAATTGTGACTGAAACATCGACTGAAACGATGTTCTCATTTTTATTTCGTCTTTGGCAGAGTCGGAATATATATTTGATTATTGAGTGTCAAAGACTTGCTTCAATTTCTATTACACGGATCGTAAAAATACAACAATTCCAATGATACACAGTTAAATTCAAACTAACGTAAGGCAGTTTATAGTACAGTAAAATATGTGTTGGGATCATTTTCTCGTAAAGCTGAGGTTACCAATGCATTATGTAAAATAAACCTGCTAACATTTGCTAACATTTATGCAATCGCTTGGACTGTTGGCCACCTCACCAAACTTATTCAATAGTTCCGTCACTGTTACTAGCTCGGGATTACGTGTCTGTGTCTCCATGTGGTCTCGTGTTTGTTGAAGCATTTGTAACAACGTCGTCTCGACAGGTATCGAACCGCATGTGATACTCCTGAAAACTACGTGAACATGGTGCAACTAAGCACTGGAACGTGGTTGTAGTATACATAACTTACGAAATAAACGTGCTAACATTTGCTAACATTTATGCAATCGCTTAGACAGTTGGTCACTTCACCAAACTTATTCAATAGTTCCGTCGCTGTTACTAGCTCGGGATTACGTGTCTGTGTCTCCATGTGGTCTCGTGTTTGTTAAAGCATTTGTAACAGCGTCGTCTCGACAGGTATCGAACCACAAGTGATACTCCTGTTAACTACGTGAACATGGTGCAACTAAGCACTGGAACGTGGTTGTAGTATACATAACTAAGGAAATAAACCTGCTAACATTTGCTAACATTTATGCAATCGCTTGGACAGTTGGTCACTTCACCAAACTTATTCAATAGTTCCGTCGCTGTTACTAGCTAGGGGTTACGTGTCTGTGTCTCCATGTGGTCTCGTGTTTGTTGACGCATTTGTAACAACGTCGTCTCGACAGGTATCGCACCGAAAGTGATACTCCTGACAACTACGTGAACATGGTGCAACTAAGCACTGGAACGTGGTTGTAGTATACATAACTAAGGAAATAAACCTGCTAACATTTGCTAACATTTATGCAATCGCTTGGACAGTTGGTCACTTCACCAAACTTATTCTATAGTTCCGTCGCTGTTACTAGCTTGGGGTTACGTGTCTGTGTCTCCATGTGGTCTCGTGTTTGTTAAAGCATTTGTAACAACGTCGTCTCGACAGGTATCGCACCGCAAGTGATACTCCTGACAACTACGTGAACATGGTGCAACTAAGCACTGGAACGTGGTTGTAGTATACATAACTTACGAAATAAACCTACTAACATTTGCTAAAATTTATGCAATCACTTGGACAGTTGGTCACTTCACCAAACTTATTCAATAGGTCCGTCGCTGTTACTAGCTCGGGGTTACGTGTCTGTGTCTCCATGTGGTCTCGTGTTTGTTAAAGCATTTGTAACAACGTCGTCTCGACAGGTATCGCACCGCAAGTGATACTCCTGACAACTACGTGAACATGGTGCAACTAAGCACTGGAACGTGGTTGTAGTATACATAACTAAGGAAATAAACCTGCTAACATTTGCTAACATTTATGCAATCGCTTGGACAGTTGGTCACTTCACCAAACTTATTCAATAGTTCCGTCGCTGTTACTAGCTTGGGGTTACGTGTCTGTGTCTCCATGTGGTCTCGTGTTTGTTAAAGCATTTGTAACAACGTCGTCTCGATAGGTATCGCACCGCAAGGGATACTCCTGACAACTACGTGAACATGGTGCAACTAAGCACTGGAACGTGGTTGTAGTATACATAACTAAGGAAATAAACCTGCTAACATTTGCTAACATTTATGCAATCGCTTGGACAGTTGGTCACTTCACCAAACTTATTCAATAGTTCCGTCGCTGTTACTAGCACGGGGTTACGTGTCTGTGTCTCCATGTGGTCTCGTGTTTGTTAAAGCATTTGTAACAACGTCGTCTCGACAGGTATCGAACCGCAAGTGATACTCCTGACAACTACGTGAACATGGTGCAACTAAGCACTGGAACGTGGATGTAGTATACATAACTAAGGAAATAAACCTGCAAAAATTTTTAACATTTATGCAATCGCTTGGACAGTAGGTCACTTCACCAAACTTATTCAATAGTTCCGTCGCTGTTACTAGCTAGGGGTTACGTGTCTGTGTCTCCATGTGGTCTCGTGTTTGTTGAAGCATTTGTAACAACGTCGTCTCGACAGGTATCGCACCGAAAGTGATACTGCTGACAACTACGTGAACATGGTGCAACTAAGCACTGGAACGTGGTTGTAGTATACATAACTAAGGAAATAAACCTGCAAAAATTTTTAACATTTATGCAATCGCTTGGACAGTTGGTCACTACACCAAACTTATTCAATAGTTCCGTCGCTGTTACTAGCTAGGGGTTACGTGTCTGTGTCTCCATGTGGTCTCGTGTTTGTTAAAGCATTTGTAACAACGTCGTCTCGACAGGTATCGCACCGCAAGTGATACTCCTGACAACTACGTGAACATGGTGCAACTAAGCACTGGAACGTGGTTTAGTATACATAACTAAGGAAATAAACCTGCAAAATTTTTTAACATTTATGCAATCGCTTGGACAGTTGGTCACTACACCAAACTTATTCAATAGTTCCGTCGCTGTTACTAGCTTGGGGTTACGTGTCTGTGTCTCCATGTGGTCTCGTGTTTGTTGAAGCATTTGTAACAACGTCGTCTCGACAGCTATCGCACCGAAAGTGATACTCCTGACAACTACGTGAACATGGTGCAACTAAGCACTGGAACGTGGTTGTAGTATACATAACTAAGGAAATAAACCTGCAAAAATTTTTAACATTTATGCAATCGCTTGGACAGTTGGTCACTACACCAAACTTATTCAATAGTTCCGTCGCTGTTACTAGCTCGGGGTTACGTGACTGTGTCTCCACGTGGTCTTGTATTTGTTAAAGCATTTGTAATAACGTCGTCTCGACAGGTATCGCACCGCAAGTGATACTCCTGACAAGTACGTGAACATGGTGCAACTAAGCACTGGAACGTGGTTGTAGTATACATAACTAAGGAAATAAACCTGCTAACATTTGCTAACATTTATGCAATCGCTTGGACAGTTGGTCACTTCACCAAACTTATTCAATAGTTCCGTCGCTGTTACTAGCTCGGGGTTACGTGTCTGTGTCTCCATGTGGTCTCGTGTTTGTTGAAGCATTTGTAACAACGTCGTCTCGACAGGTATCGCACCGAAAGTGATACTCCTGACAACTACGTGAACATGGTGCAACTAAGCACTGGAACGTGGTTGTAGTATACATAACTAAGGAAATAAACCTGCTAACATTTGCTAACATTTATGCAATCTTTTGGACAGTGGGTCACTTCACCAAACTTATTCAATAGTTCCGTCGCTGTTACTAGCTCGGGGTTACGTGACTAGGTCTCCACGTGGTCTCGTGTTTGTTAAAGCATTTGTAACAACGTCGTCTCGACAGGTATCGCACCGCAAGTGATACTCCTGACAACTACGTGAACATGGTGCAACTAAGCACTGGAACGTGGTTGTAGTATAAATAACTAAGGAAATAAACCTGCTAACATTTGCTAACATTTATGCAATCGCTTGGACAGTTGGTCACTTCACCAAACTTATTCAATAGTTCCGTCGCTGTTAATAGCTTGGGGTTACGTGTCTGTGTCTCCATGTGGTCTCGTGTTTGTTGAAGCATTTGTAACAATGTCGTCTCGACAGGTATCGCACCGCAAGTGATACTCCTGACAACTACGTGAACATGGTGCAACTAAGCACTGGAACGTGGTTGTAGTATACATAACTAAGCAAATAAACCTGCTAACATTTGCTAACATTCATGCAATCGCTTGGACAGTTAGTCACTTTATCAAACTTATTCAACAGTTCCGTCGCTGTTAATAGCTTGGGGTTACGTGTCTGTGTCTCCATGTGGTCACGTGTTTGTTGAAGCATTTGTAACAACGTCGTCTCGACAGGTATCGCACCGCAAGTGATACTCCTGACAACTACGTGAACATGGTGCAACTAAGCACTGGAACGTGGTTGTAGTATACATAACTAAGGAAATAAACCTGCTAACATTTGCTAACATTCATGCAATCGCTTGGACAGTTAGCCACTTTATCAAACTTATTCAACAGTTCCGTTGCTGTTACTAGCTTGGGGTTACGTGAATAGGGGGCATTGTATGGGTATACTCCAGTAAGCAAAGTGCACCCGATGTGGATGTGGATCACCCCCCCCCGTGGACCTTGACCCACCCCCCCGTGGATCTTGACCTGCCCCCCCCGATGGACCTTGACCCCCCCATGACGTCAGCCCCCCTCGTCGGAGGCACTTTTCGTGATGACCTTGACCATGAGGAAACAACTTTCGAAAATTAATAACTAGCCCATTTACCCACCAAGTTTCACGGGACTTTTTCCACAGTCTAGACCTACCCTCAATTAAGCGAATGACGGAAAGAACCCCATAGATCCACCATCAAACAAGCTCGCTATTAATTTCGAAACGCGTTTTCCTTATGGGATCTCGGCTGTTTACCAACCGATTTTGACGAAACCTCACCACATGTCGGGTGGCGGCCTAAGTAAACCATCGCTTAAGGAAATTTGAAAATCGACCTAAAACCAACTCCGCTTTTAATTTATAAACGCCTTTTCCTTATGGGATCTCCGCTGTTTACAGTGCGTGGAACAATTTCCGAGGTGTGCCAGCAGCAAAGGGGCATACGCCAGTAAGCAAAGTGCACCTGTGGATGTGGATAACCCCCCCCCCCCCGATGTCGTCAGCCCCTTCCCCGATGACGTCAGCCCCCCCCCCGTCGTCTGCGGCACTTTTCGTGATGACCTTGACCATGAGGAAACATTTTCGAAAATTATTAACTAGCCCATTTACCCACCGATTTTCACGGGACTTTTTCACAATGTAGGCCTACCCTCAAGGAAGGGAATGACGAAAGAACCCCATAGATCCACCATCAAACAAGCTCGCTGTTAATTTTTAAACTCGTTTTCCTTATGGGATCTCGGCTGTTTACCGACCGATTTTGATGAAACCTCACCACATGTCAGGTGGCGGTCTAAGTAAACCATCGCTTAAAGAAAATTGAAAATCCAACGTTAAACGGGCCCGCTATTAATTTCCAAACGCCTTTTCCTTATGGGATCTCGGCTGTTTACCGACCGATTTTGACAAAACCTCACCACGTGTCGGGTGGTGGCCTAAGTAAACAATCCCTTAAAGAAAATTGAAAATCCGCCGTTAAACGGGCCTTCTATTAATTTTTAAACGCGTTTTACTTATGGGATCTCGGCTGTTTACCGACCGAATTTGACGTAACTTCACTACATGTTGTGTGCCGGCTTAGCCAAACCAAACTGCAAGCGGCTCCGCGGTGTCACGTGTCGAGGTGCGTGCTAGGGCCTACGTGACCGCCCGGGGCTGTTTACTCATCAGCGACCTTCTAGAAGCTTCTAGAATGTTCTAGAACGTCGTGGCCACGGTGACGTCTTCCCCGTGCCTAGGTGACCGCCTGGGGCTGTTTACTCATCAGCGGTTCCGGGAATTGTTTACCGCTTCCATTACACTGCGAAGCTTCTAGAATGTTCTAGAACGTCGTGGACTGTGGTGACGTCATCCCCCGAGCCTACGTGACCGCCTCAGGTTGTTTACTCATCAGCGGTTCCAGGAATTGTTTACCGCCGCTATCGCCACCTACATTACACCCCGAAGCTTCTAGAAGCTTCTAGAACGTCGCGGCCCACGCACGGCTTAAAAAGCCCCCGCCGACCGGGAGTGATCGGCGGCGCGCGGCGAGGCGTGCACGAACGAGTTGCTCAGCGGCTCGCTGACGCGACCACACGAAGGAATTGCTCAGCGGTTTGCTGACGCTCGAGGGTGCACCCTCGAATTACTCAGCGGCTTGCTGTCGTGGCGCGCCCTCTTTGGCTGACGCCGCCGCTCGGTGGGGACATACCCGGTCGCGCGCGCGCCGCCGGTATATAAACCTGAGGTCCGGCCTCCGGCGGCCTCAGTTTTGCCCGAGACGCCATGGCCAGCAGCAGCAGCCAAACCGAAGTGGACCGAGCGCTCCGCTCCTTTATGTAGGAGATCAACGCGATGGACGAGAACGCCAAGCCGCTCACTATGAAACCTAAGAAGAAAAAGGCCGAAGTGTGGACTGTAAAAAAGGACATACCTAGCGATTCTCCGGCATTAACTTGGACCGGCGCTAATTACCAATATACTGTAGAGAACCCCACCAACTGCGGGAATATTTTATTGAAGATGTCGGTATTCAAAGGTGGACGCCCTACGCACAGTTGCGGCCTGTACCTGGACGAAGAGAGAGAAGACGAAATTTGCATATGCATCGAGGACCTGCTAACGAGATTGGAAAACCTGTGGGTGAACAGCGATACCAGAGTGCCTAAAATTAACGGAGTTTTCAGGACCGTGACCCCAATACCCGCTTGGCTCAAGACCCACGATTGCGCAACAGTTGGCGGGAAACGTAAAGGTGGCGATTGCATTGTCCAGGAAAAATGCAAGAAGATGTAGACAAGGCGAGCTTCCTACCAATGGGAAAACCCGATTGCATCATCCTGAGCAAACAATTAGGCGATGACGTCATCCTAGCGATGGAAAAACCCCAGTCCTCTTGTTTAAACAACTTAATCACTTTGGGCAAATAAAAGCGACTCGGCGGCGAGAGCCAGCCATTCTGCATCCAGCCGCGCCATGCTTAGCACGGACCAGAAGATGGACCTCAGGACAGCCCTCACTAGCTGCAAGGCTGCGGGTTACACTCGCATCGCAGACCTACGGGACAACGTGGTGTATCCAATTCGCTCGTTTGAGCGAGTAGACACACCGTATGGAGAGGCGGTTATGGCCACCTTGGAGGGTCTTGCCGGTGACGACCCATTCGCATCTACATGCCTCGGCGGTACCTTGCAGTCCTGGACGATAACACCATCACAAAGTACAACGTTGGCGTGGGGCCGAGGATGAGCCTTGTGAAGAGGAGTGGCCCTACCAGCAGCAAAGGCCCTCTCCTCGAATTTGTGTAAATAAATGGAATACCCTATTTCCTTGTTTCCCTTCACAATTGAAAAAATTAATAAAAGTAAAAAATCAAATAAAAAAGAAAGAAATAAAAAAAATGTTGTTATAAGAGCCGAGTTGGCGGTGCACGGTGGTCAGTATACGCCATGGACTTGAGGTGGAAACACCCGTTCACCGCCATCGTGGCCGGGCCCTCGGGCAGCGGCAAGTCGCACTTCGTGGCTCGCTTCGTAGGGCACGCTGACCGTATGTGCGGTACACGGTTCGCCGGTATCACCTGGCACTACGGCAGCGGCGGCGGTGGCAAAAGAAGTGAGGACCCTACCGTGCGCTACGTAGCCGATCCGCCAGACCTCGAGGACTACGACGGTAGCGAGCCTACTCTGGTTATCGTCGACGACATGATGCGCGAGGCTGGCCCAGGCGTGGCGGACCTGTTCACTAAGGGCTCGCACCACCGCAACATGAGCGTGTTCTTCGTCACGCAAAACCTGTTTCATCAGGACAGGGCCAGCGCGACATCTCGCTAAACGCTCACTACATCGTGTTTTTCAAGAAGTCGAGAGACCGAGCTCAAATCAAACACCTGGCCCGCCAGGTATTCCCGGAAAACCCCAAATTCGTGGAGGAGGCTTACGCGGACGCTACGTGCGACCCGCACGCCTACCTGCTCATAGACCTGAAACAGTCCACACCCGAAGATATGCGCGTACGTTCGGCCGTTTTCCCAGACGACCCGGTAAACTACGTGAACCTGCCCAAGAAGAAGTGATAAATAGGCCGATCACGCGCGCGCGTCAACGTTAGTCAGCATGTCGCAACGCGTGAAGAAGGACGTTGATCTGCTGAGGGCTCTAATACACGCTACTCCCAAATAACGCAAGGCCCTGTTAAAAGCGTGCGACAAGAGTCGCATCAAGTCGTTGTGCGAGTGCGCGTATAACGTTGATGCATCGACAAACCTAACTTAAACCTGCGTCTATAAACTTAACTTAAGATTGCGTCTGTAAACCTAACTTAAACCTGCGTCTGTAAACCTAACTTAAAATGCGCCTATAAACCTAACATAAACCTGCGTTTATAAACCTAACATAAACCTGCGTCTATAAACCTAACTTAAACCTGCGTCTGAAAACCTAACTAAAACCTGCACGCACGCTCGCAAGCACGCATTGGCCTAGCTTAAACCTGCATCAATAAACCTAACTTGGATGATGCATGAGGCTCACTCTCTTGCGACGGACCTATTCGCCAAGGGTTCATCACAACATGAGTGTGTTCATCATGAAAAACCTGTTTCATCAGGACAGGAGCCAGCGTGGCATCTCGCTGGATGCTCATTACATTGTGTTTCAAGGTGCGGGATCAAACACTTGTCGAGTATGTCTGGAAAATCCTAAATAGTGTAAGCAAATGCGGGTACTGTGATTGGTGGAAATATCCTGCCCTCTGAGTAGTCAAAATTAGACGTTCTGTTCTATGATTGGTCGAATTAAAGAAACACTTCTTGAGATGGATTTTGTGAATATAAATGAAGACGCGCACCTTCAGTTTGTCTAGTGATGTTGCAGAGTAAACTCAAACATGGCTAGTGCAATCGAAGTGGATGAATCAGTCCAGACGTTGTTGAAGGAGTTGGAAGCGATGTAAGGCTACAGCACCATGTACTTTCCTCCACAAAGTCCTGAACAACCACCGCCAGCACCATCACTGAAACGATCAGTCGCCACACCATCGAAGCTGGTGACCTGGAAATGTCCATACTGCGAGGATTCATTCACGTCGCGAGATAGACTTCGTCTCCATCATCGTCAGCACCACCTCGGTGTTAGAAAGAAGCGAAGAAACAATCGTTCCTCACAACCGAGATCGTTCATACAAATCTCGGCAGGAAGAGGTCCGCAGAAAGTCAGCACATGTATTGATAGCAGTTGCATAAACGACACCGAAAGTGGCAATTCTCTGGATATATCTAGAGACTTCGCATCACCATCATCCAACCAAATATCCGAAGGGAGAGGTTCTCAGAACGCCAGCAAATGTGCCGATAGCAGTTGCATAAACGACAACAGTAGAAGTGTCAATCCCCCGGAACTACCTGGAGACTTGGGGCTTGTGGAAAAAGATTCGAACGATTCACCACCGACTGCTAGTTTGGTCGATTCCGGTTATCAACATACAGTACAAAATCCCACCAATCAGGGTAATGTGTTCTTGAACATCCAGTTACATCATAGAGGTCCGCATACACATGGTTGCAACTTATATTTGGATGAAAATAAAGACTATGAAATCTACATTATGATTATGAACATCATAACGCGATTGGAAAACCTTTGGGTGGACCGTTATTCAGGAGTCCCCAGAGTCACTGGTTTGACACAGACAGTGAAGCCGGTGGTGATAAAGTGTGCAAGTGGTAGTAGTGAAGGTATCACACAACCGGCTGGGACTGCTTCCGCCCACGATGAACACCACCCAGATTGAGAAGCGCCTGGCGACAATCCCCGGACTGAGCTACGTGGCGGTCTCTACAACAGGTATCGACTCCAGGGCTACGATACTTCTTTTTGCGGCTACTACTGCCTCACCTAACTGTACTGCCGGGCGGTCCTCGGCGGTATGCCACTCGGCGACTACCGGCCGCTCTTCGAAAGATTATTTTTATGTAAATACCTTTTGAGTTCTTGATTGTAATATGTTTGTGTGTATATTCTTATTGTGTTTCAATAAATGTTTTGTTTCTCGTTAACTGTTGTTTTCACTTGTCCTTCTCTTTAGTATTTAAGAAAGAATATCAAATTTTGAAAACATGATAATTTTGCAATTTCATAAAAGGTTAATTTTGAAAGTAGTTTCGACAAATTTGATTTGCATTAGAAAAATCTTTTGAAAATAGATTTTAGTACATTTTGAAAGTAAATGTCGGGGAAATGCAAGGGGTAGTAACAACACAGATGTATGCTGTAAACTAAACTGTTTGACTATATTTGCTTACTATTACTATTTACAAAATATACTTAATTATATTTACAAAGTTAACCTAGTTCTATTTACTCTTAAATCTACACCGGAAACTCTTAGTCCATGTCCTCCTCCTCCTCCTCGTCCACCTCCATAGGCCCGCCTTGCTGCTCCTCCTCCTCGGGATTGCCTCGCCTTCTTGCTGCGGACAGTGGTAGGATATCCTTATGCCCCCAAGGTAAGGTGTGGATACCATCGGCCAAGATGTAGCGTTTATCATCGGCCGGGCTCAAAGATAGCTTTTCTACTTGTACGGTGAAGACACGGTGCAGGTACGACTGAGACCGGGTGTTGACGGTAGTTTTCAACAACCCGTTGAACAGACACTCCCTGTAGTCGTCGGGGGTGAGCACGTTCTTCACGACTCCCTTGGCGACTCCCTTGGCTAGCTTGATCGCCTTGAATCCGTTGTCTTCGTCCTCAACGTTCATGAAATAGAGTTTGGAACGGAGCCCGAGATGCTCGAACAGGGATCAGCCACTGCACTCGTCCTTAAACTTGCCGATGACCTTGGCGTTGACGGGGCTGTAGCAGGGGTGGGACTTGGGGTAGGCGCTGGTGTCGAAATCGTCCAGGTGCTCCATCATCTCCCTGTAGATGTCCTGAGAGACGATGTCAAACACGGAGCTGTCCGTGTCCATGTAGTCTACGGTCAGGTGGTCACCATAGTGGTTCTTCATCTTGCGCAAGAACTCGTACATGAGCCACTTGCTCAGCTCCAGGACAGACATGCCTATGTAGATGGGCTTTTCCAGGACGATGTTCACCCTGGCAAGGTGTATAAGCGCTACATCCCCCGTGTAGTACGTGCGGTCCAGGAAGTTGGACTTGGCTACGTACTTCTAAACTTCTCCGGGGTGAAAACCAGCTTGACGTTGAGCCGTTTTCGGACGTTCTCGATAGTCTTGCCAAAGACCGCGTTGTTCATCAACTTAAAAAGTCCTGCTCGAACTTGGTCTTGGCCTTTTTCCGCAGCTCGGTGTTCATCAGAATGTAAGGTTCCAACCACCGAGACTGGCGGAACGAGACGGCCCTGTGCACAGCGGCAAGCTCCAATCCGTTGTTCAGCGCCTGCTGCAGGATCCTGTAGTGGCAAATGTTGTGCTCCTTATCGTCCAGGGTTGTCACCAGCTTGTGGAACTTTCCTATCGGAGGCCGCTTGGTCTCGCAGCAGTAGGGCAGGTCCTTGTGCAGGTCGTGAAGTCGAGCGGGGTAGCGGAGGTCCACCTCCAGTATGTAGACCCGGTCGGCTTCTGCGCCCAGCAAGGCGATGTCCAAGGTGTCGATCTCCTCATGGCTCAGCCACTGGAAGTCTCCGGTGGGCAGGTACTGGGACATGGCCCAACCGTAGAGGTTATTGGCGTAAAGGTACAGGAGGTGGCCTTTCGGCTCGTCGGGGTGTCGGTCCTCGGGGCGGCACCACTCGTGGTTGGCCTTGGCGTAGCGGGTGATGGCCTGCGAGATACCTCCTCGGATGCCTTGCTCCACAAACAGGTACATGTCGAAGTCCTGCAACGTGTCCAGCTCCACGTCGCAGGTCTTGAGCATAACGTCCCAAGCGTAAGAGGGCAGAGTGTAGTAGTTAGCGGGGTCCAGTCCGTACTCGGCCGAAGAGGTGTCGCGGAACTGCTCAAACACGTCGGTGAGCAGGGCGATGTCGCAGCGCAGATACTGGTCGGCGTAGTCCTTGAGGTGGCGACAGTCAAAGGCTCGCCACACGTTGAGGGCGTGCTCGTACTCCTCCTCCTTGATGTCTTCCAGGGTCATGGTGTTGTGGATCGCCGCCTGGGGAGGTAGCTCCCTGGTGGAGTACAGCATGTCGTAGGAGGTGACAAAGTCGTAGGGGAACACGCCCTTCCTACGCACAAGGTCAAAGAGCCGATCTTCGGGGAAGCACTTCCTGGTCTCGCACATCTTGTCGGTGGGCAGCCCCACTGCGAGACTGGCCAGGCTCATGGACAGGAACCTGTAAGTATCGAGGAACCGCACCGCGAAAGACGTCTGTCGTTGGTTGTCCCCGGGCTGGCCAAAGGGGAACCGTTTGGTGAAGCGATGTAGCGCCTCTCCGTGTGCGCCAACACGTCCACATCACCGGGGTCGATGGCCAGCTCCCGCACTACGAAGTGGGCGTCGTAGTTGGACAGGTTGTGGAAGTAGCAGTTGATGACCCGCTGCTCCCTGTGCCGCAGGTTGCACGAGTGGTGCGCCGCTCCTCGGAACTCGTAAGGTGGGGCGTTGTTGTGGTCCCGCACCTTGAAGTCCTGCTCGGTGAACTCCTTGCCGCAGAGGTAGCAGCGGGTCGCCGCGAGGTACTCGTCCATTTCCTGCTGGGTCAGGGAAGGGTGCATAGCTCTCGTGTTGATCAGGAACTCCCACAAGTTCAGCACGTCCATCTTGAGCCTCTCCATAAACACCTTGGACGCGTCGGCTCTGAAGTAGACACGGGGTTCAAACTCCTCCAGCCCCAGCGAGTCCACGATCTGGTAGGCGAAGGCGTACGGGACGTGCATGCGCAGGGTTCTGGTACCGCGCAGTGCTTCGTCGGGCACAGGCTGCAGGGAGCACTCGAAGTCCGCGTAAATGGAGAACCTCGCTCTCGCCGGGTGTACTCGGGGTGCGTGAAGCGGATCTTTTCCTTCTTCGACATGTCCAGCCGGAGGGGAGCCTTGGCGTAACAGTAACGCCTGTGCTTCTCCAGACGCTGTGCGCCCGTCAGGCCGAGCTTGTTGGGCCGGTTGTCGAAGTAAGCGAAGCACCGCTTCCAGATGTAGATCCGATTTTCACGTTTGGTGAGCTGGGCCGGACCAGTCGACCCAGGTCCGTGATGTACGCGTAGTGGCTGTCCCCGTCATTGGTCACATACAGCAGGTCTCTATGGTCTTCAAGCTCCCGCTTGCAGATCTTCAATGGGTAGATCTGGGCCTTGAACTCTGGCGTTCCGTCGGGGCGTCTCCCCACCCTCGCCCGCTCGATCCCGCAAACGTTTCCGCTGATGTTGTTCTTGAGGAATTGATGTCCTTGAGAGTCACAGAGAAACGCAAACCGGTCCAGTCGTAGCGCGCAATGATGTCCGGTGTGTACGCTGCAGGTCTCTCCTGATGTTCCGGGACGAAGTTGGTCAGGATGGCGTACATGAAACACATGTTGTCGGCGTTTTGCACATTGGCAACAGCGCGTATATCCGCGATTGCCTTTGGCAGCTGGATAAAGGCTCTGTCTCTGAGCGGCGTGTACTGGTTCACGCGGATCTCCAGGCCGCGTATGCGCAGGTAAGCCCACCCGCTGCCCACCAACTCGCACTGCTCCTTCTTGTCCACAATCATGTTGAACGTAGTCGAGAGGAAGTTCTCCAAGTTGGAGGCCTCAGTCAGCGGGACGTTCCTCGTGTTGAGCGAACGTAAGCAGGTGGCCCCGTGGATGTTGGTGAACTCGCACTCCAGTACCATGTTCACCTTGATGTTGGGGTGTCTGCTCCTGACATCGGTCAACAGGTCGAGAACCTCCTGGAACAAGAAGACCAGCGCCTCCTTGACAGTCAGCAAGGCGTCCATCGGTTGCGACAGTCGGTAGGTGAGGATGCGAGTGCGGAAGGCTCGGTGCACGAGCTGGGACGTGGGGAGGCCGCTACCCTCCATCTCGTCATCGTCACTGGGCTGGAGCTCCGCGCTGGGCTGGGGCTTGGTGCTGGGACCGGGCTGGGGCTCGGTGCTGCGCTGGGGCTTGGTGATGGGCTGGGGCTCGGTGCTGGGGCCGGGTCGGGGCTCGGTGCTCGGAGGAGAGGACACTCTGGGTGGGCGGTCTTGGACCAGGTTCCTCATGACGGGGCAGCTGTGAGACTCCCGGTTGAAGCGGCGACTAAACGCCTTGTCGCAGTAAGCGCAGCGGAACCTCGAGCCCTCGCCGTGAAGCCTGGCGGTGTGAAGGCGCAGGCTGGCTTCACACTCGAAAGGTGGCGCTGCACTCTTCACAGCCGAACCTCGGCACATGGACCGTGCGGCCGTGTCGTCGCAGTTCCACGTCTCGTTGGAAGCGTCGACCACACTGCTAACACTCCACTCGCCGGGTAGAGCTTGAAGAGGAGGAGGAGGATGCTGCTGGGCTGGCCGAGTGACTCGCCCGCATGTTGTGACGTGCGTCCTCTAGGCTCGCGAAGATGGCCGGGCACAGTCGGCGGGGATGGTCCACTCTTTGCGGTTGGGGCTCCGCCGCGGGGTGTGGTCCGTGAACCGTGGTGATGTGGCGGCGGAGGGAGTCGCCTCGTGCGAAGCGCCTACCACAGACGGGGCAGTCGTGACGTCTGGCGTTGTGGACATATTCCGCGTGCCGCCTCAGATTTCCGAGCAGGCTGAAGGCTCGGCCGCAGACCTAGCACAGATGTTGGTTATTCATCTGCAACAACGAATTTGATGTCTCTTAAGTTTAAAAAATTAATCGCAACGATAACACTTCACTGTTAGCGTAACTCAGGGGGACGACACATACTTTATGCTTGGTAGACAAGAGTCAAGGCCATGGCAAGTATAATGTTGGTATACAGGTTTCCTCCTTTATTAAATTAGTTTATATAAAAAGGAAGAAAAGATAGTAAGTTAGAGAATGGAAGCTTTACATTGATGCGTGATAGACAAGATTTAAAACCATGACACGTCTAACATTAGTACACAGGTTTCCTCGTTTTATGTTAGTACACTGGTTTCCTCGGTTATTAAGTTAGTTTAGCAAAGAGGAAACATATATAGTAAGTAAGAGAACGGAAACTTTACATTGATGTGTAATAGACAGGAGTTGAGACCATGACAGTCTAACATTAGTACACAGGTTCCCTCGTTTATTAAATTCGTTTACAGCAAAAAGAGAAAGGGTAATATGTAAAAATGACGAAAGCTTTAAAAGTTAATTTAAATAAAACATACTTACGTTTGAGTATTGTAGAAAGCAGGAACAAGTCACTGGCGAACAGCACACAAAGCAGGAAAAACTCACTGACGCGCACTAATGAGCTTCCACTCGGCGGTAGGTTCACGAGGAGGCTAATAGCACTAGCGGAGTACGTCACTGGTGGAGAGCGCACTCACTGACGTCCACTCGGCAGTAGACCCGCGAAGAGACTGACTGTACCCTCGAATAGCGGCGGGTTGTATAGGCACCGGTGGAGAGGTGCGCGTCTGAGGCGGTAAACAATTCTCGGAATCGCTAGTGAGTAAACAGCCTGACGACGTTCTAGAAGCTACTACAAGCTTCGCGGTGGAATGTAGGCCGCGAAAGAGGTAAACAATTCCCGGAACCGCTAGTGAGTAAACAGCCTGAGGTGGTCACGTAGGCCATGACAAGTCAACAACGGAAAGGTACCGGTGACATCACGGGGGGGGGGGAGTTCCACATCCACAGGTGCACTTTGCTTACTGGCGTATGCCCCTTTGCTAATGGCTCACCGCAGCACTCGGGAATTTTTCCACGCGCGGTAAACAGCGGAGATCCCATCCACATCCACATCAGGTGCACTTTGCTTACTGGCGTATGCCGCTCTGCTGCTGGCACACCGCAGCACTGGGGAATTTTTCCACGCGCGGTAAACAGTGGAGATCCCATCCACATCCACATCAGGTGCACTTTGCTTACTGGCGTATGCCCCTCTGCTGCTGGCACACCGCAACACTGGGGAATTTTTCCACGCGCGGTAAACAGCGGAGATCCCATAAGGAAAAGGCGTTTATAAATTAATAGCGGAGTTGATTTTAGGTCAATTTTCAAATTTTTTTAAGCGATGGTTTACTTAGGCCGCCACCCGACATGTGGTGAGGTTTCGTCAAAATCGGTCGGTAAACAGCCGAGATCCCATAAGGAAAACGCGTTTCGAAATTAATAGCGAGCTTGTTTGATGGTGGATCTATGGGGTTCTTTCGTCATTCGCTTCCTCGAGGGTAGGTCTACACTGTGGAAAACGTCCCGTGAAAATGGTGGGTAAATGGGCTAGTTATTAATTTTTGAAAGTTTTTTTCCTCTTGGTCAAGGTCATCACGAAAAGTGCCGCAGACGAGGGGGGGTGATCCACATCCACAGGTGCACTTTGCTTACTGGCGTATGCCCCTTTGCTGCTGGCACACCGCAGCACTCGGGATATTTTCCACGCGCGGTAAACAGCGGAGATCCCATCCACATCCACATCAGGTGCACTTTCCTTACTGGCGTATGCCCCTCTGCTGCTGGCACACCGCAGCACTGGGGAATTTTTCCACGCGCGGTAAACAGCGGAGATACCATCCACATCCACATCAGGTGCACTTTGCTTACTGGCGTATGCCCCTCTGCTGCTGGCACACCGCAGCACTCGGGAATTTTTCCACGCGCGGTAAACAGCGGAGATCCCATCCACATCCACATCAGGTGCACTTTGCTTACTGGCGTATGCCCCTCTGCTGCTGGCACACCGCAACACTGGGGAATTTTTCGACGCGCGGTAAACAGCGGGGATCCCATAAGGAAAAGGCGTTTATAAATTAATAGCGGAGTTGGTTTTAGGTCGATTTTCAAATTTCTTTAAGCGATGGTTTACTTAGGCCGCCACCCGACATGTGGTGAGGTTTCGTCAAAATCGGTTGGTAAACAGCCGAGATCCCATAAGGAAAACGCGATTAGAAATTAATAGCGAGCTTGTTTTAAGGTGGATCTATTGGGTTCTTTCGTCATTCGCTTCCTTGAGGGTAGGTCTACACTGTGGAAAAAGTCCCGTGAAAATCGGTGGGTAAATGGGCTAGTTATTAATTTTCGAAAGTTTTTTCCTCATGGTCAAGGTCATCACGAAAAGTGCCGCAGACGAGGGGGGGCTGACGTCATGGGGGGTTCAAGGTCCATCGGGGGGGGCAGGTCAAGGTCTACGGGGGGGCAGGTCAAGGTCCATGGGGGGGTGATCCACATCCACATCCACATCGGGTGCACTTTGCTTACTGGAGTATGCCCATCCAATGCCCCCTACTTACGTGTCTGTGTCTCCATGTGGTCTCGTGTTTGTTGAAGCATTTGTAACGACGTCGTCTCGACAGGTATCGCACCGCAAGTGATACTCCTGAAAACTACGTGAACATGGTGCAACTAAGTACTGAAACATGTTTATAGTTGTAGTATACATAACTAAGAACATCAACTGCTTTCGAAAAGGTAATTTAAAACCACTACAGTTCGATTTTTACCTTACTAGTATTGTGAACAAATATAAGAAAGTGATATTTCACTACAATAATATTGGTTTGTTGAATAAGATGTAATCTGATGTAATAATATTGATAGTACTGTAAGATTAACATGTAAAATAACCATAATTTTCTTAGACTCTTTGTATCCAGGAGTGTCATAAGGCTACTGCCGTTTAGAAAAGTCCTCAAGATTCTGCCCACGGAACTTCCAAGTCCTCATGGAGTTATCCGTTGAAAACTTTATACAATGCGGTAATATTATTATTAGGTGCTAGTAAATCAAACTATTACAAATTTGGTTAAGGTAGAACAAAAATTATATATACAATAACTCAGTAATTTGGCTCAAAAGTGATATAAGGAAGGGGTCAGGTATTTGTATAATTGTTTGGAGAAGGTCTAACAAAAATAAAATGGAACTTGGCAATTTAACGGTGAAATACTTTATAAAACGATATTACGTTTTTAGGCATATGTTAGGGGTATGCTATATTTTTATATTTTCAGGGTGTGTTTTTTTTATATTAAGATTATGAAGATATTTTAATAAATTATAATACGAATGTATGACGGAAAAGAGTTAAAACTTTAAAAAGAATTCAAAAAATTTTACGAAAAAGAAAAGTAAAAAACAATGGGATGATAAGTTGTTTTAATATAAAGGTGGGCCATTCAAAACATTTACTTGTATTACATATATCTTAAAAAAGAGATGTTGATTGAAATATAAATATATTTAATCTTTGAGGACATCACGAACGAACTACCAGGAAATTTCCTTTACTCTCGTATGACTCAGGAAATAAACGGCATATTAATCCAGATAAATAACAACGGCTATGCAAAGTGTAAACATATTTAAATTTTAAACTGTCAAATAAAAGTGTCAAAATTCCAATAATAATAAATTTCAATTGACTAGGCCTTTTGATATCAAAGATACTATCGTCAGGTATCTTTGATATCGAAAGGCCTAGTCAATTAAAATGTATTATTATTGGAATTTTGATGCTTTCATTTCACAGTTTAACATTTAAATTGATTTCCAATAATTAGCTCCTAGTAATTTAAAAATATGTTTGTTTAGTTTTGTTTAAGAAGTTTATACAGGTGAATACACGATTTATACTAAGTCTAAGCATAAGCAAAGGCGTCAACTTATAACCATAAACTTTTGACATATAACATTTTACAATGGCTGTGGTGTCTAAGAGTTTTGTAGAGCTGAACGAGAAAATACAGCTGATTGAACCACTAACTGTCCTAGAGCTCTATTGTTAAAGGGAATACAAAGTCAGCGGAGCAGACAGCGGCAGTTGGGCGGCAGGAGTGCTGACTCACCAACAGTAAACCCTCTCGCCTTCTGCTGGGAAACTTTGGATAGTTTCAGCATTTCCTTCGATGTTCAACTCGTCAAATGTTACATATTTACTTTATTTGAAATAACATTTCGTTTAGACAAGTGCTTTAACTTCCTATGAACAACCTACTGTTCTTCTTTATGGATAAGTCTCTATATTCTTTAGTGGGAGTCTTAGGTGTAGCACAGTTAAATTTAAGCATAAAAAAATTATTAGTTTTTGTTGTTAGTCTCTTAGGGTTTTGAAAATTTTTTTCGAGTATGTTGGCCCAAGAAGGTCAAAAATTCCCGTTTGTCAATATATAATATGATGTAACGTAAAGGGAAAAATGTTAAGCCCTCCCTTATATATAGCACAAATATATACTGAACTACTAAAGAAAATATAATTTGACCAAACACAGCACGTTTCCTTATGGACATTTCACATTGAATAAGCCTGTTTTTCGTATCTTGATTATCATCCCCGCTACCCCCATACCTACTTTAAATCCTGACTAAGCCTTCTCCTGACCTTATAATGTATAAAACTGTCACTCCAATGTTTTAGATAAGTAGAACTAGGAACATCAGCCAAAAAATGTTATTATAAATATATAAGGATTTTTTTTTATACAAACTCCTTTTTCCATAATGTATCATTAGGTTTTATGAATCATATCGAATCAATATCATTTATTATATTTAGATTTTAGAATCAAACTAATTAAATTTAGATTTTACGTATAAGTAAATTACTGAATGAATGATATTTTTCTTTTGGGCAATCTACTCACCTTATTAACTAAACTGGAACATATCCGGTCTTGTCAGGAATGCACACAAAATACACATAAACAAAGTTGACGTCACAAAACTTAAAAAATACAGTATTTACAAACGACCGAATTGTTCAGCAGTCCGACGTTTCGCCCCATCACGGTGTTAACGTGCGGCGTTATCAAGGTTAACCCTAGCGTCACGGTCGCGCACCCGTTGCAATCGCCTTACCACGATAACATAAATAGTCAAACATCTTATTAGAAGTAAAATTTAGTGTAAAGAAGGTTTGTTAATACGTATCCAATATAAAACTTGAGTCGTGGTAAGGCGATCGCAACGGTAGCGCGACTGTGACGCTAGGGTTAACCTTGATAACGCCGCACGTTAACACCGTGGTTTGGCGAAACGTCGGACTGCTGAACTATTCGGTTGTTTGTAAATAGTGTATTTTTTTAATTTTAGTGACGTTAACTTTGTTTATGTGTATTTTGTGTGCATTCCTGACAAGACCGGATATGTTCCAATTTAGCCAATTTAGTTAATAAGGTGAGTAGATTGCCCAAAAGAAAAGTATCATTTATAAATAATACCTCACCTAAAACCATGTCTTTCAAGAATATAAATTACTGAAGCTGAAAATTAATTGGTTTTTAATATTTTATAGTAGGTTACAAGGGATTATAATATTTTCTGTCACTTCACGCGAAAGGCAATCTGAGAGGACACAGATAACAAATAGTGTAGGTGCCAATTAGGCTACGACTGATTGAAACACTGTTATATATTTAAAAACAGTTTTTTTGGTGATCTAGTTTTCAACTCATTTTTACCTAACTATAATTTGTTCAAATATCTATTGTTATAAACACAAAAAAATGTATATGCTATGTCAGTCTACAATACCCCGGTAGTATGCTTTACCATACACGTTTTCGTCTTAAATAGTCAAACATCTTATTAGAAGTAAAATTTAGTGTAAAGAAGGTTTATTTTAGCTTTGACGAAATACGTATCCAATATAAAAGTTTTTATTCACACTAAAATCACACTGTATGCGTGTTACATTTACTGTCATTGTTGACTTTGCTTTTGGAAAATATTTGAATATTTTTATTAAATCAAGAATTTAAATAATTTTGTTGAAATCTTTATCGTTTTTAATCACCTTAAAAATTTCTTAATTTGTAAATTAATTTAAATAAATATAGATTTTGAATAAGTTTACAGTAGATAATACTTTGGAATCCAAGATAGTATAAAGGACTGCCGACAGCTCGGGCCTGGCCCTGGTTACGATAGAGCGTTGCTTGGTTACCGTTAAACTGTTTAAAGACGTACAACTGAGAACCTCAGTAAGTCTTGGTTTGTTTTCTTTGCAAAGTGAACCATCTAACGTACCATGAATCTAATTTATTAATCCCTTAAGAGTTACTTGGGGTCTAAAGAACCCATATACATAAACATTAAGAATTGATGGCTACACTAATGTAGTTGGCTGTAATTTTGAGACCCGGTTGGGGACATTCTAATGAACTGTATGTGGCTCCAAAAGTTGGTTTGTGGGTGTTATACCCTAGCGTGCCTATCATTGTAATGATTTAAAGTATATGTAAAGATGGTGGCATCCCGACTACTTTTAACATCATTGAGTCTGGTAACCTAACAAAATATTTTATTCTAAAACAAGCTCGATTGTGACTATTGTCAGACACTGTTTAAATGAGCTCATTTGTAAAAGAAGCTTATAGTTATAGTATATATTATGGGGCTAAAATAGTACACTTTCAATTGCAAAAGTATCCGTTTGTATACAGCTAGTTACACACTTTTAAAGATTTTTGTTGACAAAACCTTCATACTTTTAAATACACCAAAAACGTTCTGTGTTACTAATAATACCCCCTGTCGCAGCAAACCTGCATACTCAGCGAATTTATATTGTAGATATAAACTTCTTAATCCTACATAAAGCCACTCACCAAGTTTTATAATAATATATTCACAAATAATGAAATTAGCGATATATACAATTTTAATTATTCTCCATAAGAATAATATTGGGGCTGAGTACGCAGGTTTGATGCAACAAGGAAAACAAAATTGTATTATATGCTAATATCAATATAACTCAAATAGGAGTTCGTGTACGAGTTTTTATTCATTTATGTTCATAATTAAGGGAGATATAGCATTTTATTATTCTCTTTAAGAATAAAATGGGGGCTGAGTACGTAGGTTTGCTGCTACGGGAGCCTTTGGCAACCAATATTTTTTGAGCAAATATCAATAGAACACAATGAGATGAGGCCGTATACCAAGTTTCGTCATTGTACGTTCATAAATAAGCGAGATATAAAATTTGTCTTTTCTTCCTTAAGAATAACATTAGTCAACCAACTGTGTTTAGCACTTTCGATATCTCGGTAACCAATAAAACGTAGAGAAATGATCAAAATACCAAATTGCCTTCTTTTAAGCTGAATCCAATGATAAAAACTCAAATTTGACTATTTCAAAAATTATACGTAAAAAAATCAAGAAAACCCTTGTTGAGATACAAAATGCCCCCCAAAATACCCCTTCGGATGGAGCGATCTGGCTGGACTTAAAGTCATAAATGTTACTGTACACGTTTATCCCAAATTTAATCAAAACCAGATCATTTTTACTAGAGTTATCGTGCTCATGGACACACACACACACACACACACACACACACACACACACACACACACACACACACACACACACACACACACACACACACACACACACACACACACACACACACACACACACACACACACACACACACTCACACACATATACAGTTACACATATACTGTATATATATACAGTTTCGAACGAATGGTGTTTTTGGCTCTGGGGCCCTCAAAACGAAAAGCTATCATGGTCCCCGGCCTAGGTCTTACCATGCCGACTACGATAACACTTCTTCCCTATAGGGGAAATTCGCTAAAAACACAAGAGTACCAAATTTAGTGCCTTTTTAACTACCATGGAGTTACGTAGTAAGTTTAAAATACCCCCCATCACAGCAAACCTGCATTCTCAGTGAATTTCCAATGCATGTAGCCTATATGTTTCTCAGTACCACATAAAGCAACTTACCAAGGTTTATAAAAATGCATTTATAAATTAGTGATATATATCAATACATTTATTCTCCATAAGAATGACATTAGGGCTGAGTACGCAGGTATGCTGCATCAAGAAATATAAGAAATTTGTTTTTATGAAATCATTAGTATAACTCAACCAGGTGAAGCTACATACCAAGTTTTAATAATTTATTTTCATAATTAAGTGAGATATAAAACTTTACTTACTGCCCTTAGAATAACATTGGGCTGAGTAAGCAGGTTTGCTGCTACGGGGGACAATCAACAAAACATACTTTTTGTGCAAATATCAATATATTAGTACCAATTGAAGCCACATATCAGGTTTCATCAATTTTTTAATAAGCGAGGCATAAAATTGTATTTATCCTCCGTAAGGATAACAATGGACAATGCACTGTGTTTAGCACTTTGAACATCTCTGCAACGGTTGGACGCAGAATCACAATTTAAACACCAAAATTATTTTTTTGTAGAGCTGAACTGATTGGTAAAAACAAATGTGAAGTTTTCAGTATAATTAACTGAGAAAAAGCAAAAAACCTTTTTTCCATAAGTTTTACATGGAAAACTTTATGAACAAGTTTTTTGGATTTTCTCCGCAACCACTTAACCTAGGTTAGTGATTAAAAATGCCATATTATTTGTTATTTTAAAATGGTCAAAACCAAAATGGAAGTTTGACAAATGTTAGGGTGAAAAATGGAAAAAACTGATTTTTGGACAATTTTGAACCCCCATCAAATCCCCAATAAAATTAATAATTTTTACCATAATCCGATTTTTCTGATTTTCGAACTAAAAGTCATAAATGTTGCCACGACACGTTCGTGCCAAATTTAATCGAAATCGGATTTTTTTTTAATTTGCCGAGTTAACGGACACATATATATAAATGCATATGTATAGATACATATATATAGATACATAGGTACACATATACAAAAGTTGAACGAATAGTGTTTTTAGCATCTGGGGACCTTAAAACAAAAAGTGATCATGGTCGGGCTAAAGTTCCCTATAAGGGAAATTCGCTAAAATAATAAATAGATAAATGTTTTATAATTTGGTTTTGTTAATAGGATATGCCGTACGATAGTACCCCACAGTATCTAAAATAGAAACGCGTATTTATTTGTTGCAAAATAACTGTTTTAGCGAATTTCCCCTATAGGGAAGAAGCTATTACCGTAGTCGGCATGGTAAGACCTAGGCCCGGGACCATGATAACTTTTCGTTTTGAGGTCCCCAGACCGCAAAAACACCATTCGCTTGAAACTGTATATATATATATATATATATATATATATATATATATATATATATATATATATATATATATATATATGTGTGTGTGTGTGTGTGTGTGTGTGTGTGTGTGTGTGTGTGTGTGTGTGTGTGTTCGTGAGAACGATAACTCTCGTAAAAATGGTCCGATTTTGATGAAACTTAGTATAAGCGTGTAAAGCAACATTTATGACTTTTAGTTCTAAAACCAACCAGATCGCTCTATCCGAAGGGGTATTTTGGGGGGGTTTTGTACCCCAAAAATGGGGGTTTTCAGCTTTTTACATCTAATTTTTGAAATAGTCAAATTTTACTTTTCACCATTCGATTCAGCTTAAAAGAACACACAATTTGGTATTTCGATCATTCCTCTACGTCAATTGGTTACCGAGATATTGAAAGATATATTAAACACAGTACGTTATCTAATGTTATTCTTATGGAGGAAAAGAAAATTTTGATATCTCGCTTATTTATCAACGTATACTGACGAAACTTGGTATACAGCTTCATCTCGTTGTGGTCTATTGACATTTGCTAAAAAAAACTATATTTTGCCAAATTCTCCCGTAGCATACTCAGCCCCCATGTTATTCTTATGGAGAATAATTAAATGCTCTGTCTCCCTTAGTTATGAATATAAATGAATAACAACTGGAATACGACTTCACCTAGTTGACCACCAAAATGAATATATTCTTAGATAAATTAGATATAAAATCATTTATATCACCCATAAGAATATTATTGGACAACATTTACGAAGGTTGTGTTCAACTGGCAGTATAAGGATCATTGTACTTTACAACTGCTATTACTGTAGAACTAGAATACTGAAACTTGGACCATTTATAGAAAATTACAAAAGATAATTTTAAACCCCTAACATTAACTAATTATCAAACTCTAACTATTTATAATGTAAATAATGTTTCAGCTTTGATATTAGCATAAAAACCCATTTTTTGTGCTCCTTATCGCAGCAAACCTGCATCCTCAGCCCCAATGTTATTCTTATAGAGAATAATTAAAATTGTATATATCGCTTATTTGTGAATATATTTTTATGAAACTTGGTAAGTGGCTTTATGTAGTATTAGCACAATTATATCTCCATTAGAAATTCGCTGAGTATGCATGTCTGCTATGACGGAGGTATTATTCCTCCCCATGTGTTTTACTTTTGCATTTTTGAGGACACTGTACACAAGGTATCAAAAACAATTTATCCAACAGAAATTTATTTTTAGCGAATTTCCCCTATAGGGAAAAAGCTATTACCGTAGGTCTCATGGTAAGGCTTAAGACCAAAACCATGTTTTTTTGTTTTAAGGTCCCCAGATGACAAAAACACTATTGGTTCAAATTGTCTATACATATATATATATATATATATATAAGTAGTGGGGGTTTGTAGGTTCTGGGCCAAGTGATTTATGGCTTCCGGTCACGTGACCGGAAGCGCTGAGTCATTAAACACGTCATCTGAGCCTCAGCCAGTGACGTAGGCGGTTTTGTGACGTAATGAGGGAAAGTTTAAAGGTCAAGGTCACGGGGAGGTTATTTTAAAAAAGTACTACCTCGCACGCGTAAAATCCGATTGTGATTCGATAGTTTTAATTCGATAAAAATATCGAATGAAAACAATCGAATGAAGCAATCGAATGATACGAGTGCGAGGTAGTACTATTTCATTTATTACTTTAATGTTTACATTTCTTTTTATTCACAATAAGTTATGTTTACAATAATTTATGTTTACAATAGTTCCCAGTTGTTTGTCGTCATCGATGTTGTTGATCCGGAGTCACGGCCGTCAGACGCAGTTTTCAAGTGCTGCGCTTGTTTGTCCAATCGGCCCATCCCGACTGTGTGTTCCTTGCCTATTTATGTGACCGCAGGGAACACACAGTCGGGACGAGCAGCTCGATGTTCACCGGTCGAGAGCCGGAGAAATACTGGCTATTCACAAGCTAGCGTTGTAATCGTACTAAATGGTGGGGGTAAAAGTGTGGTGGGGCGGAGCAGATGGCGGACGGCAGATGGCAGGCGGCAGATGGCAGGCGGCAGATGGTAGGCGGCAGGTGGCAAGTGCGCGGCAGATGGTTGCTACTCCATTCGCCGCCAAAGTAATGCAAGCCGTCGCCGTAATTCTTGTATTTTATCTTGTCGGTTCATTTGATATGTTTTACATCTACATATGCAATAGCTGAAACACCTGCACTTACGACAAGCTTTCCCGTCAACTTGATCGCCTGGTATTTTAAAACATTGCAACTCGCAACAATATGTCTTCAAATTGTTATCGAAAAATAAATTGTTCATCGGTGGCACTGACATGTTAGCTGCAGCGTGTGTTAGACAAGACTGAGACTAACTTCACTGCTCCCTCTCTTTTATACCCCTTCATAAGTTAACCCTGAATGAAAGTTCAAGGTCATCCATTTGAATTAAAAAAAAGCAACACAGCAGTATATAAAATAATATACTGCTATGTTGCTGTTTTTTTTTTTTTTTTTTAATGTTATTCCTTTTTTTTATTTATTTTTTCTTTATTAAACAAACATTTTACAATACAATAAGCTTAAGTCTAACATTGATGACTAGAAATACAAACAGAGAAATACAAATAGAGACATTATGTACAATGATGCATGATGTGCAGAGTGAGTTCCGTCGAGTTGTTGCCGCTTACACCGTGTGATACCAAATACAACGTCCCCGGTTGAATATCTCGCAAGTCTTCATTTTGTAGCAGTTTAACAAATCGTTTTGGAAGAAATACTTGAAACTTCGGCTCATCTCCTGGAGTCATAGGTCCTTCGCACAATGATACTAGAATTGCTTCTCCATGTGTGGTTTCCACTTTCTTGATGCTATGAATAATGTAATGTCTTTGTTCTTTTAGTTCTGAACATTTTTTAGTTAGCAGAAGGTTCGATTTTGAGTGAGTGTTGAATTGATCAACCAATGTTTGTAGATATTGTTGTGATGCCATCTTCGTCAGTGGTGGTGTCTTCTGTGATGTTGCCTCTTCGGAGTCTCGAATAATACTCGTGCTGGAGCGGTGTTGTCTCCTCGTATTTATAGGCCCCGCTACCCCCACCACATTTCTGTTCTCCGCTACCCCCACCACATTCCTGCGTTTGTTTCAAGTAAGCAGCCAAACGATATGCGTTGTACAATGCACAGTTTGTTTGACCGTGTTTAAGATCTTTTGCAGCGACACAAATATTACCGAGATTAATGTTAAAGTCCTTACTAATAGTTATATCGAAAAAATTACCGTGCGTGTACTTTTGTATCCAGTTCTTTTTTTCTAATCCTCTTGTGTATATATGTGAATATTGTTTGCAAAAGTTAAACATAATACTGTGCAGATTACTGTAGCTTATAAATCCTTCATACCAATGTATGTGATGAAAGTAGTTTGTTATCCATTTGTTTGTACTTTTCGCTTTGGTGTTAAGTTTGTTAAAAGAAAAAGGAGCTTCAAACGTGAATGGGTAGGCTACAAATGTAAGCAAGTCTAAAATTACTAATTCCTTGATAATAAACCTATCATCATTATTTCGAAATGCTTGAAATTCTATTACACAAGGGTTTACACTCACTTCTTCATCCCCTCCGCTCATCATGGCACCTAGCGATCAACTAAACTGTTTTCCACACCACGGTAGGTTAAATACCAGGCCGTACAGTTGCAGGCGCGTTGGTGTATATTTAACGTGGGCACCGTCCCCAATAGGCCTACCCCACGTGTTTTCTTCTTTACTAAGTCAAACTTTAGTCTTTTTTAACTTCTTCTTCTTGTGTTTCGTTTTCTTCTTCTTCTTCCTGTGTTGTTTCTTCTGTAGCTTCTGTAGCGATTTCTACAAGTGGTTCAAAATCCTTTAACTTTCTCCACATGCAAACTTCATGAGGTATTCTTTTAAAAATAGATGTATCCACAGGTCCGTACACGATGGTGCTATCAGGTTGTTTTTCCAAAGTATCGACCAAATATTCTTTAATAATAGCGCTTGCAAATACCAACTGTCTCATGTACCTTGTAATAGGTTCTGTTGCGTAGTTTAAAACGTAGAATTCTTCACGTGACAGTAGAATCTTATTTTCATGTTGAGTCAAGTCTCTAATTCACACTTGTAGTTGTCCGCGATGTTTAACAATATCGATTTCATTGTCACAATCTAAAAGTCGAATATGTGTTTTCCTTCCACACAAACTGTTAGTTAAATAACATTCTATTAAATGTACATATTTCAAAAATGACTCCCAAGCATTTTGCGAAAATAAAACCTTTTTTGTTCCATGGTGTAGTATTACTGTAGGGGAATAATCCAATGATTTCATCAATCCAACTGATACACTTTTACTGATGCATGCTGAGATGGGGTAAAAGATTCGCAGAAAAACTTCAGTTAAAATGTGAGGAGGAATATTTTCTTCAACTTTCTTCTTCCACTTTGGTACTATCTTTGATGGGTCTGCATTAATTTCCTCCTCTCTATCTCTTTTACCAAACTTTAAAAATGCAGTTATTTCCTTGATGATTTCTGCTTCACTAGTATTATCACGTTCCAATAACGGTGCTACCTCTGCATCACCTTGTACAACAGATGGAGAACTCATTTTGTAGAAGATGTTACCCATGCGCCGATAGACGATCAACTGAAGACCTGCATTGCTGCTCCGCTATTTATAGGTTAGCGACAGTGGCGGTGCCGGTGGTGGTACAACGTTTTACAATACTGTCTTTACAATACCGGTCAACGGTGTGTATGTAACAATTTTATCGTGCAAAATTAAACAATACGCAGATGTATTTGTAGGTACGTTTTCTTGAAATTCCATTTCTATTTTTATATCAACACTATACGATTTTACAGATTCATTTTGTTTGGAACAATCAATTACAACAATCGGAGCTTTCGATTCAAACTGTACGGGAGATAGTAGAGGTGTATTTGTTTTGCCGTAATATGAATTTTGGAACCTAGCGTACATGTCGTATAAAACACTGTATCTTTTTTTATCAAAAGAAATATTAAAGTTGTCGTAGGGAAAAAATTGTGAATTCAGGAACACTTTACAGTTTGTTAATTTACAATGGTCAAATTCACCAGCATTTTCAGTTATTATACTTTTCTTCTTCGTTTGTAATCCAAATATTACATATCTCGCTTTTTCCAAATGAGTAGAAGTTTTTACAGTCCATGTATGCCGTTGTGTTGTAGGTAAAACGGGGTATTCATGAAACTCCCAGCTTCTGAATGGCATTACAATGTCTCGATCTGATTTTAACTTTCTTAATAATGTAATCCTGTGTTCATCATTTAGTCGCACATGTGGTACTCTCCAAACAATCTTGTCTAATGTTAGTTTCCAGTCTAAATTGGCATCAGTTGTTCCAGGAGCTGCTTTAATAATATCATTATCGTTTGATGATCTTAATAAAACTAGTTCTTGTTTTACATTTATTATTATTCTTCTGTAGTCTTCAGCAAATCCTAGGAGTAATCTTAAAGGTACGTAGAAATCAAAGTTTCCCGAAGAGTCAGGAGCGATTGTACTTTTGTCTGGTGCAACCATCCTGCAACAGCTAACAGATTCTTCTCATTTGGTGTTAAAGACGCTAATCCTTTCAATGTACTGGAAATTCCAACCTTTTTTGTTGAATCGACTGTAACTCCTGAAGTTTCATATCTAATCTCATCAAATAAAAATGCCATAGGATTATTTATGAACGGAACAGTGGTTCCAGCAGTACCATCAGTTTTTGTTACTTTTCCTTCAATATATAAATAACTTTCGCATGGAAGAGTATAAATGTCTTGTTGTTGTATAGGAATCCTAATTTCATCATTATTGTTTAATTTGGACGAAGCGTAAGGGTTGTGCGTGTGATATTCCTTTTCCCATAAGGTCTCGTCGAATGATGGACTCTGCGCTATATCCAGTATATCCATTGTTAATGACCTTTAATCCAATTTCTTCTAGAAAACGAATGTTGTCACTTGTTAATCCTTCTACAGCTGATGAGCTACTGACCTCTTTGCTGGTTGGCTCTCTCTTTTTAAATGATAACCCCATTGTCTAAGCGGATGATTTTATATGTATTCTTACAGTAATAGCTTCTCCTCTAAAGTCAATAAGGTTTCCGTCTTGATCCACTATGTTCAGAACGATGTCTGAAATGAAACTGGTGTTTAACGGTAGGTACACAAGGTTTTGAGGCTTTTCTACTATCTTGAAACCTGGTGCAACTGATGGGTAGAATGTGTGTAATATATGACGATTTTCTCCATCTCTGTAGGATCCTTGTATAATGTTACATGTAATATCTATGCTGTTAACTTTGATGATCGTCACAGTTTTATTCCCAGAATGAGTTTTATTAGGTTCTAATACTTTTGTTTCCTTAGAAAACCCCAATAAACTACCAATTGAATGTTCTTGACTAAAATCAATATAATACTTAGAAGTAATTTCGGCTTTCATTGTATTGTTATTGCCTTTTATCGTTATATTTTCTTTTCCCATATGTTTTTGTATAACTTCATTTATATTATCAATTTCATAAGCTCCTGTTGGTAAACTGAATTCTTCCAAAGCTGAATACTTTCCTTTATCATCTTTTGTCTTGTAATAATGTATTTTGTTATTAATTCCTTCACTAACGTTTGGAATAGAGTTATATGTTGTTAAATCCAATAATGCGGCTTCCCATAGTCTTCCTTTTTGCAAACGTAGCGCTGGAAACAGAATACTGCGCAAAGTACATGAGTTACCGGTTAATGACACTGTATACGAAGACATCTTAAAGTTGACTAACACTTTTAGCTAAAAAGTCTAAACATAAATGACCGCAAATGGATGTATCATCAGGTTGTTTTCTTGTATGATTGTAAACAACATTTTCTGCCGCACGAAAGTATTGTTGAAGTTCTTTCGGTGGTGGAAGGTCTCCAAAACTGTCGAAATAATAAATGGTTTTACCAAGTTTCTTGTAACACACCCAATGAGTGCCTAATCCTTCACTATTATCCAAATTTACAATACCAGTCTCATTTTTCCACATTTTAACCGGTAATTCATCTTTCATAAATACTCCTCTAAAAAATGGGATTTTCAAACAAGAAGCATATTATTCAGTTCTTCATTGGTCAATTCTTTGTTTTTAATTATTAATTGCTCTTTCTTATTTAATACACACGATACGGTCTTAGGTATAATCCTCCTCCCTTTTTTATCATTGACCATATTGTTGGTTTATTTTTAGCTTTACCACTGGTAGATCGACGTTTTCTTCTGATATTACCTCCTTGTTTCTTAGCGGGTTTTTTCCCACGCCTTCTTCTCTTTCCTCCTCCAAACGTAGTTATTGCTTTCATTGCTGCTGTTACTGCTAAAGACGCTGCTTTTTCACCAATACTCACGTCACTAGATTTTACTCTTTGCCAAGCTTTCTCAGCAAGTGCTTTATCCGCTATTGATCTATTTTTAGTATCACCAAATTTGGAATACGCTATATCGTGCTGTTTACAAGCCTGATCGAGCTTATTTATTCCAGGATCTCCTCTAGCAAGGCGTTTCTCTAATTTGGTTCCAGGACCACAATATTGATATCCTCCAGGTAAATGTAATTCCACAGGTAATAAATCAATCGACTTGTTAACTATAGCTCCAACCGGTTTACTCAATAGAGAAAATGCTGTTGATGCTATTCCCCTTCCTCTCTGTAATCTCTCTCGATTATGACTGATGCGTTTAACCCTCGACATGACTATTTATAGCAAAACCTACAATCAGTAGGTGCACTCTATAAATGTTTTACAATGAATGTAATATCAGTTTTGGTTTCTTGTATTATATACTGTTTAAAATCCATTTATTATATAGAAATGGATTTATTAATTAAATGTAGACATATTAAATAAAAGTGGTAAAAATAGAAATAAGGTGTAATTGAAGATGTTCCAGATGTTTCTCCGCTGGTGATGGTATCGTTGTCTTCGGTAAAATGAATAAACTTTAAATAGTTGGCATGTTCCCTTAGAAACTTGCCACTTAATCGTTGGTAATTGAATAACACATCCCAGTCTAGTTTATCTTTAAAATTGTCAATGTAATTCTCAGAGAGATTTTGATATTTACTTATTACTTCCCAACAGTTATTAAGATTTGGTGTCATCTCTACGAGGAAGTCTTCTGAAAACTGTTGTCTTTGTAAAATATGGATCCAGTTAACTCTGTGAAAATAAATTCTTAACATAGTCATTGTAAAGAGGTAGTGTATGGAAAGTTGTTCCCAATCCATATATCTATCAAACCGTTGAACAAAACCATCTGTCAACACTCCTTGGGGAAATCTCGGCTCTTGAGATATTAAAGTCCACGCAGTAATATTGGATTCCATCATCCTCTCTGTATCGTCTCTCGAATATGACTGATGCTTTATCCCTTATCATGGGTATTTTAAATTCTTTTTTCTCTTATGTAATCTTCATTGTTTTCTGTTGGTTCATTAATCACATTCACTTTATCCTCCTTTCCTAATGTCTTGACTTTAGAAGGTTCAGACGGTTTATCTCGTTGATTAGGTTTCTCTGGATAGTGTATATTTTTCCAGTCTAAATAATTGTGACTGTCAACATCTGAAGCTGCATCTCTTCCTGAAGCCCAATGGATATAATGGAATAAAGCTGCACCAAACCTTTCCAAATGTTTTTCATATTCCGTAGTTCATTTCTTGTGTACAATATCAAACATTTTCTTATTTACAGCGTCTCCATCCTGCTCACAATCACCTACATTTGATAATTTTAATTTTTTTAAATCATAGCTTGTATCAGTTTTATTCCTTTTGTAAATCGTTAACAATTTTAGAGTAGCTAAATTTACTGCTTCACCATCATAAATGGGATATTGTATATCGCTTAACCTTTTACCGGAAAACCCCCAATGATCTTCGTGTACAGTTGGGGTTCTTTTTTTCATGTACTGTACCGTAACCGCATCAGACGACATAAGCGGATCACCAACATTTTGAATTACTTTTCCTTCAAAATTAAAGTTTCCGTCAGGTGTTAACGGAAACCCAGCTCTTTTTTCACTATATCCAGATTTTACTCCAAACTCGGAATACCGTCCAAACTTGTCCACACTCATGATGTAACTGAATCGCTATCGTTTAGGTTCTTATTATATATATATATATATATATATATATATATATATATATATATATATACGTCTACTGAACAATTATTCATTGTTTTCACAGTTCATCAACCAAAGCTACCCATTCGTTTTCTAAACCAGTGTGCCCGGCTTCCATAGCTTCATGTAATAACCTCATTCGATCAACTAACTTATTTATATCGTTGTAATATATTATATTAGTTTTATACAAATTTTTCAATAATCCCCTTCCAGATGTGGTAGGATCAGTTGTTTTTCTCTTTTTATGCAAAACATTTAATTCAGCAGAAGATAAAGCTCTTCTTTTAATTTGAGCTTTTTTTGATTTCGAGGGGAAAAGACTAGATATAATACTTGTATATTTTATTGACCGATTTCTATGAATAGGTAGGTCTTTGGAATACTTCTTTCTATGTGCATTTGTATACTCTAATATATTTTTAAACAATTGTAAATCCCTTTTAGTATATTTACCGGGATTATTTTTAAAGATGAGTTCAAACAAACCTTTAGTACCTTTATATTTCTTATCTCCAATAACTATATCATCATTTTCGTTTATATCTAACTTGCTATCTCCAATCATTAATCCTTTATCCTCTATTCTAGCTCCATAGGTATGATAATTTCGATTAGCATGTGCGGCGTGTAACATTTTTAACGTATATGTTCTTCCAAGTGTTCCTTTGAACATAATATCAGTGCCTAATTTGCTTAAGTTGGATGGGTTAATATCCTCTTCTTCTGCTCTTGTATCTTCTACACTTGTATCTTCTGTACTTGTATCTTCTGCAATGTCCTTTTCCTTTAAATCCTCTATATCTCCGCTTTCTTCATACTCGTCGCTTTCTTCAGATGTTTGTAACCGACCAAAACTTTCATCATTCTGAAATTCTTCTTCATATTTGGAAATTGGTAGCATTTTGTCTCCTTCGAAGCGAATTGAAGGTTTTTCCATATTTTGTGCTAATCGCTTTAAAGGTTCAGTAACAGGTTTGAATGTTGTTTCTAAAAATTGCTCTCTTTCATTTATACCTGATTTTAAAGCTCGGTTCTTTTGTCTAATAGAATCACTAAGTGATTTTATTTCCTTTAATAGCTTTTCCTGGTTAACCATCTTCACACCTTGACGACTTGTACAGTAATACCGCTAATCAGTGTATTAAAACGAATTTATCAAAACCTATTCTATAACGACCATCTTTTATAGCTTGATCTTTCATAATAACCAAAAATCCATACTTTTCCGCCCATGCTTTTCCGCAAAGCTCTTTAAACTTTTCAAATGGCATATCCGCATTCACATGATCGTTATATATATGTTTTAGGTTAGTATCATCTTGTTTGAATACAATTAGAATATTTGCATTATCTCTGATAAGTTGTTTTGGGATTTTGCTATAAGTTTGTCCTATATATATGCTGTCGATGTTATTATGTCTTCCCATGGCAAAGTAGTTTCTAATAGTATCCTGATTTTCACAAGATACATCGTCAAATATAAATACAGAATACGGTTTCGCTTCGTTTGGTTGCATAATACTATCACTAGCGTTAAATTTGTAAAAATTAACATCAGACACATCAGATAGGATTTTATCCAGCAATTGATACTTTGGTTGATGTAGAGACTTTGAAAAAATATATAGGTTATTAAACCTTAATCCCTGCGGATTAGTGATCAAATTAAAGACAACATTGGTCTTTCCGCAGTTTGAGGGGCCACTTACTATACATCGAAGAGTGTTTGGAAGTAAACTACCGTGTTTACCATTGTTGATTTTAACGTTATCCACAGTTAAATCATCTATGTTATTAATATTGAATCAATCTTTATGGTTAATAATCTCCATCCTGCTCAAAGGTTAACGATGAAATGAGTTGCTTGCATTAAACCAAGTCCTTTATAGGTATCCATGAATCCTCAGTTTTGTTAAACCCTAACCACCGCACTTTAACTGCGTCCTTTTTTCTTTGTAACACTTTTTCAACAAGATATACATCACCTACTGTTGACTTTAACATTTCATGTCCATAAAATGCACCTTGCAACAAATCTCCTTTGTTATCTTTTAAGATATACGTTTCAGGTACAGTCGGTTGCACTTTATACACTGTAAAAACTTCATTCGTCCAATTGGGAAGGTATTTCTTGGTAAACACTCCCTTATATTTACTAATCCGTACTTTATCACTTACATTAAATTTTCTTGGCTGCATTTTTTCTACTTTAGGCTTTGTATTTTTCTTAATGCGTTTTAATACATCTTTTGCATTTCTTCTATTTACTTTGTTAGGTTTCATACCAATAGTTCTATGAAACCTGTTGTTATAATCATTTATTAATTGTGGTAAAACATCATACCATACGTAAGAACCTCTTTTTGAAAATTGTTTATACAGTGCTCCTTTTAAGGTTCTATTGAATCTTTCTACAATAGCTGCTTTTTTCTCTGAATTTGTAGAATAATGATTTATTTTATATTTATTCATTAACTGTGCAAAGTTTGTATTAAAGTATTCTGTTCCATCATCAGTTTGTAAATGTTTAATTTTGTTTTTATCTCTTTTTATGGCTATTTCCATGGCTTCTGTTACGCTTTTACCAGTCTTGGTCTTTAGAGGCAAAGCGTCTGCAACTTTTGTAAAACAATTAATAATTGTGAGTATATATTTAAATCCTTTGTTTATTCTGCTATGCGGTCGCATTTCAATTAAATCCGCTTGATATAGATCATTTATCCCTTTTATAACAGTATTTCTTCTTGGAAACTTTATTCTTGCAGGTTTGTGTAGTTCATTAATAATCTTCTCCTTCAGGTCTGACATGATGGTTTCACGAAGACAGCTGATATGATATTAAATATTCTTTTGTATAAATCTGCTTATATAGGTCAAGGTCATTCTAAACTAATGTATAAAAGGAAAAGGGATGTAGGACGATGAAAGGGTTACTCGTCAATAGGGTTGAGGGAATAGTGGCCGAATGGTAGAGTGTGGATGTTGTCTGCAAGGATGTGTCGTTTATCATCAATTGAAGAGAGAGCTTTTTTTACTTCCGTCACGCTGTACAGCTGATGGTTGAAACTTCTGATTGTGTTGAATTTTGCTGTTATATCTTGATCTTCAAATAAACATTTCTTATAGTGATTAAAATGCACATTCTTCTTTAAATACAAACTTTTTACTCCTTTAGCTTTCTTAATGACTTGGTTTTCATTTAGTTGTAAAGAATATAATTTTGACATTAGTGCAACAATTTCTTGAAGTATAACACCATTGGCTTCATCTTTAAATTTGCCAAGCACTTTTTTGTTTCTGTCATTGTCGTAGTTTGGATGATCTTTTGGATAGTCGGAAAAGTCAAAGTCGTTTTTGTAATCAAATGTCCGAAGGTCTTCATACATATCGTTAGTAATTATCCAATATATAAAAGCGTTTGTATCCATGTAGGAGATGCCGATGTTTTCTCGTCCATAAAAGGTGACCATCTTTTTGTAATGAAAATCGTACATATGAGTCTTGGAGATATCCAGGATTGTCATACCTATATACAAAGGACGATCCATCTTCACACTTGTTTTCTTCATAGATACAGCTACAAGATTTTCGTTAATAATTATAGATGTTCCAAAGTTTGGCTGTTGTACGAGTTTTTGTAGTTTGTTCGGATCTGTAACAAGTTTAACATTTTTATGTCTTCTTTTGTTTTCCAATGTTTTACCGAATATCGCATTGTTCATCAATTTAAAAAAGTCTTTTTGAAAGGCTGATGTAGCGGCTGCTCTTCTGGTAGTATTCGAGTCTATGTATGATTCAACCAGCACGATTGGGAAAATTCTACAGCTCTATTAATTTTAGTAAGACGTAAACCTAATTCGATAGCTTGTTGAACAACCCAATAGTGAGCTACGTATCGTTGTTTATTGTTAAGGTCATCATTAATTTGGGGTGTTTTCCAGTTGGTGAAATTTCTGTTCTTGCAAGAAGTGGAAGGTCATAATGAAGATCGTGTAAATGTTCTGGATATTCAAAGTCGCAATCCAAAATGTATCCGGTATCTCCTTGTTTTGGAATTTGTGAAATATCGCCAATACAGTCGGGATCAACCCATTTAAAGTTGTCAAATGGAAGTGGGTTCGACATGGCCCATCCATACAGATTATTCGCGTCGAAATATCCCAAGTACGTTGAAGGTTTCTCTTGATCATGGTCAGGTAGATATTTGTTGTTGGCTTTAACATGTCTCGTCACGCTTTGAGTTAATCCACCTCTAACACCCGACTCAACCATTAAAACCATATCTATATCTGTTAACAGCTGGAGTTTGCATTTTGTTTCTTTCAGCATTGCTTGCCAAGCTAGTCCTGGAGATGTATATGAATGTAGAGGGTCTAAACCGTATGCTGCAAAACAGGTTCTTCGGAATTCTTCCATAACATCGCAGAGAAGAGTCACGTCAAGTTTTACATAAAAGTCTGAGTATTCTCCTAAAGTCTTCATATCCAACTCGTTCCATACTCGACATGCGTGTTGATAGTCTTCAAGTGAAATCTCCGAATCATTAAGTTTGTTGTTAAATTGTTCTGGTGGAGGAAGTGATGTTTCATTAAATCTATGAAGTCCATCGATGTAATCGTAGGGGAAGACTCCTTTTCGAAGAACCAGATCCATTTTACTACTGGCTACAATTTTGCTTGTTTCTATCAGATCTTCTCTTTTTAAATTATCAGTTAATTTCATTAGGCTAGAAGGCATAAATCGAAACGAATCAATAAATCTAAGTTTTATTTTGCCAACCTTTTTAGAGAAACTTATAAATTTTTCCATTGTTGTTGCCAAAACATCTATTGCTCCATCATCTCTTCCTAACTCCGGGATTATGAAATGAGAGTCATATCCGCTAAGGTTATGTAGAACAACGGGTATAAAATATGGTACTTTGTAATTTAAGTTGCAAGCGTTACAGGCTGCACCTCTGTAGGCTCCTGTAAGATGTTCGTGATCACACACTTTAACGTTATCTGGTGTAAATAGGTTATTACACAAATAACAAGATGTTGCCAAATTGTGATGTTGAAGTTGGTGTTCATCCATAGGTTGCATCGGTATTTTAATTTTGTAGATTTCTTCCACCTTAGAGGCAATGTAATACAACTCATCTACAAAGTGTTTCGCTGCTTGTTCACCACGATAAATCTTCGGAGCAGATGATAGTCCAAATTCTTGAAGATGTTCTTCAGACAGCGTGGATTTTGTTAGTATACAATAACTGTTTGGTGCATGTTTTTGATATTTGCTTCTTTTTGTGATATCCTCTTCTTGTTGTTCAATAGGAAGTAAAGATGCTTCGAAGTCCACGTACACAACAAATGGAACAGGGTATTGTTGATTTACTTTGTCAAATTTTATCTGCGCTCTGCTGGGATGTGGCAATTTAATTCTTACCTCATAGTTTCCACTACATAACCTTTGATGTTCTACTAACCTACTACATCCTACTACCTCCTCTTCTTAATTCTTTGTTTACATGACAAAAACATCTTTTACAAATTGTCTTCTTTTCTTCATGTTTAGATAATTGTTTAGAAACAAGAGCTTCAAAATTTTTAATGTAGACATAGTGGGATATATCCCCTTTAGTGATTAATAGCAAATCCGTATGATATCTGCGCTCAATAGGTGTTATGCGCAAGGGGTATGCATTGTTTGACGAATCTAAGCCGAAAATGTTGACAGAAGCTGACGGATTTTGCTTTTCAAATTTTGATATATCAGTAATTGCAACAGGGTAAGTCATTCCCTGGAAATTATACTTATGTTGTACTTCTTCATATGCTTGACTTGGTCTTTCCGGATGGTTTTTTACATATTTGGCCAACATAACATATTTAAAACATTCATTATTTTCATTTTGCACGTTAATACAGGATTTGGTATTCATAATTTTTTGCGGTAGAGGGATATAGCTACTTCCTCTCATTCCATAACCGTGTTTATGAACTCTAACATCCAGACTTGTTATACTTAATAAAGTCCATCCAGATCCTCTTCCTTCATGCTCTTGTAGTTTCGTCAAAAGTTCCTCAAAACATTCTGTTACGATCTTTTCAATATCTGACGCAGCCATGATGGTTCGGTTTTTTGTCATGAAACCTCTTGGTGATGTTTCGTTTTGAATGTTAGTGAATATGGCATCTAGCAACAGTCCAAATTTGAAAAAATTTAATATTTTTTGTTCATTCTTTAGTGTTTTGGTTACTAATTTTTTGGCGTTATGTAAAAAGTTTTCAAGTTGTAATTTAACGTTGTCAATTTTAAAATGTGTTACTACCTTACCAGGTAGTGCTTGAGCGTGTAGTTCCACATCTACTGCTGATGATGTTGAGGGTCGGTGAAGTGTAGTCATAGCAGGCGTTGAGGTTGATGTTGAAGGATGGTGAAGTGTAGACATAGCAGGCGTAGAAGTCGATGGTGTTGATTTTGAAGGATGATGAAGTGTAGACATAGCAGGCGTAGAAGTCGATGTTGATGGCGTTGATTGTGCATAATGAATGACACTCGGTCTTAAAACTTCATTTTGTTCTTTTTGATTTAGGTTTGCAAATTGATGTTGTGCTAATTGATGATCGATTGAAGCTAATTCTTGTTCATTTTGTTCTTATTTTGTATTTGTGTTGGGATTATGTTTTAGTTCTTTATGAATGGCTAAAAGCCAATCATCTCTAAATGAGGCTTTACAAATATTGCACCGATACATATTATAACTGTGTCTTCCTCAAAGGCTAACCAGCTACTAATAACACTCCAAAATGCACCTCTATTTATACCCGGGGTATACATGCCGGAGTATATGTATTAGTAAAGAAATACCAAATTTTACGCAGGAAGTACATTTTGCATCAAACCAAGATGTTTTCAAGTCCCCAAAGTGGGTCAAGGTCGTTTGAACATGTTGCCAAAACGGGGAATAGAGCAGTAAGTGATTCTCACTTGGACCACAAACTGATCTATTCCCCGCTTTGTATTATTTAACAGATCTTTGAGTTTTCTTTTAATTATCCTGATCTTCAAAAAGTTGTTTGTATGAGGGTTCTTCAGCAAAGAAATGTTGAACCGCCAAGTCATCTTCAGTCAGAGGACATGATTCCAACAGTTTTTGATCGATTGAGGGAGCTGACAGCGGTTCTTGGAGTTTTTCATCTTCAGTCAGAGGACATGATTCCAACAGTTTTTGATCGATTGAGGGAGCTGACAGCGGTTCTTGGAGTTTTAACTGTAAATTTTTGATATATTCCATGGCCATATACAAAACGGTTATTTTTGCATCTCGAGGATTGGCGAATGGGATTACACTTTGTAATCTCTCATATCCAGTGTTAATATTCACTCTCCATTTCTTTGAGTGTTCAGCGTTTCTCTGATTGTAGCCAGATCTGGAGTTGGATGTGCTTGCTTGCGAATCCATAGCTGACTAATACGTGTATTCCAAAGTGCATGGTTAAATACCTGCTTACCCCCACCATTAGAGTACCCCCCCCCCACTTGGAGCATATGTTTGATTAAGTAATAATTATTGTATCAAAAGAAGTTGTTTCCAAGTCCTGATATAGGTCAAGGTCATCTGAAGATATTTCCAGAACGGGGAATAGAGCAGTAAGTAGTTCTCACTTTGACTACAAACTGATCTATTCTCCGCTCTGTATTTGTAGTTGGAAGGTTAACGAAGAAAACTAATCAGACTCATCTGACAAATCCGACTCATCAAACGGAAATAAGCGACGGGGGAGAAAGCTAGTGACGTAGGTACCCTCAAAAAGGGTCCTACTACCGCTCGGAGTTGCCTCCATGTGTTCCAAACAGAGTGACTGTTGGTAACACTCCGCATCGTCCGAATTCGAGTTTTCCTCCACGTCATCCGCTACACTAGAGATATCCTCATCACTCTCCAATTGTTCCATCCAATTCACGGCTTCCATCTCTACGGAATCAACTTCTTCATCTTCCAACAGCACATCTTCATTTTCATCTTCATCTTCTAACATAATGTTTTTTAACATTAGAATTACCTCTCGTGGATGAGGAAAGATGATGTCTCTTGGTGCCATGACTAGACTGATTCAACCATTGATACAAACTCGCCTTTTATACCACAATATAATGGGGGGGATATTGTTGTTAAATATATATTTAGTATTAAACAAAGTTGTTTCCAAGTCCTGAAGTGGGTCAAGGTCGTTTGAACATGTTACCAAAACGGGGAATAGAGCAGTATGTGATTCTCACTTGGACCACAAACTGATCTATTCCCCGCTTTGTATTCCAGACGTCTTTAATTTTGTCATCCCACTTATTCATCCTGGTCTTCATCCATGAGGAAGATTTGTTTGTAGGCTGACGGTTCTTCCTCAAGAAAATGATGTTTCGTCAACCTATCTTCCACCAGGAACACGCATTCTATCGGTTCAAGAGAGACCGGTTCTTCAGAAGGAACTTCTGCAACTATTGCCTGCAGATGTTTTATGTAGTTTATTGCCCGATATATCATGTCCTTTGTTTTAGTAGTAGATTTAACGCCCGGGACTTTACTTGATAATCTACTGTAGGCTTTTTGCATTGTCAGCTTATATGTTTTTGTTTTTAATGCGTTTTCGGCTCTTCGGTTCCGCAAGCAATTGTTGAACTTCAAAAACTCTGATAGTTCATCTTTATACTCTTTGGATGTGCTTGCTTGGGAATCCATAGCTAACTACTGGGGATATTCCGATGCGGTCGCTTAAATACCAAGTTTACGTGGTGGGGGTAAATGTCAAGGATATTATTGTAGGAAGTACATTTTATATCAAACAACGATGTCGCAGAATGACAAGTATTGTAAGTGGGTCAAGGTCGTCTGAACATACCACCAGAACGGGGAATAGAGCAGTAAGTGGTTCTCACTTAGACCTCAAACTGATCTATTCCCCGCTCTGTTTTTAATCTCTCTCCTTTTTATTGATTCAACAATGGTTTGGTTTAATATAAAATGTTGTATTGATGATCCATTTCTGCCGGAGTAACCTTTCCATTATACCAATCATTTTAAGTAACTTTACATTGTTTTTATAGCTTGTTTTCCATGCTTCCTGTTCACTATTATACACTGAAGCCGTAGGCTTCCACATATACAAATCACAACCAACCTCCCAATCGAGAAACTTGTGCAGTAATCTTCTTAAGACAATTAACTGATCGTGCTTTTCAACCTTTCTGCTTACTACTAGTGTTGCTGCAGCGATAGGGAGAGCGGGTGTACTCATTTTCAGCAGAATGATTTTACCAGTGATAGGGAACCCCTTTTATACTACGTTTAAATGGTGGGGGTTAGTGGTGGGAGTACAAAGGTTAGGGAAGGGGTATATCGTGTTAAGAAATAAATATATCTTCCATTATTTTACCACAAGGAGTGTAAGTCAATACTATATACAAATATTCTAAGTCTTTTTAGTGGGTCAAGGTCGTCTGAACATATTGCCAAAACGGGGAATAGAGCAGTAAATGATTCTCACTTTGACCACAAACTGATCTATTCCCCGCTTTGTTTTTTTTTTAACCCCTCTCATTGTTTTAACGAGTTTAGTCATCTTCTTTTTTAAGGGTCGGAGGTTCGACAAAAACGTTCCCTAATTCGTTTTGTAAGATTAAGGGGGGCAGCGGTTCCTCAGGCAGTTCAGCTTTTATAGAAGGTTCTTGAAGCTGTGTTTGAAGAAACTTAATAAATTGTATTGCCTGTCGCATTTTTGAAATCCTAGAATCACTAGGATTAGCAAATGGTACAGCGGCTTGTAATCTTTTGAATCCTTCTTTTACTTTATTTTCGTTTCTTCGCGAACGTTCTCTATGTTGTTTCGCTCTACGTTCCCAGATTACTTCCATATCAGTAGCTGATGAGTTGGATGAACCTGCTGGAGTCTCCATAGCTGACTAATGAATATGTTCTACGACGCCACGCTTATATACCCGCTTACCCCCACCTAAAAGGTTGGTGAACAGATCAATTTTTTTGGTTTGAAAAGGAATTCAAACAGAGCGAAATGTTTCTAAGTCCGTTATCTAGGTCAAGGTCGTTGTAACATTGTAAAATAAAAAAAGTGTGGACAACCTATTTACACTCTGCAGCAGATGCTACAAAGTGTAAATAGGTTGTCCACACTTTTTTTTTATTTGGAAGAAAATTTTATTTAATTTGGAATAAACTTTTTGGTCTTTTTTGTTTTTATTTATTTTTTATTTTAATGATTTCCACACAGTGTTACCTGAATCATTTCGAATTAAATAGTCCTTCTGGGAAGGCTTTTTGACGTGGAGGTCCATGCCTCTAGGTAACTCTACATAGTACAGTTTACCTTCACATTGAACCAACACTTTGCAAAGTCCTTTATTTTAACAAAGAAGTAGCGTTTGTTTTTACAAAGCCTATTAATTCGAATTTTGGTTGGCACTACTGTTGGACGTGGTGAAGAAGGAGATGCGCTATGGTTTAATTTTAAATGAAGACTGCACGCTCCTTCATTTAAAATACAACGTTTATGACAGCGATCACCTTTTTTAGCACCTTTTTTGAATATATAACTGCATTGTTGTGCAGGAAGTATGCACATCCTTTGTACAGATTTCAGTTGTTTGAATTTCTCTGAAGGAGATGAAGTGTATGTGCAGATTACTGAAGGTCTGGTTGGAGAAGATGATTGTGTGGCTGGTTGGCTTGGTCTCGACCTTGATCATGAGGATGAAGAAGCAGAAGATGTGGAAGACTTTGATGAAGATGTAGAACACCTTGAAGATGTAGAACAACTTGAAGATGTAGAAGGACTTGGAGAAACAGCACGAGAAGTTGACGGAAGAGGTGAAGGACTTGTGGAAGACGTTGACACAGCAGGTGGTGGTGGTGAACAGTTCTCCGGGACGATGTTAGCTAACATCAGAGCTGTCCGAAGGATGGATGGAACCGCAGAAGACGAAGTGGTAGAGGCGGCTGAAGACGAAGCAGAAGGTTTCAATTTGAGAGGTCGTGTCTGCTTCCTAATGTGTGCCATGGTGTGAGGTATAACAGCACAGGTAGAAGAGTGATTTTACTAGGGCTGGGGGACCCTCTTTTATACACAATGTTAGTGGTGGGGAGTGAAAGTGCTATAGGGTGGGGGTGTTAATGTTGTAACGAATAAATATATATATGTATATTTTACAATACGAGAACTTTCGAAGTCCCGAAGTGGGTCAAGGTCGTTTGATCATGTTGTCGAAACGGGGAATAGAGCAGTAAGTGGTTTTCACTTGGACCACAAACCAATCTATTCCCCGCTCTGTACGAGAATTTTCTAAGTCCCAAGGTCATCCGAACAAGTTGCCAAAACGCGGAATAGACCGGTAAGTGATTCTCACTTGGACCACAAACCGATCTATTCCCCGCTCTGTATTGGGGAAGGGGACAAAAGACAACAAACAAGAGACTGATTTTAAACAAGAGACTGATTTTAAACAAGAGGCTGATTTTATATTTCACAAACGTTTCTCAGGCTAAGATGGGTAATGTCAACCGGTTTGCGCGCCGTAATGACATAAGGTCGGTTTGGGAGCCATACCTTTTTGTAAGGGGTTAGGAAAAGGATGAGAAACAAGTTACATTACTTTTAAAATAAAGACTTTACCAACAACTATTTAAACAAATTAATCAGTTAACGTTACTTTTACAAGAACAGCAGAGGTCGGTTTTGCAAAGGTCAACAGTATCACTGAAACCCGGTGGGACGTAGACCCAAACACCCGGCGTCAGGCTGCTGCGAACCCAAGTTTTGACCAAGGTTGTTGAGGGACCTGTAGGGCCGGGAGTACATATGTTATTAGTAAATAAAGCACTTCAAACCGATACCACACACTAACATATATATTAGACTAACTACATTACCTAGCAGCAAACTACAAGCGTTATCTAACATGCTTAACAAACTAACTAAACATGCAAGGGCGCGGATCTCTTAATTGCGCGTCGGGCCCAACGCACACTTAACAGACCTACGCTGCAGCAGAGTGCAACCCACTGGGACGTATATCCAAACAACGGGCGGCAAGCTACTGCGACGAGACTGCGGACTGCTCCCGCTTATAAAGGCAAAGTGACGTCACCGAAGCGGAAGGGGGGAGGTCGAAGGGGGGAGGTCGAGGGGGGGGGCTCCGCCCCGTGACGTCAGGGGGGGGGGCTCCGCCCCGTGACGTCAGGGGGGGGGTTGTGTCGTCACGGTGGAAGGGGAACAGGATGTAGACCGGTCTTTAGCTTTCTACCCGTATATGGAAATGTCACGGTTACACTTGGCGACCCGCTTTGCTCCGTCTGGTACCTCATTCCAGCTTTGCCTTGCGAACTGTATACACCTCTGTGCTATGTCTTCTCCCATCACACCCGAGAAACTGCAACGTTTGAAGGAGACTTTGAAGAAGTCTTCGGAGAAAAGGAGTGGTTTCAAAAGACCTAGTTCTTTTAGGTCTTGTATACAAAGAAATTTTCGGAACCACCCACTTTACTTTGATCAACGGCCTTCGACGTCTTCTGCATCTCCGCCATCGACACCGCCTCGCCCTTCAGCGCCTCGACCTTTATCGCCACCTCCAACTGTTGAGGAAATAATGAAGAGGACGGCTACGGTGAAACTTACCGAGTTGGTATCGCCGCTGGAGTCTGTCACCGTCAAGTTTGCCCAGTTGAAGTTGAACGTGGAATATTTATTTGTGGGGAAGATCGGCGATGAGTACCTACTCCAACACCTCTTTGCCGGCCGTTACGTCAAGGTCCACCTTCCAAGGTCCACTCTGCCACCTCCTGAGACCGAGTGGGACTTGTTTTTGGTACGGCTGAAGGGTCAAGTAAAGTGGGTTACAAAGAAATAAAGTAAACACTGTCCACCGCTCCTTATCCACCATCTCCTTCGAACACAAACGGTCCTTTTCAGGACCACCCTAAGCATTTCAAGTTAGGGACTTGGCCTGTACATAGGCAGGAGACTGTTAGTCTCATGTTTGTGTGCAGCCCACTTTGTAAAAATTTCTAAGTCCCAAGGTCCTTGATCTTGACCTTGACCTTGAACATGACCCAAAAAAGGGGGGGTATAAAGTTTGTGCAAAGTATGTCATGTGGGTACTCAAATTACGCGGATTGATCAGACGAACAAGTTGGTGAAAACAGAATTCAAATCCGACCAAGGGTATAGCAGAAATAGCTAAAAACAACTATTTTGGAGGTTAAACCTAAATAACTTCTTTATTTACGGATTAAAGTATATCAAGTGGGTACTCAAATTACGCGGATTGATCAGACGAACAAGTTGGTGCAAACAGAATTCAGATCCGACTAAGGGTATACCAGTTATAGCTAAAAACAACTATTTTGGAGGTCAAACCTACATAACTTCTTTATTTACGGATTAAAATATATCAAGTGGGTATTCAAATTACGCGGATTGATCAGGCAAACAAGGTGGTGCAAACAAAATTCAGATCTGATCAAGGGCATAGCAGTAATAGCTAAAAAACAGCTATTTTTAAGGTCAAACCTACATAACTTCTTTATTGACGGTTTAAAATATATCAAGTGGGTACTCAAACTACGCGGATTGATCAGACGAACAAGTTAGTGCAAACAGACTTCAGATCCGACCAAGGGTATAGCAACTGTAGCGAAAAACAACTGTTTGAAGGACAAGGTAACGTTGTGGTGGGGATAGGTGTCTATCCTATTCGCTAGCACTACATCATTATACTTCCAGCTCTTGTCGGATGAACATCTACCTATATAGTTTGTGTTAACGTCTGAACATGTCACAGTTTTACAGGAATATGAGTAAGGTGTCCTTCAGTAGCCCGCTTGCCACCACCTTCTACTTCTCCGACGATGAAGATAGAATGTCTACGCTTTTAGCGGACAATGAGCGGTTCCATCGTAGAATAGCCAAGGTTGAAACACTCTTAGCCAGTTGTCTGCTGCACAAGAAGCAACACATGGAAACATGCACTAGTTTAGATCATAGTGACTGTAATATTTATACACATATAGTGTTGAGACAAATTAATTGATGTTTTCAGTTAAGGAGCTACGGTCTTGACAGTGTAAGAGTCAGACCCTAACTAATGCGTGTACGCTAGTTAGTGCGCGATGTAAAAACTTGGTGGGGGAAGTGGTGTGGTGGGGGAAGTGATGTGGTGGGGGAAGGGGCAAGTACCTAACCTACACTCAAACGCTGCATTACTATACTATCATTGGAACAGACAACACCATGAACAGCGTAAACGACAATATTTGGGGAGATGCGGTTTGTGAGGAGGAGTTGATAGCAACTCTTGACGCTACCGAGGTTGAGCAAACTACATCTCAGCAGCCAACAAGCAACATCATAAGCCGTGGCAATAACATTATTTGGGGAGGTGCGATTAGTGAGAAGGAGTTGGTGGCAACTCTTGAGACTACCGAGGTTAAGCAAGGAGCGGCGATGCAAACTATATCCCAGCAGCCTAGGACATATGAACAAGTCCTGGAGGAATATAAGAACGCGTATGATTATGCTTGCAAGAGGTGGTGTGCGCAGCCGCAATGTCCAGAGCAGGAGGATGAAATGGAAGCGGATTTTCGGCTGGTTACTAAACTAGAGGAGGAACTTCAACGAGCAGACCAACTTTTGTGCGGTGCACATGGAACCACAAATATTTTGATGGGTAACTAATGGATATTTTATTCAAGGTCTTCCTCCCCACGTCAGCTGCCATCTGCCGCGCACTTGTCGCCTGTCACCTGCCGACATTTATGTGTAAAGTGTAAAGTGTGTAAAGTGACATTTATGACTTTAAGTTCGAAAACCACAAAAAATCGGTCTATGGGAAAGGGGGTTTATGGGGGTTTTATATTTTCCAAAAATCAGTTTTTTGCATTTTTCACCCAACAATTTTTAAAACACTTAATTTTGGTTTGGACCATGATATAGAGCTTAAAAAACAAACAATATAGTATTTTAAATGATTAAACCAGGTTAAGTGGTTGCGGAGAAAAAAATAACTGCTCATAAATTCTCCCATATTAATCTTATGGGAAAAAGGTTTTTGATTTTACTCGGTTCATTTTAATGTAAACTTCACATTTGCTTTTACCAATCAGTTTAGCTCTACAAAACAATCATTTTGGTGTTTAAATTGTGATTTTACGTCCAACCGTTGCAGAGATATTCAAAGTGCTAAACACAGTACGTTGTCCAATGTTATCGTTATGGAGAATAAATAAAATTTGATATCTCCATTATTTATGAATGTATATTGATGAAACTTAGTATGTCGCTGCATGTAGTATTGGTAAATTGATATTTGCACAAAAAATTGATTTTTTGTTGATTATCCCCGTAGCAGCAAGCCTGCATACTCAGCCCTAATGTTATTATTATGGAGAATAAGTAAAGTTTTATATATCCCTTTATTATAAACATAAATAATAAATACTTAGTATCTTAACCTGGTTGAGTTCTATTGATAATTGTAAAAAAAACATATTTATTATATTCTTCGTTGCAGCAAACCTGCGTACTCAGCCCTAAAAAAATTCTATAGATCACTTATTTATTTATGTATTTTTATGAAACTTAGTAAGTGACTTTATGTGGTAGTGAGAAACATATGCATGCATTGGAAATTCGATGAGTACGCAGGTTTGTTGCGATGGGGGTGAATCATATTCCTTAATTTTAAAGTTCAATTAGTAAACCCTTAAAATTATATGACTATTTCTATTCCAGAGGGCAAGATGGCGTCTGATGAGCCTTGAAGATTTTAAACATTGGAAGTAACTATTGTTTTTGATCAGTGTATGCTAATAAATTATAGTCTTCCATTATTCTACAATTATACACGGTTTTTTACTGTAGTTATATTGATATTTATTAACAAGCTTACTTGCATTACCCAAACAATAAAAGCAATATTTTTGTGGGATACCAATGCATTTATAAAAAAATAAGAAAACATCATGTGAAATACGTTTAAATTTTGCTAAAACGGTTGGAACGAATATATAAAATACTACAAAGAAAGTAATGTCCAATCTACTCACTGCCAACGTAGTGCTAAGAATTTTAGAATAGTGAGTGGCCTTTATGAGTGTCATTCAGTAGGGGTCTCCTGGTGTGCGGCTTCTTTTCAGTTTTCCTATTGCACATTTTTCATATTTAAAATTAAATTTTAAATGTCTTACTGGTTACTCTTTTTATTTATATTCTATTAGAATATGGTTTCCAAGTAATCTCAAGTGTTTGATTATTTTTAAATATACGTACTTTAATATTAGTTAAAATCGACAATAAAATATATTTGTTCGTATGTTTATGGAACTGGTGGTTTTGAAAAGAACGATTCCAATAATTGCATAGTATTTAATTAAATATAAGCAAGTTATTAATTTGTCTATGGTACATCTTAACTAGGAACAGGATTGGCCAAATTATTATTATGATCAAGTTTTATCTTTGAAATAACGAAAAAATAAATTATCTGTTGCCACAACTCTAAGGATTTCTCTTAGACTACATGATGTTTACGAATGCTTTCAAGTGTGATTACAGTGAACCCCTATATCCATAAATTAACCTGTTCTTAGCAAGTTATACCTTCTATTTATTCACCAGGCACTAAAGGTGAAGGGGACTGGTGTCACCATCAGGGAGGACCTGACGTCTCGTCGCTAGGAGGTCTACAGGCGAGCTGTGTCGCAGTTCGGTGAGGAAGGTCTGGACCCAGGATGGCAGGGCGCTGTGGTTGGACAATAGCGGCAAGAAGGGAGTGGCGACGCGATTGGTGGACTTGTCGGCTTAGTGGCAATGCATTTATTCATCAGGCACTAAAGGTGAAGGGGACTGGTGACACCACCAGGGAGGACCTGACGTCTCGTCGCCAGGAGGTCTACCGGCGAGCTGTGTCGCAGTTCGGTGAGGAAGGTCTGGACCCAGGATGGCAGGGCGCTGTGGTTGGACAATAGCGGCAAGAAGGGAGTGGCGACGCGATTGGTGGACTTGTCGGCTTAGTGGCAATGCATTTATTCATCAGGCACTAAAGGTGAAGGGGACTGGTGACACCATCAGGGAGGACCTGACGTCTCGTCGCCAGGAGGTCTACCGGCGAGCTGTGTCGCAGTTCGGTGAGGAAGGTCTGGACCCAGGATGGCAGGGCGCTGTGGTTGGACAATAGCGGCAAGAAGGGAGTGGCGACGCGATTGGTGGACTTGTCGGCTTAGTGGCAATGCATTTATTCATCAGGCACTAAAGGTGAAGGGGACTGGTGACACCACCAGGGAGGACCTGACGTCTCGTCGCCAGGAGGTCTACCGGCGAGCTGTGTCGCAGTTCGGTGAGGAAGGTCTGGACCCAGGATGGCAGGGCGCTGTGGTTGGACAATAGCGGCAAGAAGGGAGTGGCGACGCAATTGGTGGACTTGTCGGCTTAGTGGCAATGCATTTTCTCAGGTTCCAGGTAATAAATTTTTCATATTGGTTTTAGTTAAATTAGTTTTCCAACCATTTAACTCATGAAATAAATCATAGTATTATTTCTTTATACTCATGATTTTTTTTCTTTTCGTTTTAACCATACAAATTCATTATTTAAATTTATAGAATCAAAGTTTAAAATTAATTTTTTTTTCTGTCAGCCAATGACATTATAATATATATTGTAAAGGAAATAAAATAATTCAAATCTTTAATTTCTTTCAGTGTATTGTTTATTTAGAGTTGAAGTAAAAATACAGCATTTATTGTGGCTTAAAACAGAGTAGTTCATTTATTTGTTTTTTAGATTGTTTTCCCTTATAAAATGTTTATTTGGAGTCGTAATTGCTTAGTAAAAATGTATATATTTTATTCACTTCAACTTATTTTGATTAATTTATTCGCTCAAGTGAAGCATACAAACAGTCTACTCAATTTATAGTTGTTTCTAGTTGTAGGAAATAATTTATAATTTATGGTATTTAAACTTCCATTCTTTAAATTATTTGTTTGTTACATTACTGATTTTAAATGCTGTTTTTTTATTTCTTTATTTCGTGGTTTCATTGTTATTAAATTTGGAGCCTCATTGAACGTACTCCTAAGCTGTTTTGTAAGTTTAATTAATCTGTTTTGTCTTAATTCAATTTTTAGGATGTTTGTATGTGTGTGTGAGTGTGAATGAGTTAGTGATTCCGTCGTGGACGGCCGTCTAGGATGCACCTGTCGTGGCGCCCCGCGACGGGGTGGCGGAAAACTGCCCCCAGAAAAGTAACCCCATGAAAAAACTCCTACGTCCTTTTGACGTCAGAGGTTTGGGGGTAGTTTTCTGGCCGTGAAATTTAAGAATAGATAAATTATTGCGTATTTTACTAATGCATTATTTCACGGTTGAAGTAGTTGAATTAAGTGGTGGTGATTTAATAAAAATACCAGTAAAGCTTAGACCGGAAAACTATCCCCAGAAATCTACTCCCGGAAATGTAACCCCAGAAAACTGCCCCCAGAGTGCCCGTCACAGCGCTGGGCGCAGAGCTGTCGGCCCGTAAGTCTATTCACCCGCTTCCTCGAATCCGGCCCTAAATTATAGCCGCTTGGCCACATACCACTACCTTCACAGTACCAGTTGGATTATATTATATCACTTATTTTAAAAACATAAGGAAAACTGATATTATATTTTGCATCGTCTTAAAAATTTGATAATTATGATACCAAACTTCGCCTAGATCTGACAACATTTACTTTGTTCTTGACTTGATGCTAGTAGTAATTTAACGTAAGACACCTTTGACACCTATGGAAAGTTTATGATCCACTCTTAAAAATCTGAACTATTTTATCATATACTCTAATATGAGGAAGGTTTGTATGCTTGCTTGCTTGTTTGCAAATCTGATTCCAAAAAAGGCTACAACGATTTCCTTCACTACAACGAATTAACTAATGTATGGGTCGAAAATAAGTTCTAGACAGGTCTCATCCCCCAGAAAAATCTAGTGATGTTAAAAAACTAATTTGAAAAGTTAAACAAATTAACATTACGGAGTTTAAAATAAAACCAAATAATTATACCATAATCCAGGCAAATGTGAGTTTTACCTGGAAAGTTTCGCGGAAGTTTTGGTTTTTGATATGTCGTATGCATTTTTGGGTGCTGAATATGAATTTAAACTTTACGTGAAGATATATTTTAGCTACTAAAGCCGCCATTTTAAAAAAATCGTAAAAATTGGACAAAAATCCAGTTTTATTGAAATATCTCGTTAAATATTTGTTTTAGAGCCTAATGTTTAAGATACTATATTAAAGACGACAAAATAAACAACTTTCGTTATTATGAATTTTGTGTTGCAATGGATAATTACGCCGCTAGAGCGCGCCGCATTTTGTTATAGATTTTGCAAGTCTATAATCCCCTCATAACCCTCATCTGTGATTTTCAAGTTTGTATTTTGCAAACTATGTGGTTCCGCGCCGGTTTACGAGTAAAACGCAAGTAGACAAAATAAGCTATAATAGTATTCTTCGTGTGTTAATATTGAACAATTATTTACGGCTTAGCATACAATTTAATTAGTAAGGACAAGGCGTCAAGATTAGATTCAGATTCAGATTAATTTATTACGGTTTTTAAATGTTTAAAAAGACTTTTGTGTACATGGCTTCATGTCTAGTTTATACTTTTTTATTATTAAGTTCAACAAAATTATTTTGTCTTTCTTTTGGGGGGTCTACAGTTTGAATCAATTTGGTAATTTAGAACACGTTGTATAATCTTTATTTGTATTTTTTAACCGTTAAAAATACCCCTGTCACTGTAAACCTGCGTAATAACCGATTTTAAATACAAATGTATACTTTACTACTCCTTAAAGCGTCTTACCAAGTTATATTAAAATGTATACTACATTTGATGACCACCAAAATGTATATATTCTTAGATAAATTAGATATAAAATCATTTATATCACCCATAAGAATATTATTGGACAACATTTACGAAGGTTGTGTTCAACTGGCAATATAAGGATCATTGTACTTTACAACTGCTATTACTGTAGAACTAGAATACTGAAACTTGGACCATTTATAGAAAATTACAAAAGATAATTTTAAACCCCTAACATTAACTAATTATCAACTCTAACTATTTATAATGTAAATAATGTTTCAGCTTTGTTTATACTTTGGCATGTACTAGCGATCAGCCAGAGGTCGAAACAAAAATTCCAAAAATGTGTGCACAGTGAAATATTTGTACAAGGGTGAAAATCAGGTTTGAAACCTGGCTATACAGACTTTCATATTGAGCTACTATCTACAAGTATTGAGGAATTCATCGCTTTATAAGGTTTATATTCCATTGGTGAATTTTGCTACGTTAAAGAATAAATATATTAGGTTCCCTCGTCTTTTAATGGAACAACGATAACATTATATATTCCATTGGCGATTTTTGTTATGTTTCACAAATAAATGCATCCTCGGCTTGTCATGGGGCCACAAAACAGTCTCATTTTGTAGGTTTTGGGGTGGTTCTACACGGGACTGTACTTAAACCTAATTTCAACCCTTTTGCATGGGTGAACATTGACCGCATTACCAATCGAGCTGTCCACCTACTAATATTGTTTAAAATACTATCAAAACAAACATTACATTTCAGGCTAAGATAATGGCCATTCACTGATCAATGCTCGGTCCTCCCGGTACTTTAATCTATTTATGGGCATAGGAATAAAGTAAAATTGATGTTAGGGAATTGAAACCTGTAAACATGGTTTAACTTTTACCCCGCGGACTGTGGACCCGGCTATCCGCGACCTCATCAGATCTTGTACCCGATTGATTGTCGCTGTCGCACAAGTTTTTATGGCCCACACGTCTAACCCTTGTCAACCGGTCTTGTACCCGAATGTCGCATGTACCCGATTGTCGCTGTACCCGATTGTCGCGACACCTGTAGGTTCGGTTATAGTTTTAATAATAGTTTTATTAAAATGTGTCAATGGCGTGTCAAGAAAATTCACCTTTTATAGTTAAATTCAAAAGCAGTAGTTTATTATACGAGGCATGTTGTAAAAGTAATACCGTTTTTGAATACCGCCGTTGTAGCGTTGCAGTTGGCATTCCTGCATGCTGCGCTGTGTACCTGTATCTATTCGCAAACCTTGGACGCAACTACGGCAAACATCTACCGGATTTTCATTTGTTTGTGACCATTTATAATGTCACCGACGATTAAGGTACCCGCCGACTGTGAAGTCACGCTGTGATTCAATCTGTGTTAACGTAGTGAAAGCGGATGAAATTCATCACGCTATTAGCGAAGTGTATAGCGAAGTGTTAGACACCTTTAGCATCAAGAAGCTATTCGACACCTGTGACAAATTGGCTTTAAAAGTCATCACTTCCTCCTCGTACCGCTCAAGAGATGTCAACTCACTCCCCAAACGCTTGGTTTTGTGCCCCTTGGTCAACATTTTTGAAGCGTGAGCACAACTTTTAATTATTTAGTCGTTCATTAATAATTGTACAAAAAAACATTCTTTACATGAAAAAAAACTTATAAGATAGCGACGGAAGTAGAGGGTATTGGACAGTATTTTGAGAGGCGAGGGTGAGGGAGTGACGTCACAGTCCCCCTCATTTGCATAGGAATGACCTCCCCCCTTTTACTCAATTTGCTTTCCCCACCCCCATTTACTCACTTTGCTCCCCCCTCCCTCCCCTTGGTGGACCACCAATTAAATGAGCAGTGTCGATGTGTCCAAGGTCACATTGCTCCTACTGCGCAGTTGCTCTTTCTACGCAGTTGTGTGACCCACTTTAGAGAACAATAGACTTCCTGGAACTGGAGACTGGTGCCGAGTTGGCGGTTTAAACAATTCCTAAAACTCGTGCGTTTTTGTTCTCGAAGGTTCTAGACGTTTCCTGTCGTGTCTGGTATTTTTTTACGCGTCGCTCCAGAATCTTCCACTACATCTTTAGTTCCGATAAAATCACGTGACCAGCGCCCACCCTCTTTCACCGGGACTCTCCCGCGCTCAGTTAAGTCTGGTGTTTCGAAGCGGCAGCAGCGAAATGTAGGTTTTATCTCATTGCAACACAATGGACGTAACACAACATATTGCAACATTAAAACGATTAGCAGCATTAGGCATGATGAAACATCGTCTTGGCTGGAACTTGAAATAGATAATCTCCTGCGTACATTACAAGAGTACATTGACGGTACCGAGTGGCGAATTGTTTACACGGGAGAAGTACGCCGACTAAACGAAGTGATGAACGAGAGGCACCAAATAATCTACGAAACATATAAGAAATGTGAAGTGTATCAATATAGATTGGGTTATGCTACAGTGCATGAATGTGAACAATTTATTGGATGTTTGCGAGTGATGAAAGACGGATACACACCTCTGGAAAACAAAACAGTGGAGCGTTGTTTCTGTTGCGGAATGGAAGCATCGCTTAGCCTAGAAGGTATTATAAAAATCATCCCGGAATTTCAGTTTTACCTGTTTACGGATTAAGTTTCAAATAAATACTGTTTCCTTTTCTACTCTCCTTTTCATTGTATTTAGATAAAAAATAATAAAAATAAATACATATTCAAATCGGTCAATAGTCCAACCGTTGGCGGCAGTCTACCATCGCAGGTGGATATCAACGCTGACAGTTCCGTTCGTCACTTACGCTGGGATGGAAAGCGCGGATGACGCAAGAAGAGCGATAACAGCGTCAATGAACAAATTGTGGCGATTTAAACGTTACGGCTTACACGAAAGACTCGCAGTGAAGAGTGTGCTAGAACGAGTGAGGAACGCATTTTTTGAGCAGAAATTCCACATGGAAGGACCTTATAATGAAAAAAACAACAAAAAAAAAGAAAAACTGTTAAGTTTAATGAGAAGCTAAATACGCGTTACACTTACGAATCGTGCAAGGACGATTAACAACAGTTATCTTGGATGCAAATCGCGCTCGATGAAATGAGATTTCGTAGAAAATTTGAATCCATGTTGGAAGAGAAAATGAAACATTTAGTCTGTTGCGACAGGATGTGTCACGAAACATGCGTCACGCGGTTTACTTCAAGCGTCTATCATCACGGTTCGCATCAGTTGTACGACAGCAGTTGTACGGTGCGGACGTGAACATGAACGCTTACGGCTCCACGGACGAGTACATCAAATCGTTAAAAAACGAGATCGAAACCATGAACGATAACGCGATTGCATCACCTTCACCATCACCACCACTCCAGTCGACACCTGTTACCTCCGGCAAGAAGAGAATAACACCGGATTCGCTCGAAGGGGAAACGAAGAAACCGGGCTGGGTGCAAAAGCCTGCTGCGGACTATCCCGTAGTGTCTTGGGTGGACAACGGAAACGTGTTCGTGGTTCAGAATCCTGCAAACAACGGGTGGTTGTTATTGAAAATGCAACTGTATGACGGTTCGGAAATGGTCTACATGTGAGGTTTATTTTTTGACAATAACAGTGATGAGTACACAAGTGTCATGGACTTGATAGATAAACTGGAAAAGTTGCGGGTCGATAAAACGACCGGCGTTCAAAAAATCATGGGCTTGACTCAAACTGTCGCACCGAGCCATAACGATTACACAACACCATCACCTAAAAAGCACGCAAAATCTTCACGCCAAAAACGACAGAACCCCACATCCCATTAGAGCCGATTTCCAGGAATCTAAATAATAGACCGTTAAGTTGAAACCTGTCAGAACAATTAATCAACAGAACAATAGAACACCTGCGCCGAGTTCCAAGAAAGTAAACAATAGATCAACATGTCGAGACCTGTCGGACTACCCACCGCGTCAACCTTCTAGAATTCCGGGAAACGCAGGTGATTAAACAATAGACGGACACGTCGAAACCTCTCAGAAAGTTCTAGAAACGCGTATCTCAGAAACAATAGAAACCAGTCGAGCGCCATTGAGCGGGAACATCTCCCGCCCTGACCACATCATTCTTTGCCAAACCTTCGTGCCGAGCAGACGTATTACCTGCAGCACTACAGTTCAAGATGTCGAGCGATAACAAGTTGCACTGATGTGAAGACCCAGCTGCAATACTCCACTGCTGCGTTAGAACCTCCATCACCGCAACCAACACCGCAGCCACTATCAAACAAGGGAGTGGCAGTAGCAGCAGCAACGGCTACAGACCTGAAGACGTCATTGAACACTTGTAAATCAAACTCTCCGTCGTACACTAGGATAGCGAACCAACGTGAAAAATGCGATTACGTCATCCGTTCGTTCGAGAGAGTCGACACCCCATTCGGTGAAACGGTAGTCGTCATCCTGGAGGGAAAAGTCGGAGATGATTATAACCTGAGGGTCTACCTGCCGAGACGCTTCAACCCTGCCATCAACGATCAAGACATCAAATTATACAACGCGGGATTCGGGGAGGGCTTCGACTGGTGAAACACAATCCGCAGCAGCCAGGCAGCACATTCACGTCATTGGAATAATTTGTATAAAGGAAAATAATATTGTAAAGCAAGAAAAAGAATAAATTAAATTTAAATATTATAATTTTGATAGGTTTTGTAAGTCAATACGTATATTCACATTCAGAGCATAAATCGTTGTTAATTTATTTATTTTCCCAAATTTCCTCTTTAGCATAAATTAGCTTGTAGTGTGTGAGTCAGTGGTCAGTAGTCGAGATGGACTTGAGGTGGAAACATCCGTTCTCTGCAGTAGTGGCAGGTCCATCGGGTTGGTTCCCTGCAATAGTGGCAGGTCCTTCGGGTTGCGGTAAGTCACGGTTTATTTCTCACGCCACGGAGATGGGCGAAACACCGTTTTCCATCAACGCGATCAATTTAAAAATGCATTAATTTAAGATTTACATTGATACGCAAGGTAAAGTTCAAAAGTGACCAGGTTTCTAGACAAGTTCAGCTGGATTATTCAGTGGTAAAATTGCATAATAGAATGTTACTAATGTTTTCCAACTAGAGTCAGAGCCAGATAACTTTCGATCAACGCATTATCTCAGGAGAGAATACTTGCTTAACCGGATAAGTATTTCTCAAAATTGTCCTTATACCTTATGGAAAGTAATCATGATTTCAATCCTTATAGCCCTTTAAACCCCTTTAAGCCCTTTAAACAAGTATTTTTGAAGGATATAAATGAAGTTTGCAGATACAAACTCTGTCTCAGAGCTGTTTAATTAATTTTTTGCTGGGATAGGGCGTGGGTCTGAAAATAGTAACCCTCCAAAGCCTGGAACTTTATTCCGTTCATGTAGAAAACATTGTTTTTGCCATCTACATCTGAAGTGGAGCCTTGCATATGCTGTTTTATTTGGGGATATGAAGTAACGACTACTGCATGCATATTCAAAATGCAAAAGAGGCATTGAGAGTCATATTTTATTGATGTCATCAAAGTCTCGTAAAGGCATTTTTAAGATAAAATAATATTCTAACTTTCCGTTACCAATATAATTTGGAATCAAAATTTTTAATAACATAAAATTATAGCTTTTTTAAACAAAGTCCTCCTCATTCAACTTGCCCCCTAAAAACCACCAGATCCTACCCCAATCCACCACGTTTTTTCAAAAGCAAGTTTTGTGTTCATCAATAATAGGTGTGTGCGAGTACTCATATATCGAATTTTTTATCGAGCCGAGTTTCCAATACTCGACTCGACTCGAGATATTGCAAACAACTCGTGAGTTCGAGCCGAGTTTTTTATACAGTAGTTGATTAACCACTCAACCCGTCTCATATGACAGTTATAAAAGCAATAAATCCGCCCGAGTCGAGGTTAAAACGAATTAGATTGTTCTCTGTACGTTTTACAAAATAAATCTAACATTACTTCATATGACGTTGGCTTTGTCTAAGAAAAATCAGTGATATTCAATTTGAATTACCAATGTGACAGTACACGTATCCGAATCTACTTTTGCGCTCCGCGCCGAGGTAGTACCACCTCGAACTAAAAAGAAGTCCGGGCTCAGTCGAAGTTCTCTGACGTCACTGTCTTGAGGGACATAAACTTAGGATCTTTTTTCCACGGTTTTTACTTGCTGTCGAGCTTATTCCAGCCAACGCAATGTGAACAATATTCAAAGTGAACTTAAACATTCATTGTGGTTTTAATTTTTACTCTAATGATTGAAAAGTGGAAATCGGTTGCCTAACTCATGTGTATGGATATCGATTATATATTTCATATTTTTACTTTATACGTCACAATTATTGTACTTTGGCGTTTTGTTCGCCATTCATTTACCGCGAGATTGCCGTTTTATTTTTGTAAAGTCAACTGGAGTTGAATCGTTCAAGTTGAAGATTTGTTGTAGTCCGGAACTCTGTAATGTTATTTTACAAACGTTTCGACAACGAATTGAATCTCTTTGTCGGCGACGTTCAAACGATGCGATCAATATGGCGTAGTGGAGTTTAGGCTATTATTTACTGTAGGCTATTTTAGTTTATTGTTTAATTTTGGTAATATATACAAGGTGCAAAAAATTAACATCAAATAAAAAGGAATGACAAAGGTAAGTTCAAGTGAGTTATTCTTATAGGTAGGCCTATTTAATTTGAATCATGAATTTTGTTAGAAACTAGTCTTGAAATGTATATACTATGAATCTATGAATAACAAATTAAAATAATTATACTATTAACATTTCATTTTATTAATGCTGATCATGAATAAAACTTTTGTAACCAGTCTCTCCTCTTCTTAAAAAAATCGACTCGAAAAAAGCTTGAAACTCGCGTGTTTTTTTCTAAACTCTACTTGACTCGACTTTAAAAATCACTACTCGCACACCTAATCAATAAAGTTGTATTATAGCCTTCCAAATAAGTATAGATTGTTAATATTTTAAAATATTCAAGAAGAGAGTAACAGAATTGTTAGTTGCTAAGAAGTATTACAGTATGTAATACTGTACCATACATACAGGGTGTACATACAGGGTGAGTCAGACCACCCGTCCAGCACCTTTAACGGGAGAACGGTTTGGTCTAAAGACATCAAACGAAATTCTTCTCCACTAAAACGCATATGGGCAATATATTAAAAATATTTTAATCAAAATCGTTGGATAAAATTTTCCAAAACTGAACATTCACAGTCACGGTCACGGGTTCGAATCTCAAAATTATCTTATGTAAAAATAGAGAAAATTATACATCCTTTATAGGTCTCGTTAAATTAAACATTTTTGAGAAAAATAATTCACTTAACTTTATCAATTTTAAAATGGCGGCCATTTTATAACATATTGAAACATTTAACATATTGAGATTTACGTGATACCCTGTATTTTTTAAACCACTACTCGTATATTTTTCCGACTCAAATTTACTACTCGTGATGACCTCAGCTTTACTCTGGTGTGATACATGACTGGCTTTTTGAGAAAATCTAATTTTAAATAAAATATTTGTTTAATGCCCAAATGCTTACAATTAAAAAAGTCAAATAGTAGTGTATGCTAAAAAAACATGCCATTGAACATTTCCTGTAAATCCTAGCAACTTTCCAATTTACACCAACCTTGTATCTTTTTTCGTTATTCTGCCATCAGTAAAAACCGTTATTTTCCTACATGATATGCATAATTATTTGCATAACACTTGCATGTAATCTGTGGCCTCATTCAGTTTATGTGTTATGTACAATCTATGTTCACTTTTCCACTCAAGATAAAAATATATTTCAAAAACTAAATTGTTTCTTTTTTAAACTCTACAACATGAAGACATGAAGAAAACTGAAATTTATTTCTTTAAATCAACAGTGGTTATATGAGCACAAGTGCGGTTTACATATTTACGCTGTGTTCACCCACATCTCACGTCTTCCATACAATCAACTCAGACATTCAGATTTCGCGGGTACGTGTCCTGATACAAATGCAGCTCGCTTACTTGTGTTACGCTTTCTAGCGTTCTTTTTCAGTTCTATATTTCAGTTCACATATATTTATCAATATTTTAATATTATAATATTGTTCAACCTTTAATATTTCGTTGATTAAAACTATAAAACACGTAAGAAGTGCCAAACTGAAATAACTAAAACAATAAAATGGTGTTGTGAAACAAGGTCATTAAATGTTTTTTTAAGTAAACTTTATTCTAGCTCAAGAGTTCTTTAAGCAAATAATCTTTAGAGTAAACCCTAACCAATGCAGCTACAACATTAGCTCTTAAACTCACTCTGAGAACCAATCCTCAATTAAATAAAACACAACACTATAAGTGACTTATGTTTAGCGGTTCCCGACATGTTTGAAACGAAAACACTGTTTAAGAAATAAATCTTTCAATTTAAAAATCATTCAATACTATTTCCAATATAAATATAAATGTTATTCAACTATAATACACAACGAATATAAATTACTAATGGTTTAACTATGTTGCATCAATATTGAGATTTTGTTGTACTTTCATTCATCATCATAATTTTTCCTAATATAACAAAAGTTTAGTCTAATGCAACGTTAAACGATTTAAAAGTTTTAATTATCTCGAATAGTTTGATTTATTATTGTAATTGTTTAGCTTAACATTACATGCTTAATTTTAACTATAAATTGATATAGAAGTCAAATGATCTAACAAAGATCAGATGATGACAACTATTTTTATAAGCAATCTTTAGTGAAGCAGACCATTATGTGAACTGAACTCACAATAGTTATGTTTTTCAAGCTTACTTTCAAGAAAATCCTGGTCAACCTACTATAAACTGTTACCAGGGTAGTGTTTGTCAACATTCTAGCAAGAGAGAAGATTCCAGCAAAACCAGTTGTACACGTTTATATACCTTTGTTGGAATAAATGTAATTATTTAGTACAATAACAGATAAATAAATACTAACTTTACCAATTCATCACTTTACCTTCTATCAAATTGTTTCCCCATTTATAGGCATTACATTTTCATCGTGTAAACACGAATATTAAATAATAACAGTACTATTGATGCAACTGCACTCTCTTCCGTCTGTATTTGAATATTGAGTCCGGAGCTATGCTAGCAAGGTTGAACTAAATAAACACAACCGTTTCTTGGAAGATATTTTAAACCATTTACTTTTAACTCCGTGTTTTATTGACTTTACTATGAAGGCATTTTGAAAGCTAATAACTGATAACTGATTAATTTATAACTTACATATCTTATATAATTATAACTCAGACCCTTAACATGAAAAACAACTAAACTCAATAAAAATTACTTGAAACATTGTTGTCATTATTAATTATTAAAATAAGTAACCTACATGACAATCGTAAATTATTATTATAATAATAAATTAACATTGTCCATTAATGATAGTACTGTCTGTATGATGTTGTAGTGACTGAGCCAAACGCGTTATTCAGAGAATGCGGTACAGAAGACGGTTCCATGATTCAAACCATTCAATTATCCAGAGGCTAAGATGTTTGTTGGTGATATGCAAATGTACAACTCCGCAGAGCGGTGGAGTCTCAGGTTTGATTTAGTCGCAGAATAATCCTCTTTATGAAACATACATTTAAAGCAGAATTATGTTAGTTAACCAAAAGATCTGTATTATTTTATATGCTCAAATATCTGTTAGTTCGAATTACATTTAAAACCATTATTAGATATACTACATTATTAAATAAATATTTAATAGGTAGTGAAATGGAATCATTATTTCAATATTTGGTAAAGGTTTGTTTGTAACAAAATTATCATCCAGGTTTACTCAAAATATGACTAAGCATATCATGAAAATTATAACTACAGTAACAATAACTGTATTTGGTAGAAATGCAATCAGTAGTATTAGAATCAATTTAGAGTTATAGTTACAATGTACTGTACTGGATGTGAATCCGGCCGATAACAACTTGAGGGTGTTTGGGGAGTTGAATTTGTATTCAGTAATTCAACTTATTGAAATCATTCCTTCCCATCGTGGATACTAACATAAAGAAAAACATTACTTACTAAAAAATAGATTGATCAAAATAATTATTTTACATTTTCTCTATTTTTCACCGTACACGAATTATCTTTATGATAACTTCTATAGCGCTCACAAGGAATGTTGGTTTCTTACTAAATTATTTTTAGGTTCACGGTAGTGAGGTAACAAAGTAAATCTTGATGATATTAAACTTGTTATTGTTATAAGTATTAATGGGTCTACACTGTCAACTCGGCGAGATTGGTTGTTTTGCTTGGCACGCTGAGGATCATGTGCCGTGTCCCAGCTTATCTGTTGCATCGAAGATTACCTCCATTTCATACTTCTGACCTACGATCGGACAGACGGTCAATGGGTTATCAATGTCATTCCGGTCCCTTGAAGGGCTCAGTGTTCAGCCCGGATCTTTCTGATGTCTCTTCAAGCTTCTCAAGATCCGTCTGTCGAGATGGTTGCCGGAGTAATCCCTGTCAAACATGTAACAGCGGAGAGAAATGTGAGTTACCAGAGACAAGAAGATATTGGCAACGAAAGCCGAGGAGCGCTCCCTCACCTACTAGCAATGGCGGGAAAACAGGTATCAATAGTTGAGTGGACGATGGTCTGCCAGCCTCGGTCCAACCATGGTCGGCGAGTTGGACTTCAAACAGTTTCTGTCAAGTCAAGGTTATTTTTGGTCGTACGTGTACAGGATTGGCAAGGTCGGTTCACAGTCTACATATACTGTCCGTACGTTTTCGGTGACGTGACGCAAAACCAGTGGCGAATACGGACTATAGTTTTTTGTTTGTTTTTTTTCTTTGGGGTTGGGGTTATGGGTTATGAGTGAAAAAAAATATAAACTGTCAAAATACAATAACCTTTACGGTGGGGAATGGGCAAAATACGTGAAGGTCTCAGGGTTTTTTTGGGGGGGTGAGGGGGTCATGACCTCCATGATCTCCCCCAGTATCCGCTTCTGTGCGGAACACACTTTCTACTAATGTTCACGTTCAAACGATCACTTGGAGTGGATTCGGTTGTGCGTTAGGGTGGTGGAGGGTGTGGACATTTGGGACCGTGTGCCTAAGTGTCCATATAAATATTCTGTGAAAACGTGATAAAAAATCACATACGGTATCTATAAATACGTAATCATAGAATACAAAACTGATGAGTCAATAGAGGTTAATGGTCATGATTATCGTGTTATACTAGCATGAGTCTCACATTAGGTTAGCCATCTGATTGCGTAACTGAAGTTTTCTACCTCAGCCTTGATAAAATGTAATAAATTAACTAGTAAGGTTTTGTTTTTTTAAACATTTTTTAATGTATAATTTAAGTTATTGTATTAAGACCTTACATTTATATAATGAATGTATGGACTATGGGACTGGCTAATCTTGTACTAAATATATACAACTAGAGATTATTCAGAATTAAGATAATGGATAAAGTTTATAAACCAATTAAATGCTTATAGCAATTACGTATTATGTGCTATAGTTTATTAGTGTACGTTTTTGTTCTACTATTTTGGAAAATAGTTTATTTTTCACTGCTGAGTATCATAAATTTGAGAGTACGAATAAAACGTGTATTGGTTTGAATAGCATGTTCTACTTGATTATACAAATATAGAACTTTAAAACCATTGAGTAATAAAATATATACTTAAACTCTAATCGAAATATAATAATGCATGTCTAGTGGTACAAAATTGGTTTTATAAAATGCATACATTCTCACAAGCTTACATAAAAAACATTGATCAACATTGGCAATATTGACAAAATATTATCGAAATCACAACATACAGTAATATCCGATCAAATCTCTGCGTTAAATCAAATTGTTGTGTGAAGGTACCAAGCTACAGTTTTCTAGGGACACATCGAGCGTTTTGATCGGCGTGACACATGTTGCGTTACCAGTCCCCCAGGGGTCACAGAACAGCTAATAAGTAGTTTAAATGCATTGCAGGCCCTCCGTTCTTTTGGTATCAGCAACATGCTTACCTTGTATTTACGTTGGTACGAATATTACCCATTTGTTCAACAAATATTTTAAAAATATTGCAGTACCTGGAATTATACAGTTACAAAATTATCTTTACAAAATATTATACTTACACTATAATATACAGCTATACAGTGATGCTTTACTATACTATCCTGGATAGCTTTCTCCAGGATAGGCAATATTTAGTCTAACATCTACGGCCCACTCAAACAAGCTTCCACACCAGTATTAATTAAATTCATGCAAAATACATAATATACGGTTACAGTTATTTTACAGTTACAAATAGTTTGGTGGCTGGAATTTGTTTCACCATACCAAATTGGTATCTATTTATTGTTGCAATGAGATACAGGTATTACCCCGATTACTACTAATCTTAATTATTTACTGAACTCAAATTTGTTAAATGTATTAATACAACAATGTAGCTTACACCTTATTCGATAATAAGTTATAAGTAACGAAGGCGGGAATTACCCCTAATCTTGCTCTGCTCTGTTTTGCATTGTCTTATTTGTTTAATTTGTTCATGCTGAGCAAAATTAAACAATATGAACATATGGACCTATGTTAAACGTAAACAAAACAGTCATTTAAATCTCATGTGTACATGTAAACAAATCAGAAATGTTTAAATCGTCGTGCTTTTTGGGGGGAATCTTTTACATTATTTCTCGTTTCTTGGTAACTCTTAGGAAATAGTACTATTTTTTACTACTGAGTCCCTTTTATCAATACCTTTAATTTGAGCCCCTCCCATCATACTGCGATTAGTCAAACTCCCACTGTATCCAGTTCAAAATTTCGTTTACAGAATTATATTTAAGAAATGCTATATAATAAGTAATCAACACCAAGTACTAAATTATGATTTGTAGTAAATATTTCAAATAATATTACTATAGTTTTGACATTGTATTTACTAATAAAGCTTCAAAGGCAGTAAATTACCGTAATGATGCCTGAAATTTATCAGGACATAAAGTATAATTTGGTTTGAATACTCAAAATTCATAATAAGGTTAAAAAAGTTATACAAACAACTTATAAGAGATTGGTATTTTGAATAATAAATAATGTTGGATTAAAAAACTGAAAGTCAGTAAACAAGATAGCAGCAGGTGCAGGTATAAACTGAGGTACATAAAACAGTTTAACGGCGACCCGCTAACGGTCCCCGCGAGTCCTTTACTTGACTGAGTTATGTACATTCTCTAAATAATTTTTCAGCTAGATTAGATATTACTTTGTGATTCTTAAACATTGTTGCGAATATTTTTGGTCTTCAAGCAATAAATATTCTTATAATTAAATGTTTAAATCTTTTTTACGATTATTATTTTTATCTGATCTTAGACTTACCCATGCATCTAACTGATCCTCCCTCTGGAAAACGAAGAAAAAACTAAGCATGGTGCATCAGAAGAGTGCTCAATATTTAATATAAACATACTTGTAATGATAGTAATCTACATTAGTACTTCTTTCGTTAATTTATAATGAAATATGCATCCTATAAATTCCTTAAATTGCTACCGGTCTGAGATATTAAATTAGACAAACTATCTTAAGACAAAATTGGTGATAAGGAATATTTGCTTTGTTTTGATTTGATTAAAGTATTGATTAACGGCAAAGAAAAACTAAGTTGGTAATTTATTGCTTTTAAAACCCCAGTATTTTGTGATTTGTTGATTTGTGCAGCGTTGCTGGTGCCGAAGTGGCGGGCGTCGTCCATTATTTAAAACTCCGAATCATGTTTTCATGGATTTACATTGTAGTATTTGGTAGATTACGTATAGAGTAAGATTTGCGCTATAATTTATTTGTTTCACACCAACTCTTACAAATTGTAAGCCATGTATGTATGATCGGGAAAAGTTATTTACAAATCCAAATTGTACTTACAATTGATTAACCTAACTATTACTAGTTGAATTCGATTTATGTTTTCTTCAGTTCACAATTGTATCGGTTAAACAATACGAATACTTTTAGTGAAACGAGTGTTTTATTTTTTATAATGGGTATAGAGATTTTGAGTTTTTGGGCCCAAAAGGTCAGAAAATCCCCGGATCTAAAATTATGCAAATTAGTGAGGCGGAAGTTTTAAGCCCTCTCTCACCATTCTAGCACAAATATTTACCGAGTTATTAAAGAAAATGTACATCGACTAAACACAGTACGTTTTCGTATGAAGATTTTAAATAGAAAAGCCTGTTATTCATAGGTTTGTGTAGTTTTAGCGAATTTCCCCTATAGGGAAGAAGCTATTACCGTAGTCGGCATGGTAAGACCTAGGCCCGGGACCATGATAACTTTTCGTTTTGAGGTCCCCAGACCCCAAAAACACCATTCGTTCGAAACTGTATATATATATATATGTGTGTGTGTCCGTGGGTGCGATAACTCTCGTAAAAAAGGTCCGATTTTGATGAAATTTTGTACAAACGTGTAAAGCAGCATTTATGACTTTAAGTTCGAAAACCAGACGGATCGACCTATCGGAGGGGGTATTTTGGGGGGGTTTTGTACCCCAAAAATGGGTTTTTTGAGTTTTTTACATACAATTTTTGAAAAAGTAAAATTTTATTTTTTCCCATTGGAATCAGCTTAAAAAGACGCACAATTTGATGTTTTAATCATTGCTCTACGTCAATTGGTTACTGAGATATTGCAAGTGCTAAACACAGTACGTTGTCCAATGTTATTCTTATGGAGAATAAGAAAAATTGTATATCTCGCTTATTTATCAACTTATCCTGACAAAACTTGGTATATTGCTTCATTTCATTGTGCTATATTGATATTTGCACAAAAATCCATTTTTTGCCCGATAGTTCCCGTAGCAGCAAACCTGCATACTCAGCCCCATGTTATTCTTATGGAAAATAAGTAACGTGTTATCTTGTTTAATTATGAACATAAATTAATAGAACTTGGAATGTGGCTTACCTAGTTGAGTTATATTGATATTTGTATAAAAGCCCATTTTTAGTGTTCCTTATTTCAGCAAACCTACATACTCAGCCGCCATGTTATTCTTATGGAGAATAATTAAAATGTCATAAATGTTTTATTTATGAATGTATATTGATGAAACTTGGTATGTGGCTTTATGTGGTATTAAGATAAATTAATATGCATTGGAAATTCGCTGAGTATGCAGGTTTGCTGCTACGGGGGTATCATTTTATCGTCCCCAGTATCCTCACGCCTAATTTCCATACTGACTGGACCTTCTCCTAACGTTATAATGTGCAACATTGTATTCCCAACATTGCAGGTAAATAGATCCAGGAGCATCAGAACAGCAAAAAAATAAACTATTTTCAGATTTAGATAAAATTGGAATGAATGTATGTTTTAACACTGGTTTTGATTTTTAAAAGTTTTTATGTGGAAATTCACTTCCCTCTCGTCCCGGTGCTGCGTGTGAACTCGATTTTTATTTTAGCTATTCTAAAGTTTTTTTTTCAGTATAATTGAAGGGTTTTTAAAAGATATTTTATGTAGTTTGTTATATAGACGCCATAGTATCAGTATCATCATCGTCACTGCAAATATCATTATGTTAGTCTTAAATAGACGTAAGTACGATAGTACGCACGTCAGGTACTAACAACAAAGTCCATAGTAAACTAGTGTGATAAATTAAAGTTTTAGGTAACTTTATCTAAAGCTTACAGTTTTATAAAAATTAAATGAAGTTACCTGTTGAAAAAATAAATAAAATCTCGTAGCAATATTATAACTACAATGTAGACTATTACAAAAAAGCATGCTTAAGTTGAGAAGATAAGACAATATGAAAACTTTGTTAATGCTTGCTAAGTAAGTGTTAAAACACACAGCCAGAGTCTGCAAGCTACGAGAATCTTGTTTTACAAAGTAGTGGTAAATGTATAAGACATTTTCATGATTGAAACCAATAAATTATCACGTCTGCGACGGGAGATACCCCGGGATGCAAATGAACCACTCCGTACAGGAGTGGAGTAACAGCTCTAGCTTCTCAGTGTCTCTTATTTAGAACATTATTATTTAAGTACGTATTTTGCACTTCCTTCATAAGATGAAGGCAATGCTTTATATTCACGAACGTGGCGTTAAATGAGATACTTTAATATACATTTTGATACTTTTTATACATATCAATAATTGTGTTTAATACATTTTGGGTTATGGATTTTATGGTAATAGCAAACACCATTCCTTACCATTTCATTTTTTTTTTTTTACGAAACATGTTCGGATGAAAGTTAACTATATTTGTTGTAAAGATAGTGTGGAGCGTTTAGAAATACTGTACCCAACATATTTTTTGACAGTAACAATACAAAATACACTTGAAAAACTGATTCTTAAGTTGAATTATAATTATTATTTGGATAATAAGCTACATTTGAAACTAAATATGATGTTATTATTTTGTTCACTATTACAATTATTTAATTTTTATAATAATTTTTTTATGCGTTCATAAAGATAAACTACTCGAGGCATCCTGTCGAGGGATTGGATTTTTTTTAAACTAATGACACTGGAATAAAAATGTATGTCCACTTTATGGGACGGGACTATTGTTTATTTGACCGGTGACGGTCAATTGGTAACAATATTGAAAACTCCACCAAAAAACGTGTGATACATACATGTTTGTTATTCCATTGTCGTATTATTGGCTTAACAAAATTAACTCAACCTTATTTCACTTTAATAGAGTTTTGAAGGAAATTCAAGGTACCCAGAATATAAATAGTTATAGTTTTAATTTCTTAGGTCAAATAGACAAGGGACTATTATAGGAATATCACACGGTTAGAATATACAACATTAGGTTAACAAATTGTCTTTCAAAAAAAGGATTTACTAAAACAGTACATGTCTGTTGTTAGATACAGTATTATTTCGTATGGAGTTGCCCAGACTACCATCGTCATTTTAAAATAATTTAATACAACAAAGTTTAACATGCTGTTTAATAAGGAAATGCATTAATTACTACATACTCTACCTTATGGTTTGATCTTATTGAATTAATATGAAACTTTAATTGAACAGGACATACAAGTACAAAATATAAAATATTAAAGATGTATGTTAGTCCCTGTATTACTAAGATTTATGGACATAACCTATTTCCTTGTTCCCTATCAATAGTATCCCAAGACTAATAAAATGGAAACCGGATTTATTTTAGTTTTAGCGAATTTCCCCTATAGGGAAGAAGCTATTACCGTAGTCGGCATGGTAAGACCTAGGCCCGGGACCATGATAACTTTTCGTTTTGAGGTCCCCAGACCCCAAAAACACCATTCGTTCGAAACTGTATATATATATATATATATATATATATATATATATATATATATATATATATATATATATATATACAGTCCGTGAAGTATACAGTCTACAGCGTATACAGTCTATATATATATAGTTTTATATATATATGTGTCCGTGAGAACGATTACTCTCGTAAAAATTATCCGATTTTGATGAAATTTGGTATAAACATGTAAAGCAACATTTATGACTTTAAGTTCAAAAACCAGCCAGATCGCTCCATCCAAAGGGGTATTTTGGGGGGGTTTTGTACCCCAAAACTGGGTTTTTCGAATTTTTTACATATAATTTTGGAAATAGTCAAATTTTAGTTTTTTCCATTGGATTCAGCTTAAAAAACACACAATTTGGTATTTTGATCATTTCTCTACGTCAATTGGTTACCGAGATATTGAAAGTGCTAAACACAGTACGTTGTCTAATGTTATTCTTAAGGAGGAAAAGAAAAATTTTATATCTCGCTTATTTATGAACGTATACTGACGAAACTTGGTATACGGCTTCATCTGGTTGTGGACCATTGATATTTGCTCAAAAAAACAATTTTTTCCAAAGGCTCCCGTAGCAGCAAACCTGCGTACTCAGCCCCATGTTATTCTTATGGAGAATAAGTAACGTGTTATCTCCCTTAATAATGAAAATAAATTAATGAAATTTGGTATGTGGCTTTACCTACATGAGTTATATTGATATTTGTATAAAACCCAATTTTTTTGTGTTCCTTGCTTCAGCAAACCTGCATACTCAGCCGCCATGTTATTCTTATGTAGAAAAATTAAAATGTCATAAGTCGTTTGTTTATGAATGTATATTGATAAAACTTGGTATGTGGCTTTATGTGGTATTAAGATACATATATATGCATTGGAAATTCGCTGAGTACGCAGGTTTGCTGCTACGGGGGTATTTTATTTAATCATTTCCATCCAATTATAATATTATTACTGAATTAGCATATTAAAAATATGACTTTTAAAGCATAACCCCAACTCTGAGATGTTAAAAGGGGTAATGTGTCATTTAAATGCACCGCTATTTTACAACTTCACTTGAAAGGTAATTTAACTTTTTCTCAGTATCCTCCTAGCAAACTTCCGCTGGTAAACTATTGTTATTCTCATACGTTTAGTAAGCAGAACTGATGTATTTATTTGTTATATTTATTTGGATATTAATAACATTGTTATAGCCTTCAAAATGTGTGTCTAAATATAAAGCACAAAGACCACAATATTACAAGACTAAACTTATTATAACAAATTTCAAGTATTAGTTTAGGTTGTTTGTCCCACAATAAGAGTGCTCTGAAATGCTAGTTGGTGGCAACAACTCACTTGATTTGAATACTAGAAAAAGCACGCTTCATACAAAATTGGTATAAAATGCCGATTTCATTTGGCCCTCAAGAAAAAAATGCTCCTTATTTGGGAATATTCCATCGAAAAAACTCTTATTATTGTGATTAATATAAGCTTTGTAGAAGGATCCATTAACTTCGTATGCTAAATTTCTTTGAGCTGTTAAATAATTTTCAGGCAGGTTTTTAATTATAAAACATAACCATTGGTAAGTTACTAATTACATGTGTAAAAGAGTATAATTAAAACTATAAATATCCTTAGTATTTATGGGCCTATGAACCAACATAATTACGTCATTTTAAATTTTCACACTTTATCATAATGCATTACTAATAGTCCCATAGTGAAAGCATCGCACTTAGCATCCTGTTGGAATGTCAGAGTTGGATAAACATAGGTCAATATTGCTCAGTCTTTCTTTGGTTTACTGCATAGTTTCTATAAAAACTTTAGCTATAACCATGAATATTTCCAAACATAATATCTCTATAATCCTTATATTGTTATAGAATTATAACAATGATACTATACAGTGCGTTCATTCTGTTATGCTCGCCATTGGGATCTCGTAAACCATAATACTTACAAGGAAGGTTAAACGAACGTTAAAGTAGTGCGTAATTATAAACTTAATAAAATGGCTCAAAGAAATAATTACCCCCGTAGCAGCAAACCCGCGTACTAAGTGAATTCCCAATAAATATATATGTATCTTAATACCACATAAAGCCACATACCAATTTTCATCAATATACAATCATAATTAAACGATTTATGACATTTTAATTATTCTCCATAACAATAACATGGCAGCTGAGTATGCAGGTTTGCTGAAACAAGGAACACAAACAATGTTTTTTATACAAATATGAATATAACTCAACTAGGTAAAGCCACATACTAATTTTTATTGTTTTATGTTCATAATTAAGGGAGATATAATATTTTCCTTTTTCTCCATACATCAGCATGGGGGCTGAGTACTCAGGTTTGCTGCTACGGGAACAATTGGTAAAAAATTGTTTTTTGTGCTAGTAGTGACAATAGATCACTACCAGATGAAGCCATATACCAAGTTTGGTCGGTATACATTCATAAATAAGCGAGTTATAAAATTATTCTTATCCTCCTTCAGAATAACATTCGACAAGGTACTGTATTTAGCACTTTTAAAATCTCCGTAACCAATTAGCGTAAAGCAGTGATTAAAACACCAAATTGTGTGTTTTTGATAAGCTGAATCCAATGGTTGAAAATAATATTTTTCTTTTACAAAGATTACATGAAACAAATTAAAAAAACCCATTTTTGGGGTACAAAACCCCCCAAAATACCCCTTCGGATAGATCGATATGTCTGGTTTTCGAACTTAAAGTTATAAATGTTACTTTACACGTGTGTACCAAATTTCATCAAACTCGGACAATTTTTACGGGTGAGTTGTCATGCTCACTCACACACACACAGATATATATCTACAGTTTTGAACGAATGTTTTTTTTGGCATCGGGGGACCTCAAAACGAAAAGTTATCATGGTCCCGGGCCTAGGTCTTACCATACCGACTACGGTAATAGCTTCTTCCCTATATGGGAAATTCGCTAAAAATATTCCAGCAAACTCGTTTGCTACGCTCAAAAACCCATTTTTAACCAAAAAAATTGCTTAAAACTTATTTATTTTTAAGACACAAAAAACATGTCAGAGTAAGGTTGCGTGAAATGTTACGTAAAAGTTTAACAGTTAGCTTACAATTAAATAACATACTCGATTTATGGTATAAGATGGTCCAGTCCAAAATCTTTAATGGAAATATAGTGTTTTTATATATTTATTTGAAAGAAATTCTTTTCCTGATTACAAAAATATCACTTATATGTAATTTTTTTCATATAATAAGTCCATAACTTCACAAAACGACTGTTTTATCAACCATTTGATGGATATTTTGTACTGGTCCCAACATAAAAGTATTAGATTTATGTTTACACCTGATATACTGAAAACAGCTGATTCATTGAGAAATTAGCTGTTTACAAATTTAAGAAAATTATTCAGATTTAATATTTTAGCAAATTTTCCCTACAGGGGAATATATGGGGAATAATATGGTATTTTGAATCATTAGCCTAGGTTAAGTAGTTGCAGAGAAAGTCCAAAAAAATTGTTCATAAAATTTCCCATGTTAATCTTAGGGAATAATTTTTTTATCATTTCCTCGGTTAATTTTACTGCAAAATTCACATTTGTTTGTACCAGTTGGTTCAGCTCTACTAAACAATCATTTTAGTGATCATTTTAGTGTTTAAATTGTGATCCTACGTCCAACCGTTGCAGAGATACTCAAAGTGCTAAACACAGTACGTTGTCCAATGTTATCCTTAAGGAGAATAAATAAAATTTGATATCTCGATTATTTATGAATGTATATTGATGAAACTTGATATGTGGCTTCAACTAGTACTAATATATTGATATTTGCACAAAAAAATCTTTTTTATTTATTGTCCCTGTAGCAGCAATCCTGCGTACTCAGCTCCCATGTTATTCTTTTGGACAAAAGTAAATTTATTATCTCCCTTAATTATGAACATAATTTATTAAAACTTGGCGTGTAGCTTCACCTGATTGAGTTATATTAATAATTGTATAAAAACACATTTCCTATATTTCTTGTTGCAGCAAACCTGCGTACTCAGCCCTAATGTTATTGTTATGGATAATATATAAATTGCTATATATAGCTTATTTATAATTATATTTTTATGAAACTTTGTAAGTGGCTTTATATGGTACTGAGAAACATATACATGCATTGTAAATTCGCTGAGTATGCAGGTTTGCTGCGACTGTAGTATTTTTATATCATACCATTACAAAAACAATTTTTTCCATCGTTAAAAAGCTGATTTTTTTGTGAATCATCTGTTTTATGTAAATCAGCTGTAAAACATAAATTTAATACTTTTATGTTGGAGCAAGTACAACATACCCAACATAAAGTTGCTAAAACAAGGTTTTTCTTAAATTATGGACTTATATTATGACTAAATTACCACAATCATAGTATTTTTGCAATCACGGTAAATATTTCTTTCAAATACAAATATGAAAACACTATACTTGCATTAATTATTTTGGACTTAACCATTTTATATACGAAATCAAGTATATTATTTAAAGCTATCTGTTCAAACTCTATATTACAGTTTTACGGAACTTTGACCCAACATCTTTTTTGTATCTTAAAAAATGAGAAAGTTATAAGCAATTTTAGTTTTTGGTCAGAAATTTTTCTGAGCACTACTTTCCTCATTTAACCTTCCTTGTAACTATCATGGTTTACACGATCCCAATGGTGAGCATAACAAAAAATTAACAGACTTAATTCTTCAGCCGAAGTGAATATTCTATAATAATTCAGCATTTCTATCAATCCGTTGCGTACAATTGATTGTCTTTTCTAAAACCCACAAAATTGTAAACTAACCTACCTAATTCAAATTCTATTTAGAAATATTTAGTCTATCCCTCTTGAGAGGTAGCAGTTTACCTAGTATATCAGAGGCAAAGATAAGCCCAATCCTGTTCTGCAAATGTTTTAGGGCTCTGCCTTCAAAATACCTATTCCAACCAGCTTATAACTGTTGCTCCTAATGGACTGAGGGGTAAAATTCAGTAGAAAGATAGCTGAGAGGTTAATGTCAGACAAACCTACCCCAGATAATATTATACTTTGCCCCACTGGAATATACCCATATCCCATCACCATACCCATATACACCAATACCATACCATATACCCATCATACACCAATGACCGAACTGATGGAACTTAAATTTGTTAGGAAAATAGATAATACACCAGAATCAAATACACATTCAATTGATCCAAAGATCCTTTGGGGCCCCGCACCACTGGCACTTAAAGCTATGTTTACACCTACTACTGGACTAATGAAGCCGAAGGTCAGTAGGATGATGGCTAAAGCACTCAAAGCAGAATGGATATACTTACTCCGAATTGAAATATTTTAGGATCCTACCCCATAAGCTTTTATTATTCCCATGTTCTAATTATCGCACACCAAACTACAGCACAAAGGAAGCTGAAATTTGAATCAAACGTCCTCCCACAAGTAATTTGCACCCGTGCAAAGCCAGGCTTGGTCGCTAGTATCCTATAAGGGCAAAACTATGAGTGTTTGAAAGAATTTAAAAGAATCACGTTTAAAAAAGAGCGTCGCAAAAGAGAAATAAAATAACAATAACTGCTTTAAATATTTAATTATCAAACAGTAATTTTATTATTCCAGCACTATTATTTTACTAAGATAAAAAAAATTTAAGGACCCGTGGGGGGAGGGGGTGCGGCACATCATGACACCGTGACAAAGGGGAGGGGGGAGCTAAGGGCTGCGAGATGTGTCATGATTAATGGAGTTAAAGCCTACGAAATCGTCAGTTACAGTGACGAAATATCGTACGCCACAATCCAATACTTAATAATTAATAAGTGTGACGTGACAGGGGGGTGGGGGGGAATAATGAGCAGCGTGGCAGAGCGTGATACAGGGGGGGAGGGGGTCCAAAAGGGCTGAATATAGCCTGACGTAATTATGCATGGCCCCTTATATGAACATTAAGGATTGGACATATATTTTATTTCCAACTGTGCTTTTTTGTTGTTAGGCCATATTTCCGTTAATAAATCATCGGAACGAATAACTGAGCTAACAAGCTGAAGATACTTTTACCGTTAAATGAGTAAAATAAAGAGTTAAAAACCACTCAAATTATAACATCATTGACCGATTCTCACTTATTTTTAATGTACTGGTAGCACCATCTTAAACAAAACAACACAGATGCAAAACCACCAAGATGTGTGGTTGTTTTTTAGTAGTGCAGCATAATGTTGGAATTCTCGCCGATAGTACTTTTTATCGTATTAAATCCAACTTGAACCACAGTGCTTCACATAAGTTATGTGTATGGAACTCACAAGGAAACATCGGTTACGGAAGGTTTACATTTGATTATTGCTACGGTATAACATTAATGAAATTATTATTATTATTGAACTCAAAAGAACGTCACGTTTCGAATTTCTAACAGAAAAGTGTAGGTAGGTAGAGCCATCAGAACAAATTAAATAAATAAACTGTTCGTTCGTAATGTAACCTCTGACCTAAACACAAAATTCAATCAACATAATTACAACAGCTGAGTCAGCTGAGCTGATGTATTTTGACAGTTCAAACAACACGGTACTACAAAACTCAAAATATGTACTGAAATAATGTTTAGTAAAAAAACTGATAATTATTAAAATGTAATAATAATTGGTCAATTATAGTTTATTTAAAGCATTAAACCATCAAAACGTTACCCTAAAAATTGCATGACAATCCATCAAACCGTTAAAATGTAGATAGCGTCACACTACTTCGAATTCCAAACTGAGTATAAGCATTCACTACGTTCATCCAATCATCCAATGAAGTTAATTACATACATTGGCTGCATTAAGAATGACATTGTTTTCTCAATAACGTTAGAAAACCAAAGCAATTGTATTCATTGATCAAAGTAAAAGAAAATTGAACAATAATGTTCGATCCGAACCGGGCTTTTCTTCTTCTTTTCATCAGAAACACGGATACACGGTGACGTCAAATATCTTTTGTTTACTTACAATAGCTTTACAGACCCAAAACCGATTTGTCTCGTTCCATTTCTACACTGGCTCGTGGAGATAAATTATTTTTCCTAGCATTCTGCGAATGGTTTTTGTTTTAGTTTTATTGTTTAAAATGCTAATAACTATGTTGTGCTGTAGCTGTTTCCTCAGGGTAGAATATATTACGTAAAGACATTGTACACCTAGGCCTCTGCGGGGTTTCCGAACCAGGAAGATCAGATAAAAAATATACCACTTATTCTTTTACTGCTATTACACTAAGCTGAAAACTTAAATTTCAAAATGTGAATACATTTATTTACAACAATTATAATTTAATTAAGCTTAACTTGTTTTCTTAACTATTAACCACGGGTTGATTCAATGGCTACGCCTACGAACATGCAGTTTAGCATTATTTCATAGGTTGAATTACTTCCTTTCATCAAAAAAACCTATTAATCTTTTTCTCTGTTTGGATGACACACTGTTTTTTTGGATTATACTTATAATTGACTAATTGTGTTTTGCGAAGACCTATATGTATAATTTACTTGAAAGTTAAGTCATTATAGTTTATGTTTTAATGAAGACAATTTTATAATATTCATATGTTTTTGGACGTCGAGTTTTTATTATTTTTATTTTAACAGTTAGTGACTACACATACGACTGCATACGATTTTAAGTAATGCTATCATTTAGAATAGTTGGATAAATTATTTATTTATTAAGGAAATTACGTACATCCAATTTAGTTTAAATTACTTTAATTCCAAGACAGTGCTTTAACCATGGAATATCAATTTAAGTAATACCAAATATTGAACTAATAACCCTGGTGTTTTTGAACTCTTTTCACCAAATTGATGTCCTAAAACTATTGATTGTAACTCAAATTTACTATGCTGGTTTATGAATTTTAATTATTGCTGTAAATATTTAGTTTGGAGCTCCTTGAATCCAAAAAAAAAAAGGATTTAGAGACAATAACTACCTGCATGAATGTTTACAGACCTAGAGAACACACTAATCGCCCCATTGTGATAAAACTTGGTAAGTATCCACGGCGACCCCAGAAATTATTTCCTTGTTTTCAGTTTTTTTGTCAAGGATAATTGGTTTTCAGTGTTTTTTTGTCAAGGGAACCCCCAAAACCGCTGAAAACACTTTTAAAGTTCAGATTTCCCTAAAAATGGCTCAAACTATTTTAATTAAAATTGTAATTTATAGTGCTTTAAGCTCTCTAAATAATCATATTAATATATATTTTTTATCTTTGAGTTTACGTGTAATGGTTTTTTTCATTAGTTAACTTATTAAGAACCTGATAGGTGTGGTTTAAAATACTACTGAATTGACGCAATATTAAGCCTACCTTAAATTTAAATACTATCTTAAATTTTACTATCAGGTAAAAGTTACGTTATTATAAGATTTAAGGTAAAACTCTATGCTAAGTTAATACGATCCTTTTTATTTTGTAGAAGCTAGATTGTCCTTAGTTATGCATTATCATTCTGCAGTTAAACCAAAATTAAATTCATTTCCTGTAAATAATGTGCATGTCTGAAAGGACCACTTCCTTTGGAAAGTGCTGCCACATTATAATTTAGAAACATGCAGATTTTTATGAATTGAATTGTTCTGTACACAACGATGTGCTTTAGCGTAAAAGTGCTTCAGTGCCATTGTGCTTTAGTGCTGTTGTTCTTTTAGACACCTCTATTTTTGTGACATTTGTCCTAAATCAAGTTAAATTGATTATTTATTCAAAGCTGTAGTGTCCACAATAAATCATGTAATCGTCCTTAACATAATAAGAACAAGTAAATGGACATTATTAACGTATGTGTCATGTAAATCACTTTAGTTCTGATAATAATATACATTTTAACAGAAAAATAATTTTGTTGAATTGTTTTCCCTGAAGGAAATGGTTATGAAGGGAAATAAGTTTGTAACAAATATTATAAAATTAATCAATTTTAATTTTAATGCAATTAAAATTTAGCAAATATATGTATTTTGTTTGTTTTGAAATAAATTGTAGTCACAAGCTTCGTGGACTTAAATCTATTTAATTTTGGAAAAATATCTATATCGTCAATAAATTAAGCTTTCACAATTGTTTACTAGGGCCTTTAAAATCCATAGCTTATGCGCGTGGAGTGTCACCCCTCCTCTGACTGAGAATTGAGAGGAAACGAAGAAGCAGCTTGAAGATGTTTGGATTTGTGGGTTCTATCGAAAAAGGAAATGAACGAAACCAAAACATCAGTACAATATCCGGGTCCATTACTTCCCTCAGGCATCAAAACTGCCATTATAAGCTTGACGTTGCATTTTGGTACAACTGTTGGACAGGAGGACTGCATAAAGTAATCAAACTAGCCTTCCTAACCACTACTAACAATTTAAGGGCCAATTTAATTGTTCTTCCCTCGCCTTGTTATTTATATATGAACAAAATAAATGCTCTGATAATGACTATAATGAAAAATAGAGAACCATAACAGAAAGCAGGGGCAACTATTTTTGGCCAAGAAATTAAGGAAGTTATTATTATCGAAGTTATTCCCAACCCAGTGGTACATTGAAATAAACTACTTAAACAATGGTAACGGTTTAACAATAATCCAATTCAAATATTACTTACTTTTGTTTATACAACCATTTTATCTTATTACTATCGTCATCTACTGCTAAAAATAACCCTTTAAACATGATTCTAATACATCTTATATGATTATTAACAACATATTATAGTCATAAAATAGTCCGTTGATAATGGTGGGAGAGTTTGTATATAACCATAATAACCTTTGTGCCGATGTTAGATTTTTTTAAGAAGGTCTTACAAGGATTTATAAGGTTTCTATCTAACTTTCTTGTGATAAATGTCAAGATATCTTAAAATATAAAAAAATAATGTTAAAAAACATTATATCTTGAAATATAAAATGGGAAATGTGTACCAATCGGGTACTTATGTATTATACCGACCACCAACTTTTAGGATAATTTAGTAGTTAAAAATCTACATTGAACAAAAATAGAGTAGTTTTCACATTCAGCCTACAACTTAAGGGCCACACTCATATTACGTAAAGCACTTAAGGGAGGGAGGGAGTATGGTGTAGCGTTATGCTGCGCTATGCGTGGGAGCGGGGGTGGATCAACGTTACGTAACTCACACATATTACCCCTAAGAGCTGGCGCACCCCCGTAGCTATTGATACTATTATAAATCTTTCAAAATTAAAAAATAATCATACTTATATCTAAATCAAGTTTACAGTTAGTTATATAAAAAAATATTTCCGTCATTCTATTTTAATATAAGTTAAACTAAAAATAAATACATAGCGTGTTTTGAGAAAGTTCTGTATTGATTTACACCTATGTTTTGTGTTGTTTTAGAGTGTAAAATCATGACTTGATACAGGATTGCGCAATGCCACCCACATCTTCAGTTTTTTAAGCGTTTTGTATTTGTATTAGTTATAAATCAAATATGTTACGTTTTAGCTCTGTCAGTTTATTTTGTTGTTTATAAGTAACAGCCAAGTTTATTTGTATACATTTCGCTTTGAAATAAGTTATTCAAAATGTTGTTAAAAGAAAGTCATTTAAAGTTTAATGATTTTATTGAAATACAGATTCCTAATTGCTAATAAAACGGTGTTTAAAAGGTTTAAACTGTTTTAAAGCCTACTACGATTGAGTTACATAACATATTGGGGAGGTGGAGGGTATGGTCAAGCGTTATGGTGCGTTACATGGTGGAGGGGGGGGGGTCTGGAATGACGAAAAATGCGTTTCGTAATATGTGTATGGCCCCTTACGAGCATTTAGGATGACTTGTAACATTTCCGATACTCCCAGAAGACAGCAACATCGTCGAGGAGGGATTGAAATGGATTTCCGCCATCAGCTCCTTTCCTCGATTGCCATATGTATTTTTCCAGGTAAGAATCTACATTAAGGCGACTTGTAACTCTTTGTTTCTTGTTTCGCTATTTACCCGAGCCCCATATACGGGACGAGATGGATTAATGGATTATTAGTTGAGACCAAGGTCAGGTAAGAGACTTATCTGGCCCTGGTCACTGTCACCGCGCCGGCCAATGAATAACCTTGACTGAGTTATAGAGAGAATGGATTTCGCGACGCGACAAAAGATAAATTCTGTCGACAAAACTCTACATAATTACAGTAACCTCACCTATCATAACCGCCACAGCCGTTATGCCGTTACACAGAGTGCCGTTACAGGTGGTGGTCGGTTTAATGCATAAGTACCAAAAAGGCAGTTGACATCTAAGAAAAATAGTAAAAATGATTGTAAAAATTTCTGTTTTATAGAATTATTCCCAGTAAATTAGTAAATTATTTTTGTTTACATGGAAGAGGTTATCTAAAACTTTGGAGGTGCCACCACAAACCTAGTGATAATGAATATTAACAGAAACTTATTACCAATTAATAATTAATAATATTGGTTTAACTTATTACCAAAAAGATGTATATCTCCCTTTGATAACGACATTCGCAGTCAGAGTAGGGAATTTGTAATAGTTATTTACAGGAATGAATAGAGGCAAACGACAACCATTTGGCTGCTACGTTTACAATAACGGTCAGCCGTAGCTAATCTGTGGATAGGTTTTTATATCAGCTCAGAAATAGTTAAAGACAAAGGTATACAATCAGTTATTTGACGTGGTACATAATGTGATGAACGCAGTCAGTAAAAGTACGTATATTACGGCGACTGGGAGACTGGGAGGTATATTGTGGCCTCAGCACTTCTGCCACTGAACTGCTGATCTCTGCTCCGTTACTTTAGATTATTCCGAGCAATTGCTTTTTTTACTGCTATTGTATAAATGGTTTCTCATCTTAGCCTTCTTGCAGGATGTTTATAATGCACTTATTATTTATACTCACTAGTTAACTGGTTGGTATAAATAATATTTTATAAGTTGAGGGTCTTTGAGGATATATTTATTTTGAAGTATTACATGCATTGTTAAGTTTTAAAACTAGCAATAAATTACCTTATTAAACATCGTAATAAATGCTGTAATAAGCCTATTACAATTCCAGTTTAAATACATTCTTTGTTTGTCTCCAGATTTTGAACTGAGTATACTTTAAACAAAAACATAGCTTAGCTTTGTTATTTTCACTGCGTTAGTAGTTACCAATTTTATATTTATTTATATTAAGAAGTATTTTTGTATAACAAAATAACACTCTCCAAAATATAAGCAGGATATCGTATTTTGTTACCCATGATGACAATCGCAGCTCTAAATGTACCTTAATATTTTTTGATTTATATTGGTTACTTAGGTATTCAAATTAAATAAGTTTGAGGCTGCAAACGTATTTAAACTGAAACGAAATCACTCTATAACAATTTTAATAAAACTCATAGATTTTAAAGTGTCAGTTAGGTTTACACTTTTATCTCCTTCTATAATAATAGTAAAAAATGCAATAAATTGGTTGATTTATATTTTAATTAATTAATTTTACTAAAATTTGTTAATTTAGAGAACCTTAATACATTTACTTCGTGAACTCTGGGAAATTGATAGTTTTTAAATTTGAGTTCATGTAATAGGTACAAGTTGACAGTGTTATCCAAACACTATATTTTCATCCATTAACACTTCCTACATTAACAGCCAAATTAGTATTTAAAACAAGTAAGGTACTAATGCTATGCTTATTAATATGATATGACTATTAGTATATTCACCTTTACAGATATTTGTAGGTCATGAGAAGGGACCTCCAAATGTTAAGTTATGCCGTGAAGAAAATTGATAGAAATCAATTTGGAGTATTTAAGGCTCGTATAATTAAGTATTTTAGACATAATAAAGCTGATATTTATTACAAATATATAGCATTAAATGTTTTTGCATTGTATTGTAACAAATTTAAGTTCATTCTACAACAATGTTGCTTCAGCCAGAAACTATCATTATAACAAACACACCGTATTACCGTTTAGCTATGTTAATGGATATAAACTATTCGTATTAAATTACATACAATTAAGGATATTACCAAACAAGAGGGTCTGGTTACCAAAGCCACGAGATTGATGTTGTGGCGACCTTGGGTCCTTGTTCTCCGCTGTTTTCCTGGACATACTCTGTCAGTTTGTCAGTTTCACTTTGTTCTGCCATTTTGTAACAGAATATAGTCTACTATATAACCATATAAAATAACTATAAATATATTGTAACTTTTTGTCCGAAAAAATTGTGATTTGATCTAAAACTAACTAATAATTGTTTTCCCCTAAGTATTTTTAACTCTGTTTAAATGCTGTTATATAACGAGTGAGCTAAAAGAATAGTGTATGTTTTTGAGTGGAGCCACAAGAAACGCTTTCATAACTCAGATATTGAACTAAACTATTAAGCCAAGAACGATGGTTTCAAAATGATAAACAATAAAATAACATGTCATAAAAATAAACTAAATGTATAATAAACTTAGAATACACACGATCAAATGTAGCAGCTGTCTTAATTAATATTGAGACCAAACATCAAGAAACTTGATAATTATATTTAAAGAACTCATACAAGTTTTCAAGTCTAAAAATACTATCACAATGAAGTTTAAATTTTGCAGAACGCTTAATAAAGTAAGGACATCACCACAAAGATCTAGAAGAAAATCTAACAATTTTAGAATTTGATAGTGATTGAGAGAACAAGATTATCAAATAATAAATCAATAGTTAAATGCATTATAAAAACATTATTCAAATATACTAAACACAATGCTACCCAAACATAATCACCCGATTTATGACATAATAGAAAGATTAAGGACAAATAAAACCAACAACAATATATTACTGAAAGGAATAAAGAAAATATATAATGCATTATCACAAAATATATTTACAATTTTACTGAATTTATTTGAACATATGTTTCATTTTTACAATTTTTTTAATTTAGTGTGTGAGCTTTTATTTTTAATATTAATAATTTTTAAGCTCATTTGCCTCTTTACCACATTTGTAAGGTCCCTCCAGTTGTTATTTATAACTCAATGTACCTTTGATTTATTTCGGATATGGCCACTTTATATATGCAATTTTCACTCATCAGTTCTAGTCTCTGCTCTCAGGAAACCACATGTTAACAATTTAAACAACACGAGTATTACTTTGACCAAGGAGGTTTATTAGTATGACTGGAGGTAACACTACTTAACGATTTTTGCCGAAAAAGCGAGCCAGTGATTTTGTTAAGTCGGTACACTGGTGAGGCAAATTTCTCGTTCTTTGAACTATCTTGATTCGTTGTTTTAACCAAAAAAGTGAATCTACTCATGCAAATCACTGGGACAAAACTAATGAAAGTTGGAACAAATTCATTTTTTCGTTTGATTGATGTATCTAATATTGCCGTGAAATATGTTTATTTATGAGCAATTAAACAAGCAAGTTTATTACTTTTCAAATCATGAATAGCTATTTGTTTGATTAACTTTGTCGACTCGTTCGATTCCAGCGAGTAGTTCTTTGCCTCACCAAAATTTGACAAAGAACGGCTAGAAGTTTTGTTCATCAGTGTTGCCTCCAGTATTACCAATATAACTATTTGACTTCGACTATAATGACCCTGACTTTAACCGTGGTTGGTTATGGAACAGTTGTTACAATTCTTTTATTTTGATTTTAAAATCCCTAAGCCCAATGTTAATTTTTTAAACTTTTCATTTTCGTTTTTTACATTATTTGATTTTTCCTGGAGATGAGACCTGTTTAGAACTTATTTTTATCCCAAAAATCAATTATTTCTAACATTTGAAGGAAATCTTTGGATCACCGCACAGATCAATAGCCTATGGTGACGGGCAGTTTAAAAAAGAATATTACAGTAACAACTTTATTGGATTGTACAAGGGCAACAACATTAGTTCTGATTCAAGGATAAAAATATACCAATTATAAGTTATGTTCAACATCAAAGTTTTAAAGTAAAGACATAGTGGCGAAATGGCTTAGAGTTTATTCATCTAATAGTCCTGGTTCAGTGGAACGATAAACTGTCTCGCTTTAGGATTCTATTTTCCCCATGCAAAATACTTATTTAAGGCATATTAAGGATGTTTTATTTAAAATATCTAGATTATTATAGTCACTTTTATATTTTAAAAGTTTAATATCCGAAAAATATAATCGTTTTTGTCTTTCTAATTGTATTTGTTATTCTTTACATGATTCTGTATTTTCCTTACTAAAAAGCCGGGCCACAACGAACTTCTATCCATCCACTGGACGAATGGACGAATGTTATACAAAATATCGCTCCCCTGTTTGATTAATGGGACCGTTCACACCAGTGCCGGCGTCCATCCACCCCAGGACGGACGAGTTGAAATCGCTTGGAGAACGATTTTGCCTGGACATCAGCGTGGACGTTTTGTTCTGGGCATGCGCACGGCAACCCTCGTCAGCTGATCGGCAGCCCGCCACTACATGGCCCACCACTCATGGTCTCAATACCATTGTTTGAGATACAGTACCGTTGTTTTCCTTTAATAAATTTATAATTTTCATTGCAGTTTAATTCGTACAGATTAATACTTCATTTAATGTATTCTTATATTGTACTAGCCGCTGTCCCGTTCGCCGTTCGGGAATCTCATAGGCATAGGGTCAGGTGAGATGCTTTGAATTGTTTACGTAATAATCAGGTGACTACTTAAATAAAATAGCTACATAATATTTACATTGGAACTTAAAGACTATGGGGCAGAGCCCTGATTGTACTTTTTTACCATACCCACAAAAGGCACATATAGAGAGAGAATATGAGCTTTTGATTGATACTAGATACGTATAAAAAATAATAATATAGTCTAATAGACCGAAAATCACCGAACAAAACTACAGAAATTCTTTTAATAGATAAAAACGTAATGATAAATGATATTTGATAGTACAAGTTGCAATATTGTTATAGTACAATATAAAGTAAAACTCTAAAACAAAAACAATTAAATGGTCAAAGATAACATCTAGTTTTCTTTGCAGTTTGTTTCGTAAGGCTTAATACTTGATTATAATTTAATAGTCAAACAGAAGAGCTGAATAATATGAGGTACCTGGCTTTCCTGAGAAAAGGATACACCTTATTGCTATGAGATTAAGAATATGCACCTCTGTTAAGTACTAAATTAGACTGTCACTTAAACTATTCTCTCCTCAAGCACACGGCCAGCCGATCTTTACTAGTTATGGCAAATCTGTAGTTTGTGTCTTCTTTTTTTATGTCATTGTCGATAAATGATAAAACTTCATCAAACTGTTCTTTGTTAAGTCGAAAATACCTGCTAAATATTTTCCTCGTTTACCTCTAAATCTTCCATTTCATGATGGAACTCACCGAATACCCTTCTTTTCCTATTGATCGGGTGCACCCAATGGTTTCTCGGCGGGAATCGAAAATATATTGAACACTTAGACAACCGTCAGTCCGTCGGATGGGTGTTGTAGCAGTCCGTGGACGTCCAAGACTGGAGGTTACCAAATTGTTATTTTATTTTGATAAGAACAGTTGACTTGAATAGGGTTTCCACAATAGGGCTGGCGGAGCTCGTGGCCAACTGAGGCCATTACCTCGCCCGCTAGAGGCCACTTACCGCCCGCGGCCGAGACACAATATACCCTCTAACACTTTATTTATGCGCGAAATTTATTACGTTTTGAGGTTATTTGTATGACTGAAACGTTATCTTACTTTTGTAAAACTTTATAACTACAAATATTAAATCAGAAATTTATTTTCATCTAGAATGTTTATAATTTGATCATCTTTCTTTAGTGTCAAAATATCTGTGAGAAAATACCACGGTATCTATGTGGTCGGCTCTTTGTACTGGGCTTTAATGTTTCAATTTAACCTGCTGACTTGACACTTGATTGTATTAAGATACAATGGTCCACTCTGTGATAAATGATTAAACACATTATTGCCATAAGTTTAATATTAGATTTTTGATGGCCTATGGATGATCATCTTTAATCATCTTTGGTGAATGTAGATTACAAACTTATCATAAATAACAATGGATAGCCGTAAAATCCTTGATCAAATAAAAGGAAGTCGTATACCGTGAAAATGGGCAGAAATTGGTTCATAAGGTTAAATAAACGGTATCAGGAAACTGACCCATACTTTCTCCCTTTTAGGCCAACTTTAATGAATAAATTACTTGTATTTACTAAATATAGAATATTAAGCACGGCCGAATGTACAGAAAATCTTGTAAACAAGTTGTTTTCAAAAACATCCACCCAAATCCCTGTTTTGGAGGCACTACAGAATCCATTGCCACGTGGTTTTAAGAGGGGAAATGACCCCTATTCCCCCCCCAAAGTTATTAAGGGGCAACATATTTCGAATTTCTTTTGTTGGTCAATGCTAACTTGACAAGCATATCAAGTTTGAACGAAATTTATCAGTAAATAAGAGAGAAATAGTAATGTTTGTATTCCCCATAAGAATAACATGGACAAAGTACTGCGTTTACCGCAATATGAAAATTTAAATTTTCTCCGCAACCAGCAATGGTGGAATGGTAATTTAAGGTACTAAATTATTTAGTTTTTTCAACTCTATTTAATGGTAAATAGTAAATTTTTTTATATTTATGTTTTTTATGAAAAGTAAAATACCCCCGTAGCAGCAAACCTGCATACTTAGCGAATTTCCAATGGATATATATTTATCTTAATGCCACATAAAGCTACATACCAAGTTTCATCAATATACATTCATAAATAAACAATTTATGACATTTTAATTATTCTCCATAAGAATAACATGGCGGCTGAGTATGCAGGTTTGCTGAAGCAAGGAACACAAAAAAATGGGGTTTTATGCTTATATCAATATAACTCAACTAGGTGAAGTCACTTACCAAATTGCATTAATTTATTTTCATAATTAAGGGAGATAACACGTTACTTATTCTCCATAAGGATAACATGAGGCTGAGTACGCAGGTTTGCTGCTATGGGAGCCTTTGTCAAAAAATTGTTTTTTTGAGGAAATATCAATGGTCCACAACCAGATAAAGCCGTATACCAAGTTTCGTCAGTATATGTTCATAAATAAGCGAGATATAAAATTTTTATTTTCCTCCATAAGAATAACATTAGACAAAGTACTGTGTTTAGCACTTTCAATATCTCGGTAACCAATTGACGTAGAGAAATGATCAAAATACCAAATTGTGTGTTTTTTTAAGCTGAATCCAATGGGAAAAAATAAAATCTGACTATTTCCAAAATTATATGTAAAAAATAAAAAAAAAAAACATTTTTGGGGTACAAAACCCCCCCAAAATACCCCTTCGGATAAAGCGATCTGACTGGTTTTCGAGCTTAAAGTCATAAATGTTGCTTTACACGTTTATACCAAATTTCATCAAAATCGGATAATTTTTACGAGAGTTATCGTGCTCACGGACACATATATATATACATATCTATATATATATATATATATATATATATATACAGTTTCGAACAAATGGTATTTTTGGGGTCTGGGGACCTCAAAACGAAAAGTTATCATGGTCCCGGGCCTAGGTCTTACCATGCCGACTACGGTAATAGCTTCTTCCCTATAGGGGAAATTCGCTAAAAAAATATTTTTTTATTTTTTAAGCCCTATAATTTCTGAACCCGAATTTTTACAGAAATTCGGGTGGTATCATTTTGTTGGAAAACTAAAGTTCTACAAACGACAAACGTTTAACTAAAATCGTTAGAGCCGTTTTTGAGAAATTTTGATTTTTCATGTTTTTTGGCGGTTTTGGGGGATAATTACCCTTAAAATAAAAAAAAATTAAAAAAACTCCTGGAGATATCGTGGATTAGTACCTACATACCAAATTTCATAAAAATCGGACCATTAGTTTGGGCTCTAGCTCTGCACACATCCATACAGACAGAGAGACAGACAGATAGACAGACAGACAGACACACAGACATCACGTAAAAATAACTTTTTTGGGTTCAGGGAGCACTAAAACGAATATTTCCACTAACAACTCAAATTCGAAAATTTTGACGATAACAATACTTTCTCCATATAAAGCTCATCATATAAAGCTTTTTTGTAGTTTATATGGTGTGTGTTCCATATATTATGTAAAAGGGGAGAAAGTAAAAAGAGACTACCATCAAGATTTAAAAATATGTGTTAAACATTAAAATATCTAAACATTTTTATAGATTTAAGATATATAGACAACACTATTGTTATTGCGTGGTTATCAGTAGTCCAAAATAATACATTTTATTTTCACCATTTTAGTTTAATTCTCTTTATTTGGTTAAAGCATGGTGATTTTTTACGGAACTAAATTGGGTTGCCAAAAGCAGGAGGAGTATGTAGGAAGAATATAAAATGGATCAGTGTTAACAATTTATTTTGTATCACTGTTAATCATTTTGTTTAAGTGAACAAATTACTAACGGTAATAGTAATTTAAATACCTGCTTTATTGTTAACACTAAATACCCTACACACACTTTAATATTTTCTTTAAAACTTTATGGGAATAACAGCCCCATACGCTTTTTAATACTTTATTGGCAGTGCTCATGGGGTATTGTTAATGTTATTGTTAAATTTGTTAATTTACAATCTCAAGAAACAAAAAAACATTAAATACATGTAACTATGTTGTTACATAACTAGAAGACAAAATATATCGAGTAAATGCCAGAAGGCATATCGAACACGTTTTAGCCTTTGAAATTTATTTTCACCGAACAATAGATGGAAATCGATCAATTAAGCTGGCTCGCATTGTGTTGCCACATAAACAATTGTAGCGTTACGTAGCTTTGCAGGGTTTAAATAAATTGTTTAGACAAATGTCGCTGCTGCAAATCTGATTCACATGAAAGGGTAAACGTAACATTGCCGATTAAGTAAACTTAAAAGGGTATCGAAATAAATCACTCTTACTAATTAAACTGTTTGTAACGAAAAATAACATTGTGGGTTAGATCATAATCACAAATTTGAAAAAATGTGGTTGTATATTTTTCCCCTTTTTTTAACATACAATTTAAATTAAATATGCAATTACAACTAATACAATTTAAATTACAATTACAATTACATACAATTACAACTAAACATGCAATTATGTAAACATACAATTACTATCTTATTTATTAAGATCTATATTAGGATAACTGAAAGAGGAAAGCATCGAAGAATAGTTTTAAAAATGGATTTACTTCCAGAGTATTTTCATTAGATAATAGAGACAGATAATATCATAAGAATACATATTTTGTTGAGATCTGGACTACGTAACCACAGGTGTTGGCACTAGGATTGGACCTGTAGCTCTCGGGACGAAGCTGTGATATCTAATTGCTGCAACCACTACACTTTACCGTGTCTCTGGTAATCGAATACTAAAATACATTTTGCGAAATGTCATTCATATTATTTCGATATTAATACCCTTGGTTTCAATCTTCAATGAAATATGTAGTAAAGTTATTTCTACTAAATTTGAAAAACAGGTAGGTAAATCAAATTTATTCATAAAGAAGTAAACTGCTATACAGAAACCAAAATCGATCAATATTTCAATTAAATCTATATAAGTGTTTGAAGAATTGAGGGATAAATTTAATTTTTAATTTTTATTTCAGTGATTTATATTTATGCTTTTTTACTTAAAAAATACTAATACTTATACCAGTTACTTTTACAAAAGTTAACAAATGCCATTTTCGTTAAAAAACAACAAACAAAACAAAATGTAAGAGTCAAAATTTGATTTATATGTTAGCTAAAAATGAATAAATAATTATTTCTAAAACTAAGATAGATTTTTTTGTGATATTTACTTTATTTATTGCCTATTTTTATTGCGGAATATAGAAACCACCCGAGCTCATACAAATAGTGATTGGTCTAATGTCGCCTACAACACGAGTACAAGCTTGCAAAAGTTATACTCACAGAAGAATTGGTACCAACATTTTTCAAAGGGGAAAGAACAATCCGAAGTTATAGGGTAAGAGGAGTTGTGGTCAAAGTTGTTAGAATCGGCTTCTACGAAAAATACATGGAACAGGCTTCCGTGTGTGCCCCTTACTGCAGCTCCGATGAACTTTATTGGAACAGGCTTCCGTGTGTGCCCCTTACTGCAGCTCCGATGAACTTTATTGGAACAGGCTTCCGTGTGTGCCCCTTACTGCAGCTCCGATGAACTTTATTGGAACAGGCTTCCGTGTGTGCCCCTTACTGCAGCTCAGATGAACTTTATTGGAACAGGCTTCCGTGTGTGCCCCTTACTGCAGCTCCGATGAACTTTATTGGAACAGGCTTCCGTGTGTGCCCCTTACTGCAGCTCCGATGAACTTTATTGGAACAGGCTTCCGTGTGTGCCCCTTACTGCAGCTCCGATGAACTTTATTGGAACAGGCTTCCGTGTGTGCCCCTTACTGCAGCTCCGATGAACTTTATTGGAACAGGCTTCCGTGTGTGCCCCTTACTGCAGCTCAGATGAACTTTATTGGAACAGGCTTCCGTGTGTGCCCCTTACTGCAGCTCCGATGAACTTTATTGGAACAGGCTTCCGTGTGTGCCCCTTACTGCAGCTCCGATGAACTTTATTGGAACAGGCTTCCGTGTGTGCCCCTTACTGCAGCTCCGATGAACTTTATTGGAACAGGCTTCCGTGTGTGCCCCTTACTGCAGCTCCGATGAACTTTATTGGAACAGGCTTCCGTGTGTGCCCCTTACTGCAGCTCCGATGAACTTTATTGGAACAGGCTTCCGTGTGTGCCCCTTACTGCAGCTCCGATGAACTTTATTGGAACAGGCTTCCGTGTGTGCCCCTTACTGCAGCTCCGATGAACTTTATTGGAACAGGCTTCCTTGTGTGCCCCTTACTGCAGCTCCGATGAACTTTATTGGAACAGGCTTCCGTGTGTGCCCCTTACTGCAGCTCCGATGAACTTTATTGGAACAGGCTTCCGTGTGTGCCCCTTACTGCAGCTCAGATGAACTTTATTGGAACAGGCTTCCGTGTGTGCCCCTTACTGCAGCTCCGATGAACTTTATTGGAACAGGCTTCCGTGTGTGCCCCTTACTGCAGTTCAGATGAACTTTATTGGAACAGGCTTCCGTGTGTGCCCCTTACTGCAGCTCCGATGAACTTTATTGGAACAGGCTTCCGTGTGTGCCCCTTACTGCAGCTCCGATGAACTTTATTGGAACAGACTTCCGTGTGTGCCCCTTACTGCAGCTCCGATGAACTTTATTGGAACAGGCTTCCGTGTGTGCCCCTTACTGCAGCTCCGATCAACTTTATTTTTCCAGCTACCATTTGTCATTAGGGGCATGGACTAATGATACTTTCTATCTTAAGGTCGACGAGGTAGTAACAAGCTTTGGGTTTGGACCGTGTCCTATCTTACGTTAACAATAGTCATTGGAGCTGCCACACAAACTTAACAAACAAGGAAAATAACATTACTAAAATTTAAGAGGAAAACACGTTTTTTATTTATTTAAATGGAATACTAATTTACATTAACATTAATAATCCTACGCAATACATCAAATGAATTGGTAGATTACCAACACCGTTTCTAAAAAACCAATTTTAAACTCTATATTAACACTTGTCAAATTGTAAGGCTAGTGGGTAGAACTACACACTTCTGCGCCCATGACTTGTAACCATATCAGAATAGTTTAATTAAACCTCCCGTTATAATTAGAATATATTATTTTTAGCTTCAAAGGTTCGATACGTACTAAGTTGTCCTGCTGACCTTTAGCTTATCGAGCCACCCTCCAGGACCTTATGCAGCTTAAACCAGGAACTATTGACGCGTAGTCTCACTTTTTTCTTAAAATTTTCGTTAAATAAAATCAAGTGAGCGTATTGACAGGTGCTAACGTGTTTTATTAATGGTGCATTTAAGCGAAATACGAAGCAATATTATGGAACCGTAAACCCACTAGGAGAGTGATAAGATGACATCTCTAAAACTGAGTATTTTAATTACAGTTCGAGAGACCACGAAACGGGTTTGATATTAGTGGCTACCAAAGTTCAAAGCACTTTTCTTCAACAGTGTTAATCACCTGCATAATTCCTTCAATTTTTTTGGAAAGGAATTGAATTACAATTATTACCGAATAACTAATATACCATGAATTTTGCCACATGAAACATGTGGGCAAGCCGTGACGTTGACCCGAGTATCAGCCTCAATAAAAAGACAGACCGTCCTTTATTAAATTCGTGTTCTCCAATAAGTTTCAAAATTGTAAGTGAGAAATTTAGAATGTGTGGCATTGGTAATTAAATTTTCATGAAAGCTTAAAACAATGAAATAGATTTTTTATGCTTTTACTCAAGTCGTGTGGTAAAAATCACATAAAAATGGCTTTAAATTTACCCGAAGAAAATGATTTTTTTAATGGGAAATCAAATCCGTTACATTCATTCCAAATGATTGATTCCTATAGATATTGTTTCATGGATGTAGAAAGTTTCAAAGTCATTTTTACTTTGTTAATGCGTACTAAATACAAATTAACCGCAATGTGTTTTGGTTATCATATTTCCAAGTTATTTAGAATGCAAATCGTAAACCTTTGTCGCAGTCAACTTGTAGTAATATAATAGATTTAATGTAAAATTTCAAATATTGTATTATGTAATAAAATTCTGATTTAGCTAGTAGAGTATGCCTACTACACGTTTTGACTGTATAAAAAGTTGATACAGTAAAGCGGTAGAATTTAGTTTCCATATTTTAAACAATTTATAAATTTAAACAAATGATCTAGTATACAAACATTTGGTGGATTTACTACATTACATTTTTTAAGTACTTACATAAAACATAAAATACGTACATATATATATTAAGTGTTAACAAAAAACACTTAAAATATAAATACATTACAAATATATTTTATTAGTTTAATATATAAATATTTATTTTCATATATTACATTCCAATTGCTCTTTACATATTGCATGTTAAGCTATTTATAGCACACACGCCTTAAGTTTATTTCACATTTAGCATGTACGACGCGCATGTGGACGTAATATGAATTCATCAGCTGAACTCTCCTATTGACAAGTTAATCAAAATGGCGAATGAGACAACTATAACCTATTGCCTATTCTTGTTTATGTAACTAGATCTTAAGAGAACCTATAATAATAATATTAAAAAGTTTTGGCATTGTTATTACCAGAACAGTTTTGAACAATGTAATGCCTTATTTTTAACATTTAGAAATTTGAGTAGCAAATCAATGTAAAGGTCTAGTTTCAAATTCAAATCTCTGAGGTCTCAGTTATTCATAAACATTAAACTTACTCATATTTATATTTTTGTATCTGGCTGACCGTGATATATTTTGTTATCTTTTATAACACTTAGTTCCTCATTCATCTAACATATTTCTCTCAAGCGTCTCTCGATATGAGAGAGATCTTGAAAGTACCTATATATTTTTCAGTAATTGATAATGTAAGGCAAATTTTCTATATTTGAAACCTATTATGTTTTATTTATTTTTTGTACCTGTTATATTTATTGTATTTATGTAGTGGTGTTTTCCCAGTACCTATTTACTCAGGGGAAGGCGAAAGAGTTTGGGCAAAAAACTCATAATATTTGAAACGATTATTATCTTTGAAAATATATTATTTTGCTATTACCTTTGCTAAAAAAACCTAGGGCAACTGTGTTCGAGTACAATGTACGAATGTGGCACCAAGATGAAAACTAAGAGTATTTACCAGTGTGAAAGTTATACATGACGACAAATTAAAATACTCAAAGTCAGTGTGTATTTTAATATTCCGACATATATTTTAATTTTCCGTTGATACATATATAAGTTCAATTTACATATCAAAAGAAAGGATTATTAGTTTCCTTTGTTATTTAATTTCGTTGTCAAACGCCAAAAATGTGTCACTACAAGTGAGGAATTCATAAGCAGTTCATATCAAATACGTAACAATGTAGTCCAACTTTTATAAATTTTATAAAAACATTTATGTATGTCTATAAAACTTGGCTTTATGTGGTAGTGAAACATGTATATGCATAGGAAATCTTCTGAGTACGCAGGTTTGCTGCGACGGGGGTTATTTATTTACTATACAATAGTCCATTATTATGGGACTGCCACATAGTTGTTTTTCTACGTTCCAATGCTAAACTTACGGGAATCATTTATTAAAATTTCCACCACAGAGTGCATCATAGTTTAATTCTCCTATCATTACAAAACTCCTATTCAAAGAAAGTGCCGCCAGCTCATACATAACTAAGGAAACATAATTTTAAGAATGTCTTAAAAGTATGTTTGGCTGTAAAACGATATTTTACTTATTATAATTCTTCTGTAAGATAAACTAACGTATGTGAGACAAACATTAAGTCACATGAAATTCATATAGATCGAGAAATGCATTCATCATACGATATTATATTCAACCGATACCTTCATCACGTATTCTGATCGCGGGATTGAACAAGGCTTCCTTTATCAAGTTTCTGAACTCAATATGCTCTAAACTAGAGAGGATGAATAATCTAAACGATTCCGTAAAAATATTTATTTTATCATCGTGGTGGTTTAAAGGTGCTTTGTATTTTAACAATGTATCTACACAATAATGATATATTTTCTATGTTATTAAACAATAACTACTAAACAGGACCAATGGTTTATTATTAGGATATTTATTTTCACAAAATAAATGTAACGTATCATATATTGTTACTTGAATCATGTTTTAGCTGATTTGATTAACATCCATGTTTTTAATTGTTTAGGTCTTTATAAAGAAGATGTATGAGTTATTAATTGCCACTGATAGGTTTAAACATCATTTTGGATAGTCCTTATTTTACCCATGTTAGTAGTCTTACTGGGTAGTATTGAATATAGGTATATTGAATAGATGTTTGCTGATCAAATGCTAGTTAATCTGGTCACCAACACTATTTAACACGTAACACACATTCGTACGTATTTAATTGTAAATTTGTGTTATACAATATATGTAAAAGCTGTAACTATAGATGGACAGCATGTATTGCAATCTTATTTATTTTAGCATAGTTTATCTTAAAGAGGACCTAATTATTTTATGACATTCGGCACATTTGACAAATAAATTACCTCGAAATTGAAGATACTTAACGCTTGTCATTCGCTTATTATACGCCATCAGTTCGAGGTCGTCCAACCCTCTCTTGATAGTCAAACTCTGGCTACTGAAAGTGTCCTCGCAAGAATTTGATTATGTTGTATTGCATATTATTCCATGGACCAGTTTACACGGTTTGTGTTCTCTCAGTAATGACAGAAACTGATCCCTGTAATGAGGCTATTGGACAATTTCATAACAACAAGGAAAACAAATTAACACATGGAGTGTTAGTAACAAGGAAAAACACATGCAGTATTTGTTTCTTTACGACACATTACATCCCAGCAAGAAGAAAAATAGTTTATTTTGGAGAAGTGTAACAATGAAAACGTGGATAAATTCAGATGTGTTTTCAGGTTGGGCCTAGTTGTATCAACTCCATGTTGTTTATATATTAATGAATGTACATGTAGACAAATTATACTGAGTGAATAATAACCTGGCTGATTGATGTTTTTAGTTCTCATAAGAATATTAAGCATATTAGGGAAAACTCTTACTTAAAAATTATCAGAATACTTGGGAAGAAAAGTTAAGACTCTCACTAACGGATTCTCTATCTGAGAGTAATTTGTAGTAAGTAGAATGTTTTTAAGTTTTAATAGTTTCCCAAACTGTAAATTTCCAACTGTGTGAAACCTCATACAGTAGGTGACGATTACTCTATAAATTCTTTATTACTCTTAGATTAAAAAAGGTTTGTTAAGTAATTAAAGGTTAAAAATAGTGTAAAACATTTTGGGTAAAGTGAAATTATTTTACCTTAAACGACCAAAGTATTGATGCCAAAAGATTCTTTGAAAATAAATCTAACAAACATAAAAATAATTACCAACATGTTTCAAACGAAAGATGGCTTGGAAAAATTTAAGAATGCATATTGATTTATTACAAAAATAACCCAATAACTGGCACCAAGGTATGCAATTAATCTTTGCTAAGTAATTATAAATTGATGTATTTCCTTTGGCGCCTTATCATGAAGCAATAAAAATTATGCCATTTTTGAAAATTCATTGAAAATACATTACAGCAACGTTACTGGTATTCGATAAAATCACGCCTTCGGGGGGTTTCATCGGAGTTAAACACAGCGTTTGTGCAATAACAAAGCTATGTTTACTTTTATAATAATAACGTTAATGCTTAATCTAACGTAAGACAATTGTGTTGCGTCAAATAAAGCCTTTACAAAAGCAGCATTATCTCAACAAAGGCAAACAAGCTTTATTGTTAAGGCAAGCAGAAAATAAAAGCCAATTTACTGTCTTCCCCTGAGCGAGATTTCTGCTTTTGTTGCTTGTGTTAAAGCGTTGGTTCTCCCACCACTGAATCACTTTTTATTAGTCTTCTATATGAAGAATTTTCAAGTATTCTACAAGGTGTATCGCTCGCCTATCGGTTAGCGTTAAAGGAGTCACGGGTTCAATTCTACAACAGAATTGGACGTTTGGACGCTTTCCCTTGAAGGTGTTGGTGTTCTCTCTCTCGTCTATCTAAAAATTGATCAGCCTCTGTTGTTAATATACTAAATAATATAAAATTACATGAATTGTCTAAAAACTAGAATATTGTTGATTTGCTTTCGATAAACTAGCGTTTTTTCTTGAGGGCTTGCTAATTATAGTTATTTTTTTAATAATGCAACTTTTGTATACAACTTCATGTTTAAATATTAGGATAAGTAATATTTTCAGTTTAGCTAATTTAAATTTCTTGTGAAAAACCAATGAAACACTATAGTTATTATATAATGGTAATATCCCCCAGTCCGGTTTATTCCATTTATAAACAATTGCAATTGAATCCTGAGTAGGCCCCCCTTACTATCAATTTAAGTTCTTTAAAACTGGAATAATTTAGTTATAAAATATATAAGCGTCTTAACCAACATGGATTTAGCCAACTTTATACTGTGATTTCTAATTAATATCTTTGTCACGCTCCCGAGAAGTTTGGATATTTAAAAAGATTATAGGCATATTTCTTTTAAATGTACGTGTAAGCACTACTTGTGTGTTTATAATGTTTAAAGCTAATACGTTAGTAAACAAACAAGACAGCTGTGAAATATATGGTTAAAGGGTACTCATTTTAACATTTTAAATATATTCTCTTAAAGTAAATCAATCCCTATTTGAAAAAAAGGAAAAAACGTGATGATGTAGTTAATACCTTCCTTTAATTTAACAGAATTTTAAACGAGCGTCCTTCTTTAGACCTCGAGGGTAAACCTTTGCGTCCGTGAACAGACGTATCGGAAGCACAGTCTATAACTTTAACAATAGTTGTATTTGTTATTTTTAGAATGTATCATAATTATTAGCTGAATATTTAAGTATATTAAACTGCATTTAAAAAGAAATAAATAATAGACCTAAAGTCGAGAATATGTTGAAAGAGCTGATAGCACAAGTGTATTGGGGAGAGTTGCCAGACAATGTGACAGGGCAAGGGTCAAGATTTGATGCCGGGATTAGAGGTAACTGGTAGCGCTTTATACGGAGTCTGATTCAGTAAGTATCTTCAAATATGGCAAAAGAAATATCCTGGAAGAAAAATAAATCACGCTCGCGTGCTAAGCTTTATCGAGAAGAAATAGAGATAATCGACGGATTATAATCAAGAGAACGTGCTGGCAATTATATAATGTTCTTTTTACAGATTCAGTTGTCCTGTAAACAAATGTCCAAATACACACCTTCAATCAAAACATAATGTTTTTGGAGGAGGTCCTTCATTGCTGAAACCAAATATTTCCGATAAAATCCCTAGAAACATTTTGGAAGCGAGGAACTATCTGGTTATGTGGCATTACTAAACTTATCCTGCAGTACAAACTTCCTTCTATAATGAACTACCCTGACAATATATATATATATATATATATATATATATATATATATATCAGATCCGTGTTATTGCTGTATATCAGAGCCACATGGATTTGTTTTTTTTACTAAAGGTGGTCCAAAATCATCCCAAGGTTTTTTTCACAAAACAGGACTAGAGAGTTTGGATAAAACCTGTTTAAATACAATTATAATTAAAATTGTATTAAAACCTCTTCTACAAGTGGCAATACCATTTATACCACCAATCGTTTTCGATGTGACTGGTAATGTTTAAGATGAATATAACACGAAACAATAGGCGCTCCGGCATTATAAGAACCGGCATCAGCCGAGCCACCAGGGTGTCCACAGAGGCTGATCTCTTTGGTACTAGATTTCTCTAGATAAAGGTACTAGATTTCTTAAAAAGGTAGTAGATGATGTAGCATGGAGTAAATTTAGAGTTTGCGTTAAACTGAGGAATAGTTTTGTTATTTTGTTGCTAACATGACAACCCAAAAAATCCATTCCATTTTTTGTATTTTTTCATTTTATATTATTTGTATAGTTTTATTGGCATTAAATGTTATATTTCTTTGTTTGTTCTACAATATCAGAACATTCGATTTCCTAAGAGTGGTCGAAGGCAATTTAGAACTTGGAGAACAATATTCAGTCTGAAATCAGTAGGCAGTTAATTGAACTGTTTTATAGTTTTGTTGTATTATATTCTCCGATTGATCAAACAATGTTAAATGCAAGACTGCAAGTCGGGTTGTCGGGTTCCTCCAATACCAACTCCCGCGGTCCCGGTTATGAGTCCTAGTAGTTGAGTGCACAGAGTTAGTTTAGTGAGAGTACTTAAGTTCAAATTCAATGATTTATTCCCTGAAATTTCACAGATTACGTCAAATGCATAGTTTTTTGTGTTGTAGCAGAGTGATGGTTTTGGACAGTGCTGCCAGGTTATGTTTAGATAGGTAATGCAAACATTTTCAAAATCTGTATTTTGTACTAAAATCAGATTTCAACTATTTACCATATAACAACGTGCTTATCGAATGTAAAAGGTACTAGGGTACTAAAACAGTCCAAAAGGTACTTACTAGCTGTTGATACACTGTGAGCCAATCACGATCGACTTTTTCAGATGTCCGGGCGCTCACAGACCCCTACCGACATTAGCCACCAGTGCATTGGACTATGCACGACTTTTTGAGTGTTTACAGTATTTTTATTCTGTAGTTTTCTTCAAACCTATCATGTAAAATATATATTTCGTTCATTTAAGTATTGTATGTAGTTAATGTAGTTATGTAGTTATCCTCAGTATCTCATTTAAAGACTATGTGTTCCGGAAAAATCAGTTATAATCGGCCCAATGGCCATGAACCCAAATCCCGGTTAAAAAAGCGTCCACTGTAATTAAAAAGGAGTTTGCACGCAGCACGCTGCCGTGAGGGAATTGAATTTCCACATATTAAACTTTTCAAAGTCAATTTCGGTGTTAAAACATACATTTATTCTACTTTTGATCGAAATCTGAAAAACATAATTTGTTGGCTATTCTGATGCTCCTGGTTCTATTTACCTGCAATGCTGGAAATACAATGTTGTGCATCATAAGGATAGGATAAGGTCCAGTCAGAATTGAAAATACCCCCGTCGCAGCAAACCTGCGTACTCAGCGAATTTCCAATGAATATTTATGTCTTAATAACACATGATGCCTCTTACTAGAATTCATAAGAAATATATTCATAAATAAGTGATATTTAAAATATTCATTATTCTCCATTAGAATAACATTAAGGATGAGTACGCAGGTTTGCTGCAACAAGGAACACAAAATAATGGGTTTTTATGCAAATATCAATAGAACTTATCTAAGTGAAGTCACATACCAAGTTTCATCCATATACATTCATAAATAAGCGATATATAACATATTTATTATTCTCCATAAGAATAACATGGGGACCGAGTACCTAGGTTTGCTGCTACGGGAACCATAGGCGAAAAAGTGGTTTTTTGTTCAATCAACAACAAACCACAACCAGATGAAGCGATATACTAGGTTTCGTCAGTTTATGTTCATAAACAACCGAGATATAAAATGTTTCTTTTTCTCCATAAGAATAACATTGGACAACGTACTGTGTTTAGCACTTTCAATATCTCAGTAACCAATTGACGTAGAGCAATGATCAAAATACCAAATTGTTTGTTTTTTTAAGCTGAATCCAATGGTATAAATTAAAATTTGATTTAAATGATTATTACATATGAAAACTCCAAAAAAAACATTTTTGGGGTACAAAACCCCCCCAAAACCCCCCTTCGGATAGTGCGATTTGTCTGGTTTTCGAACTCGTTCAAATAAATGGTACTTTACATATTTGTACCAAATTGTATTAAGATCGGACCTTTTTTACGAGAGTTATCATGCTTACGGACACATATATATATATATATATATAAATTTGAACGGATGGTGTTTTTGGAATCTGGGGACCTCAAAACGAAAAGTTATCATGGTCTCGGGCTTAAGTGTTACCATGAGACCTACGGTAATAGCTTCTTCCCTATAGGGGAAATTCGCTAAAAGGATACTGGGGGTGATAAAAATACACCAACATATGAATAAAAGGCTTTTCTAATGTAAAACCCCCTTAAGACAACGTACTGTGTTTAGCCGATATACATTTTCTTTAATAATTCGGCTATACTAAAAAATAAAAGCCTTATTTATGTTTTGCAAGGTTAATTGATCGCATTCATTTATATAGAAAACATAAATAAACAGGTTGAGGGTTCTTCTGTTGGTTTCAAAGTTAACGTAATGGAGCAGATGTTATCATCAGTTGAGTACTCAAACGTACTTTATATATGACCCGTTAACACAACGAGGGGGGGAGGGTATCGTTACATCTGGGTGGTTTAACAATGTTATCCATATGAGAGACTAAAGATTATCCGGAGCAATAGCTTCATTCGGTCACCTGATTTCAGTTATGAAACGAAATTAAATCGCTCAGCTCTTAAATATTTTGAAACTTGTATAATTTGTAATAAACTACGACTATTGAAAGTATTAAAAGTAATAAAACCCCAATATAAAAAGCAGGGAGGTAAAAGCTTGATAGTACTGTGACTGGTTGTAATGGGTTGATATGTAGTTCTGTAACTATGGTAATTTCAGACACTTTTACTGACATTAACACTGTTATCATGGGATCAGAGGGAACATAGACACCATCAATATTCTGTCCCATAAATGTTCCACGCTGTACACCATATTACCGATACCTGCTTCAAGTATGTAACAAGGAATATTGCGTGTTTCAATTTTGCCTAGGTCATAAATGTACAGTGCAAGAATATCGATGCATTATTAAGCATAACTTAAATCACTCAAAGTTTGAATAGCTTAATCGTAATCGTTGAAAAATGGCAAACTCTTACAAATAACCCTATTGACAATGTTCGAAACTTTGAAGAGCATTGTTTGTCATAGTTGTGGCAGCGGGGGACCACAAGTGATAGTCCAGCTGCCAAAGTAACGTTACCCTGCTAACGTTTAACGTTACCCAAGAAGCACATGGACAGATAATGAAAAATGCCAAGGAATGCGAACACTACTGCCTTACTGTAATAGGCAGTAATGCTTTTAATATTTGGTAAGTGACATTAAGGTATATATGAATATTGGATCTAAATATTATAGTATATCATAAAACGGTTTTAGGCCTTTCAAGTGTTGTAAACGTATGAATAAGTTTTTATCTCTCAGAAGCAAAACAAAATTATAGCAGGATTAACTTAATTAAAAGCGAAGAAAGTGGTGATGAGAAAAGAACAATGACTTAATCTGTTTTAGGGAACAGTAAATTGACTTTCCCTGACGGAACTATGAACCTTCGTGTCCTTTGTTCAGGCAATATTGTTTCTTGTGGGTGTCAAAATAAAGGATATGATAATAGTTTTGTAAGTCCACTTAATTTCAAGTAAGGTATGGTAAAGCAATTTAACAGCTTAATTTAATTTTGTTTAACGATACAAGTATTTTTGAGAGTACCAGCACTGCTCTCCATAGTTTCAATTTTTAACTAGTTCAACAACTAAATAGAATTTAAATTTACCTTCAGACAGAAAAATGTTGATACCTCTTTAAGTAATAACAAAACTATATAAACTGTTAATCCCCAGTAGTTCTTATTATTGATCAATAATTTAATTTATTGGCTAATAGCTCAAATCCTCTCACATTAACGTTTTTCCTGTGCTATACATTATTAAATATGATTAATGTAATTTCGTATGAAGTTACCTTTCAAACAGTTTACTTCATCCAATTAAATACTATCACAACCCTAAGTGAGTGTGAATTGTTAATTTACACAATTGTAATACTATTACATTTAAAAAAGTATTACGATATTATAAAAATCTATAACGCACAAGGAATGTGACAGAACATTCAATGTCGGGGAAGGGGTGAAGAGCTAAGGCGCATTTTACACAGCATTTGTCAGGGAAAAGAACTGCCTGCAGTTCACGCAAACTCTAGTCAAAATTACAGTCCATTTATTTCATGGGACATTCAGAACTCGAATTTTACCAGCAAAATCACGTGATTACTTTTAGCTTCTAACGACCTTTGATGTCCCATACTAATGGCGATAAGGCCATCTAGAAATATTTTAGAGTATCCTACTGTTTACCTATATTTAAAATATCATACTTATTATATTATATATTATAAATATTATATATTTATATAATAAACTAGTTTATTAGTGACATAAATACATGGGGCTGGGCCAATTACACATCAAATAGATGGTACATCGACCCTGGAATAAAATAAATGAAATAACATAAACAATCGATGTACCATCAGTCGTTTTGGAAATTTAATTTAATTAAAAATATAAACAGGTCTATGGGCCATAAGACCAATTTATGAATTAAGATAAAATATTTTATTTTGGTCTGATGGACCATCGACCCTCTATCCATAAAATAACATATTATAAAGAGGTAGGGTCGATTGCACATCATACAGATGGTACCGCGAGCCCCGAATGAAAAATATTTAGAATAAAGTTATAACGGGTCGATGTACCATCTATTTGATGTGTAATCGACCCTACGCTTTATATTATTAGATTTTTAAACGCATGGTTTGATTTTACATCATAGATGGTATATTGACCCTCAAACAAAAAATATTTAGATTAAGGTTTTAAAGGGTCGATGGACCATCTATTTTTTGTGTAATTGACCCTTTGCTTATTTCTTTAATATGATCTTAATATTTTTAATTTTGGGGCCGATGGTACATCGAGCCTTATTTCATTTTATTAGAGAAATATACAAACAGGGTCGATGGTCCATCGACCCCTTTTATAAATTAGTACAAAAGGTTCGATGGGCCATAGACCCTTCCTTAGATATTTAATATTTCTTTCAATATATCAGATGGTCGATGGACCATCTATATGATGTGTAATCAAGCTTCCTCAAAATACATAATAATCATGCACATGATAAGAACGTAGTTACGACTTCCTACTGAATTAGGATTATTACAACTATTTTGATATTTAGGTTAATCAAAATATGATACGTAACATAAAAAAGTGTTTAAATGTTCAACCGCAAATATTATATACTAACACAGTTCATATAATAATAATAATTTAATAATTTAATAATTTAATAATTAATAATAATTTATTAAAATCGCAAGTTTCGAATTTATAGATGAATAAAAGTTTGAGGTGTATCAGTATAAATAAATAAAACTTGTTCATAAGTGACTTTAAAATATAAACAAATTAATACATTTAATCTAATCAATACCAGTAACTGGAATTGACATTTGACTCTCGTATTTTTACAACATTTAAATATGTTAAAGCCAATTTATAAGTTTAATTAGGTTGAAAATAATATTTAACCGCTCTAGGATTATAACAATTGTATAAATATGCTAATGTAATAAAATAACTCATTATAAACATATTATAATAATTCATTTAGAAAAGAATATTTACAGTAAAATAAATTGAGCAATAATAGTTATTGTTTGGGCATACATCTGTTGTTTTGTGGGGACTAATTAGCGAAATTTAAGATCTGCCTTAAACCTAATTCTGTTCGCAGAGTTTAATCATCGTTACAAAAAATAATTGTGATTTATTGAAGAAATTGAACTTTTTATTTATGAGCTTTAAACTTACAGGCGTATTGTTTATTTGTACGATAATATATACCTTTACTGCTAAAACACCTTTTAATGATTGTGATCATCGCCTAAAGTCAGTTTTTATTTCATTGTAATTTTGGTTTTTGTGTAAATTTTCTGCATTTAAATATTTATTGTTGCATTCTGTCACTCGTTATCCTTTTTGAGCATGAATTTTGTTAAAGTCTGCATGCGTTTGATTATTAAAAACTTTGGCATGATTTGCATTCTTTCTTCACAGTATGTCTCTATGTTATTGTTGTATGAGCTTTGAAGCATATTATTCTGATCTTGAAGCCTGCAAATGTAATTATTGGTGTTATTTGGAATATTGAATTATATATGTACTGTTTTTGCATGCTTCCATTGTACACTGGCGAATGCCGTTTATACTCAATAAAAATAAATAAATAAACAAATAACCCCGTCGCAGCAAACCTGCATACTCAGCGAATTTCCAATGCATAGATATATTTTACCATATAAACCCACTTACCGAGTTTCATAGATACATATTCACAAATGAGCAGTTTATAAAATTGTATCTATTTTTTCATAAGAATAACATGGGTAAGTTTCATCCGTATCCATTAATAAATAAGCAATTTATACAATTTTATTTATTCTCCGTAAGAATAACATGGGGGCTGAGTATGCAGGTTTGCTGCAACAAGGAACACAAATTATGGCTTTTTATACAAATATCAATGTAACTTAACTAGGTGAAGCTACAAACCAAGTTATATTAATTGATGTTCATAATTAAGTGAAGCATAACGTTTTTCTTATTCTCCATAAGAATAACATGGTGGCTGAGTACGCAGGTATGCTGCTACGGGAACCATCGGCAAAATATTGTTTTTTTTGGACAATTATCAGTAGACCACAACGAGATGAAGCCATATGCCAAGTTTCGCCCGGATACGTTCATAAATAAGCAAAATATAAAATTGTTCTTATTCTCCTTAAGAATAACATTGGACAACGTACTGTTTTTAGCACTTTAATATCTCTGTAACCAATTGACGTAGAGTTATGATAAAAACACCAAATTGTTCGTTTTCTTAAGCCAAATCCAATGGTGAAAAGTAAAATTAGATTTCTTAAAATATTATAGAAAACTCAAAAACCCCATACATAGGGTACAAAACCCCCCTAAAATACCATTTTCGATAAAGCGATCTGTCTGGTTTTTGAACTTAAAGTCGTAAATATTGCTTTATATGTTTGTTCCAAATTTCATCAAAATCGGACCATTTTTACGAAAGTTATCGTGCATACGGACACACACACACGCACACACACACAAACACACACACACATATATATATATATATATATATATATATATATAGTTTTTTGCGAATTTTCGTTTATAATACAAACTTTTTCAAGTAATAACAGAGAAATAATGGAATTTGAACAGTAAATAAATATAAATTAACAAATATTTTACATCTGACTTTTAAAAACTAAAACATGTGATTTTAGGTACTGGTCAAAAAATAAAATTTAAATACAATTACGAAAATCAGCTGAGTTGAATCATTTTAGACTTAAGAAAAATTACCTGAGATTTAACCCAGAAGGAACCTTGGTCTTCAATACCAACTGATTGTAAAATATTTTTTTATTTTGATTTATTTACTGTTAAAATTCCATTCTTTCTCGTTTATTGCTTGAAAACGTTTGTATTATAAACGAAAATTCACAAAAAATTTCTTTTTCATCATTTATATCTATCTGTTTTAATGTGGTAGTATATATATCCAGTATTGAACGAATGGTGTTTTTGGCATCTGGGGACCTCAAAACGAAAAGTTATCATGGTCCCGGGCCTGGGTTTTCCCATGCCGACTATGGTAATAGCTTCTTCCGTATAGAGAAAATTCGCTAAAAACGAGAATATTTACGTAAAAAATACAACGTTACATTGTTTATATCATAAAAAGCGTAAACTAATCTACATTAGTTCTTTAGCACTACTAATCATGTGTGAAATAGATAAATGAGTTCTCACGAGGCACGCTGATGTGAGGGAAGTGAATTTCCACATCAAAACTTTTAAAACTCAAAATCAGGTAAAAAAATACATTTATTCAAATTTTTATTAAAATCTTAAAACAGTGATTTTTTTGGCTGTTCTGATGCTTCTGGTTTCATTTACCTGCAAAGCTGGGGATACAATTTTGCGCATTATAATGTTAAGAGAAGGTCCAGACAGGCTTTAAAGTAGGCGTGAGATTACTGGGGATGATAAAATTTCTCTAACAAAGGAATAACAGGCTTTTCTAGTGTAAAACCCCCATAAGACAACGTACCTTGTATGTCGAAACACATTTTCTTTAATAACTCGGTAAATCTGTATGGTAGAATGACGAGAGAGGACTTAAAACTTTCGCCTCACTAAATCCAATCTTTTTTCTAGGTATTAATTTTATATACGGGGCTTTTCTGACTATTTTTGGACCCAAAAACTCGAAATTTGAAAGATTAATCCCCAAAAAAGTGGTTTAGAGTTTTCCGATTGTTTTGCCCAACGAACTTGTTCAACTGATTACAGAAATAAACGTCCCTATCAAATTTGAAGTAAATCGGACGAAAAATGCGACCGCTAGAGTGAAAAAACATATATATATATATATATATATATATATATATATGTATATATACATATATATGTATATATATGTATATATGTATATATATATACATATGAATATATATATACAATTTTGAACGACCCTCCAAAAAGTGTTCAGGGGTCACGTTAGGAACTTCTATGGAGGTCCCAGGCTTAAGTTTCACCGTGCCGGTCATGCTAATAGTTCACTTTCCAATGGAAATTCACTAATAATTACAAATGTAACTGTGCAAAGCATTAATAAAAAGTCATTCTTCAAAAATGGAATTATTATAAACGCTTATTTTGAAGTGTTAAATATTCATGGCATTATTTGCTTTAATAGTGTACTGTGAGGTGTACTTGATTAAATGGGAAACAAAGTTATATGTGTAAATCAATTTAACGACTATGTAAATGTCAAATACAATATTTGTGAACGCTCACTGTGTAATTTACTTGCTACAATATTGGTTGTAATTTGTTAATATTCAATGTAACTTTACACAACAATTATAAATAGAGATTAGAGTTAAAAGTTAAAATTTTTGTCCCGGATATCAAGCAGTGAGTTTGGGTTAGGAGGACATTATGTAGTCCTTTATTTATTTTTTAACAACATTAAATGTTTTATGGTAAAAATTACTCATTTGTCAATCACCAACTCAGTTTGGCACGCCAACTGGATGTCGGGCCTGACAGTTACAAATGGTGGGCATCATCATCAAAACGAAATTTGTTACATCCGATGAAAAGAATATTTAAATTAAATCTGGCAGATTGGCCAAATAACCTTAGGAGATTTTAAGAATATTCATGAAACCATTTGGTTCCATTGGTCACCTAAAATTGTTCATTAAAAATAAACCAACTTTTGATTAGAAACTAATAACTATTTATTAATTTATTTTATAACCCAAACAATAAACTATGGAAATATTTTGTATGATTAAAAAGTTGATTTATTACAAGCAAATGCTATAAACCTAGTTATTTCACATTATAATGAGTCAAATAAATTTACTTACATTAGATAAATTACATAGCAAGTAACTTAATTTACAACAGTAAAGCTGTAAAACAGAAAATCTATCTGAACTGCGGTCGTTAGGTCTTCTTGCAGATTCTATTGTTATTATAATCTTGCACTCTCGGAGTCGCTGTCGGTAGAAGACTCAAGTAGTGTCCATGACGTTGTGGAGCGGTAATTGCAGTCGGTGGTAGAGGCAAGTGGTGTCCGTCTGTTGTGGAGTGGTAATCGCAGTCGGTGGTAGAGGCAAGTGGTGTCCGTGTGTTGCGCAAGGAAGTATGAAATTAAATATCTTTATAACCGTAAAGAACAATACATATATTGTATGTCAACAGACAAATGACTTTCTAAACTGCTCCTGTTTATTCCCACACTCAAGCACACAACAATAAGTCAACAGCCATACTCTCCATCCATATTTAGGGCACTTTCTCAGAACTCTATGTAACTTAGTGGCCGATGAGAAGAGAAACTTCCCGAATAGTAAGCAGAGACCACAAGGTATATTTCACTCGATTTTTAAATTTTTGAACATTTTTGCAGACTTCAGGTCTCTGGGAAGAGCTTTCATGAATGTTACCCCCACCAGCGAGGGAAGGCGTTCAATAGTTGAAGTTCCATCCAGCAGTTCCATGATGAGCGGAACGATAACGCACTCCACTCTAACGCAGGGCAGTGATATTCGTCAATAGACACATGCGTGTGAGTTGTTATTTAGATTAATTATCAAGACATTTATGTGGAATCCTCGCCTGGATAGTTATTTGTATCCCTTTACTAGCAAATTATTATGAGGAATTGGGTGTACGGCATTAAAAATAAACAATTTAGATAAGTAAAGTTTTTCTCTAAAGCTGACCTAGTTCTAATCGGTTTAAAGTTTCTATTTATTTAATACAAAGTGTTGGACTGAGTTTACTCATACTACGTTCTAAGTGTAAAGGTGATAAATATACAAATGAGTCTTTGCCTTTGACTGCTCTAATTTACTGTGTCGTTTGTCAGATCAAACAAAGCAAATAACTTAATCAAATGTTTGTAGCATATTGGTCCAATCTGTATGTTTTTTTTTTTTCCTTTTTACGAAAAAAGCTTAATTTAATTTAAATAAATATGTAAAAAATATACAAGCTATACAAGTAGTAGGGAAAGGGGACTTCTGGGCCAAGTGATTGACAGCTTCCGGTCACGTGACCGGAAGCGCTGCGTCATGAAAGACGTCATCTGAGGCTGAGCCAGTGACGTAGGCGGTTTTGTGACGAAATGAGTAAAAGTTCAAAGTTCAAGGTCACGGTGAAGTTTTTTTAAAAAAATCTACCTCGCACTCGTAAAACGATTGTGATTCGATAGTTAATCGATAATAAATATCGAATGAAAATTATCGAATGAAACAATCGAATGATACGAGTGCGAGGTAGAACAATTACAAATATTACTTTATTTTATTAACAATAATTCATATTACAAATATTACTTTATTTTATTTACAATAATTCATGTTTACAATAGTTCCCCGTTGTTCGTTGTCATCGATGTTGTTGATCCGGACGAGTTGCGGCCATCACTTCGCTTTCTGATGAAAGACGGTAGATACTTCGATTCCTGCGCAGAGTCCATGTTGTGTTTTTAACACCTATCTGTTCTGTTAGGTGTTTGCATTTTATTGCTGTCAGGTGGAAAATAATACCTGACGGCAATGAAATAGAAACATCTATCAGATCTTGAGTGAAATAATATTGTTAGTTTGTGAAGAGCGTCTTGGAGAGCTCGATGTTCACCGGTCGAGAGCCGGAGGTGTACTGACTATTCGCTAGCTAGCGTTCTGGTATCAAAAAAATGGTGGGGGTAAAAGTGTAGTAGAACGAAGCAGATGGCGGACGGCAGATGGCTGGCGGCAGGTGGCAGGCGGCAGGTGGCAAGTGTGCGGCAGATGGTAGTCCCCCCACTAAACCAGTCCCCCCACTACACCAGTCCCCCCACTACACCAGTCTCCCCACCAAGTTTTACATCGCACAATAACTAGTTTACATGTGTTAGTTAGGGTTTAGCTCTTAGACTGTCAAGACCTTACCTCCGTAACAAAACTTCAATAATGTTTGCGCTTCAACGCTGTATAAGTATAACAGCTACTATGATCTAAACCGGTGCATGTATTCATATGGTTCTTTTTGCGTAGCAAACAACTGGCTAAAAGTGTTTCAACCTCGATTATTCTTCGACGAAACCGCTCATTGTCCACTAAAAGTGTAGACCTTCTGTCTTCATTGTCAGGGAAGTAGAAAGTAGTGTCAAGGGGACTACTGAAGGTCACCTTCCTCATGTTCCTGTAAAACTGCGACATTTTTCAGACCCTCTAGGTAGATGTTCATCCGTCAAGAGCTGGAAGAATAATGATGTAGCGTTATTGTGTATGATAGGCACCTAACCCCCACCACAACGTTACCTTGTCCTTCAAACCATCGTTTTTACGCTACGGATGCTATACTGTTGGTTAGATTTAAATTTAGATTGCACCTTCTTGTTTGTTTTGTCAAGCCGCGTAATTGAAGTACCCACATGTTATACTTTGAACCAAAAACAAAGAAGTTATTTAGGTTTGTCCTTGAAAATAGTTGTTTTTTCGCTGTTGCTGCTATACCCTTTGTCGGATCTGAATTCTGTTTGCACCAACTTGTTCGTCTGATCAATCCGCGTAATGTGAGTACCCACTTAATATATTTTAAACCGTAAATAAAGAAGTTATTTAGGTGAGTCCCTCGAAATAGTTGTTTTTAGCTATTACCGCTATACCCTTGGTCCGATCTGAATTCTGTTTGCACCAACTTGTTCGTCTGATCAATCCGCGTAATTTGAGTACCCACATGACATACTTTGCACAAACTTTATAACCCCCCCCCCTTTTTTGGGTCATGTTCAAGGTCAAGGTCAAGGTCAAGGACCTTGGGACTTAGAAATTTTCACAAAGTGGGCTGCACACAAACATAAGACTAACAGTCTCCTGCCTATGTACAGGCCAAGTCCCTAACTTGATATGCTTAGGCGGTCCTTTTGTTAAAAAGGACCTTTTGTGGGAGGGGGTGGGACAAGGGCTTTATTGGACAATCCACTTTACTTTGCCTTCTTCTTTGACCAAAGTTAAAGTCTGACGGTAGCCTACTTCTGGTGGTGCCGGAATCGATTGCATATTTTTTTCTATGTGCATTTGTATACTCTAGTATATTTTTAAACAATTGTAAATCCTTTTTAGTATATTTACCAGGATTATTTTTAAAGATGAGTTCAAACAAACCTGTTGTACCTTTATATTTCTTATCACCAATAACTATATCATCATTTTCGTTTATATCTAACTTTCTATCTCCAATCATTAATCCTTTATCCTCTATTCTAGCTCCATATGTATGATAATTTCGATTAGCATGTGTGCCATGTAACATTTTTAATGTATATTTTCTTCCAAGTGTTCCTTTAAACATAATATCGGTGCCTAATTTGCTTAAGTTGGATGGGTTGATATCCTCTTCTTCTGCTCTTGTATCTTCCGCACTTGTATCTTCTGTACTTGTATCTCCTGCAATGTTCTTTTCCCTTAAATCTCCTATATCTCCGCTTTCTTCATACTCGTCGCTTTCTTCAGATGTTTGTAACTGGTCAGAACTTTCATCATTCTGAAATTCTTCTTCATATTTGGAAATTGGTAGCATTTTGTCTCCTTCGAAGCGAATTGAAGGTTTTTCCATATTTTGTGCTAATCGCTTTAAAGGTTCAGTAACAGGTTTGAATGTTGTTTCTAAAAATTGCTCTCTTTCATTTATACCTGATTTTAAAGCTCGGTTTTTTTGTCTAATAGAATCACTAAGTGATTTTATTTCCTTTAATAGCTTTTCCTGGTTAACCATCTTCACACCTTGACGACTTGTACAGTAATACCGCTAATCAGTGTATTAAAACGAATTTATCAAAACCTATTCTATAACGACCATCTTTTATAGCTTGATCTTTCATAATAACCAAAAATCCATACTTTTCCGCCCATGCTTTTCCGCAAAGCTCTTTAAACTTTTCAAATGGCATATCCGCATTCACATGATCGTTATATATATGTTTTAGGTTAGTATCATCTTGTTTGAATACAATTAGAATATTTGCATTATCTCTGATAAGTTGTTTTGGGATTTTGCTATAAGTTTGTCCTATATATATGCTGTCGATGTTATTATGTCTTCCCATGGCAAAGTAGTTTCTAATAGTATCCTGATTTTCACAAGATACATCGTCAAATATAAATACAGAATACGGTTTCGCTTCGTTTGGTTGCATAATGCTATCACTCCGCTCTCCGCGTTTCGCGCTCCGCTGCCGAAAAGTTCCGCGCCTAGGAAAACCCAGCTTTAAGTGATTCAAGCGTTGAGTAGGCTGTAATTCAGGATTTACTATTGATGCACTCGCTGTATAAGTCATCACGTTCTCGATTCGGTCAAATATACTAATTTTGTAATCAATTGTATATGAAGAGTTTTGCAAACAACGAGATTAGTTTTGTGGGACGTTAGAAATATAAACTTTAAATACCCCCGTTGCAGCAAACCTGCACACTCAACTAGTTTCAAATGGTACTTTACTACCTCATGAAGTCACTTACCAACTTTCATCAAAGCACCTTCATAAACTAGCGAGATATTAATTTTTATTTATTCTCCATAACAAAAACATTAAGACTGAGGATGCTGGTTTGCTGCATCAAGGACCATAAAAATCAGATATTTATTTAAATACCAATGGATTACCATTAGATAAAGTAACATACCAAATTTTACCAATTTATGTTTATAAACAAGCAAGACATCACAAGTTTCTTATTCCCCATAAGAATAACAATATAGCTGCTGATTACGCAGGTTTGCTTCCATGGGGACCACAAAAATGGGGTTTTCATGCAAATATCAGTAAATCCCAACCACATGAAGCCACATACTAAGTTTCATTAGATTCGATTTGTTCATTAATAATAATAGAGATATAAAATTTTACTTATTCTCCATATCTCCATAAACTAACTATGCCAGGCGCGGCGCCGGCGCGGCGGCGCGCCGCGGGACATAGCGCCTTTGGCTATCCGAAGCCCAGTAAACTGATTAGAACATTGTATTGGAGGGTTGTGAGGTTTTTATATATTCATATTGTAATCAAAATTAGCTATCCGATACGCCGACTCGTAGGTCGATCAGACTAACTTTTGGACGGTTGTTTGAGCATTGCAAAGTGTTATAAAACGTAGTTCAAATAAATATGTCACAAAATTTGTATTTAAACCCGAACAATAACCACTATAATATATCTAAAATTAATTATTAATGTATGATTATTTTTAACTCCAGAAATATATTAAGACTGATTATTTGTCACTATTCTCTCCTAAAGACTCTTCTTGACGTCATTTTCAAGCTTATATTCATTGGTGATAGAAAGTTATATTAAAAGCGTTTATATAAGTTCGGTATAACTTGGGAAATTACTGTGGGGTAAGGAAAATATTGAAATCAAAGTATTGTTAAGATGTTGGAAAATTTATATATAGTGTTTCTGTCATTTAACGTGCGTTAATACTTATTAAGATCATGGATTTTTTTAAATAACGCAAGATTTATACTTTATAATTTTTTTTTTTTATGCCATGTACATTTAATTTGAACACACAAACTTATACAACAGTATTTGTGATGTACTTTTTTATTAATTTATTAATTTACCTGACCGAAATTCAAAACATTTTAAAGTTTGTTTTATTTGTTTATATTTTTTATGAACAATTGTAACATATATACCAGACATAAAGTATAAGTTATTGTGTTTCTTTATTCTAGATATTTTTTTGCGACACCTAACGAAACCCATTCTAGTTATTATAAAAATACCAGGAAATCAAGTTGACGAGAAAGCTTGTCGTAAGTGCGAGTGTTTCAGCTATTGCATATCTAAGTGTAAAACATATCAAATGAACCGACAAATAAAATACTCGGCGACGCCGTATTAAATTACTTTTGCAGCGCGGCGAATGTAGTAGAGTGTATCTGCCCCCCGCGCCATCTGCCGTTGCACCTGCCGTTCCGGCTATAAAACCTGGAGCTGTCCACAGAGGGCTTACAGTCTCAAGCCAACAGTCTAGCTAGCTGTTTGTTGGAGCTGTCCGTAATAGCATCTCTAGTATAGAGTTGGTACCACTATATATTAGAGATGCTAACTTAGCTTAAGGCATGTCTGTGTATTATTAAGCATGTTAGAATAACGCTTGTAGTTTGCTGCTAGTAAATGCAGTTAGTGTATCTGATTGTGGTGTTTGGTGTTGGTTTTTTGAAGTGTTTTATTTACTGATGAAATATGTACTTTTCTTTCACGCTCTACAAGTGGGTAAAGTCTTTAAATATGTCAGGGGGGTTTATAATACGTTTCTCAAATAAACACCTTTCCTAACCCCTTACAAAAAGGTATGGCACGAAAACCGACCTTAAGTCATTACGGCGCGCAAACCGGATGACTTTACCTATCTTAGCCCTTACTCACGAGAAACAGATTCAGTCAGTTTGCTTATTTTTTGTTAAATTTAAGGGGACCTTGGTCAGGTAATTATTGTACTTCGGTTCGTAAAACTCTGACGCCTACACAGTGATGAACGTCCTTGCGGTTTCAGAGTGCGCGACTGTTGTAAACTGACCATATTGCTTATCTTAGGGGGATACATCTTCGGGGAAATAAACTTAAGGGGACCTTGGTCAGGTATTATTGTACTTCGGTTCGTAAAACTCTGACGCCTACACAGTGATGAACGTCCTTGCGGTTTCAGAGTGCGCGACTGTTTTTAACTGACCATTTTGCTTTTATTTATTTATTTATTTTTTGTTTTTTTTGGGGGGGATAACTTTTCGGGGGAGAGGTTAGTGTTCCGTTATCAGGTTTATTGCCTATAATTGCGAGCTTTAAACTAGTCCTCTTCTCCTAATACAGAGCGGGGAATAGAGCAGTTTGTGGTCAAAGTGAGAATCACTTACTGCTCTATTCCCCGCTTTGGCAAAATGTTCAGATGACCTTGGGGACTTAGAAAATTCAGAAAATTCTCGTCTCTTAAAATACTGGAAGATATGTATTGATTTTTCTGGAGAGATTAATGTTTAGTTATTACAGAATTCAGATCCGACCAAGGGTATAGCAGTAATAGTTAAAAACAACTATTTTGAAGGTCAAATCTAAATAATTTATTTATTTCTAGTTTAACATATGCCAATTGGGTACTCAAATTACGCAGATTGATCAGAGGAACAAGTTGGTGCAAACATAATTCAGATATGACCAAGGGTATAGCAGTAATAGCTAAAAATAACTATTTTGAAGGTCAAATCTAAATAATTTCTTTATTTCTAGTTTAACATATGCCATGTGGGTACTCAAATTACGCAGATTGATCAGAGGAACAAGTTGGTGCAAACAGAATTCAGATCCGACCAAGGGTATAGCAGTAATAGCCAAAAACAACTATTTTGAAGGTCAAATCTAAATAATTTCTTTATTTCTAGTTTAACATATGTCAAGTGGGTACTCTACTGACACGGCTCAGCAAGACGAACCATAAGGTGCAGTCAGAATTCAGATCCGACCAAGGGTATAGCAGCAACAGCGAAAAAACAACTATTTTCAAGGTCAAATCTAAATAATTTCTTTATTTCTAGTTTAAAATATGCCAAGTGGGTACTCAAATTACGCAGACCGATCAGAGGAACAAGTTGGTGCAAACAGACCCCCCCCCAAAAAAAAAAAATAAATAAATAAAAGCAAAATGGTCAGTTAACAACAGTCGCGCACTCTGAAACCGCAAGGACGTTCATCACTGTGTAGGCGTCAGAGTTTTACGAACCGAAGTACAATAATACCTGACCAAGGTCCCCTTAAGTTTATTTCCCCGAAGATGTATCCCCCTAAGATAAGCAATATGGTCAGTTTACAACAGTCGCGCACTCTGAAACCGCAAGGACGTTCATCACTGTGTAGGCGTCAGAGTTTTACGAACCGAAGTACAATAATACCTGACCAAGGTCCCCTTAAGTTTATTTCCCCGAAGATGTATCCCCCTAAGATAAGCAATATGGTCAGTTTACAACAGTCGCGCACTCTGAAACCGCAAGGACGTTCATCACTGTGTAGGCGTCAGAGTTTTACGAACCGAAGTACAATAATTACCTGACCAAGGTCCCCTTAAATTTAACAAAAAATAAGCAAACTGACTGAATCTGTTTCTCGTGAGTAAGGGCTAAGATAGGTAAAGTCATCCGGTTTGCGCGCCGTAATGACTTAAGGTCGGTTTTCGTGCCATACCTTTTTGTAAGGGGTTAGGAAAGGTGTTTATTTGAGAAACGTATTATAAACCCCCCTGACATATTTAAAGACTTTACCCACTTGTAGAGCGTGAAAGAAAAGTACATATTTCATCAGTAAATAAAACACTTCAAAAAACCAACACCAAACACCACAATCAGATACACTAACTACATTTACTAGCAGCAAACTACAAGCGTTATTCTAACATGCTTAATAATACACAGACATGCCTTAAGCTAAGGTAGCATCTCTAATATATAGTGGTACCAACTCTATACTAGAGATGCTATTACGGACAGCTCCAACAAACAGCTAGCTAGACTGTTGGCTTCAGACTGTAAGCCCTCTGTGGACAGCTCCAGGTTTTATAGCCGGAACGGCAGGTGCAACGGCAGATGGCGCGGGGGGCAGATACACTCTACTACATTCGCCGCGCTGCAAAAGTAATTTAATACGGCGTCGCCGAGTATTTTATTTGTCGGTTCATTTGATATGTTTTAAACTTAGATATGCAATAGCTGAAACACTCGCACTTACGACAAGCTTTCTCGTCAACTTGATTTCCTGGTATTTTTATAATAACTAGAATGGGTTTCGTTAGGTGTCGCAAAAAAAGATCTAGAATAAAGAAACACAATAACTTATACTTTATGTCTGGTATATATGTTACAATTGTTCATAAAAAATAAAAAAACTAAAACAAACTTTAAAATGTTTTGAATTTCGGTCAGGTAAATTAATAAATTAATAAAAAAGTACATCACAAATACTGTTGTATAAGTTTGTGTGTTCAAATTAAATGTACATGGCATACAACAAAAAAAATTATAAAGTATAAATCTTGCGTTATTTTAAAAAATCCATGATCTTAATAAGTATTAACGCACGTTAAATGACAGAAACACTATATATAAATTTTCCAACATCTTAACAATACTTTGATTTCAATATTTTCCTTACCCACAGTAATTTCCCAAGTTATACCGAACTTATATAAACGCTTTTAATATAAATTTCTATCACCAATGAATATAAGCTTGAAAATGACGTCAAGAAGAGTCTTTAGGAGAGAATAGTGACAAATAATCAGTCTTAATATATTTCTGGAGTTAAAAATAATCATACATTAATAATTAATTTTAGATATATAGTGGTTATTGTTCGGGTTTAAATACAAATTTTGTGACATATTTATTTGAACTACGTTTTATAACACTTTGCAATGCTCAAACAACCGTCCAAAAGTTAGTCTGATCGACCTACGAGTCGGCGTATCGGATAGCTAATTTTGATTACAATATGAATATATAAAAACCTCACAACCCTCCGATACAATGTTCTAATCAGTTTACTGGGCTTCGGATGGCCAAAGGCGCTATGTCCCGCGGCGCGCCGCCGCGCCGGCGCCGCGCCTGGCATAGTTAGTTTATGGAGATATGGAGAATAAGTAAAATTTTATATCTCTATTATTAATGAACAAATCGAATCTAATGAAACTTAGTATGTGGCTTCATGTGGTTGGGATTTACTGATATTTGCATGAAAACCCCATTTTTGTGGTCCCCATGGAAGCAAACCTGCGTAATCAGCAGCTATATTGTTATTCTTATGGGGAATAAGAAACTTGTGATGTCTTGCTTGTTTATAAACATAAATTGGTAAAATTTGGTATGTTACTTTATCTAATGGTAATCCATTGGTATTTAAATAAATATCTGATTTTTATGGTCCTTGATGCAGCAAACCAGCATCCTCAGTCTTAATGTTTTTGTTATGGAGAATAAATAAAAATTAATATCTCGCTAGTTTATGAAGGTGCTTTGATGAAAGTTGGTAAGTGACTTCATGAGGTAGTAAAGTACCATTTGAAACTAGTTGAGTGTGCAGGTTTGCTGCAACGGGGGTATTTAAAGTTTATATTTCTAACGTCCCACAAAACTAATCTCGTTGTTTGCAAAACTCTTCATATACAATTGATTACAAAATTAGAATATTTGACCGAATCGAGAACGTGATGACTTATACAGCGAGTGCATCAATAGTAAATCCTGAATTACAGCCTACTCAACGCTTGAATCACTTAAAGCTGGGTTTTCCTAGGCGCGGAACTTTTCGGCAGCGGAGCGCGAAACGCGGAGAGCGGAGTTAGTAAGCTGGTTTCTGCTCATCATGTAATCAAATGGCGCTGTTTTCATAGACAGCGGAATTGTAACGCGCCGCGCCGCGGATTAACTTTGTCCGCTTCTGGAGCAGAGGAGTCCGCTTTCCGCCGCAGAAGTCTGTAGAGGTTATACTGGTGTCCTGTGATTTTGTGTTGTTACAGAATAAGTTCGGGTAAATTTAGTGCGCCAGTTGACGATAAGCTTGTTGAATGAATATAAGGCTATCCAATTATCTGAAGTACGATAGGTATAATAACCAACAGATCTAGGTTATTCCGCAGTCGGTCGCTGAAAAATTCCGCGTCTAGGAAAATAGAATTCCGCTGATCTGAAACTACGAGCGGAGAATCTCCGCGTTCCGCGCTCCGCTGCCGAAAAGTTCCGTGCCTAGGAAAACGCAGTTTAAGAAGGACTCTTTGAGACCTGAGCTTCACATGCAGCAATCTGAATTTACAAAATATCCCTGATAAAAATCCCACGAATTAAATGCATACTGCACAACAGTAACACGGAAAATCTAGAGAAAAGGTAATTTTTTAAACGTTAAGTGTTACCAACTATTCACTTTTCCGTGACAAATACAACAAAATATGTTTCCTGATGGTTTATAAAGAGCCTTTTCAATATAACACCAATCCAATTGGTCGGTCATGGATTAAAAAAAGTTAAACAAATGTTGTTCGGTAAAATGAATCACTTCCCATGCAGTATAATTTCATTTGTAGGTCTAGTCATTGCTAGTTCCTGAATACAAATACAATATGCAGACCAAAGTTACAATTATTAGTTTTTCGCCAGCAAAATTAAAGTGTTTTTATTCGAGAGCTTAAAAGAAGCAAGACGCATAAATCAGTAACATTTGCATGCATTCAGAGCTACAGTTAGGCCTTTGCGAAATTCAACAGAAACCTATCCTTTAAAGCGAATTAAATCTTACGTATAGAAAGCATTTAAACACGTGAAATCAACTAATAAGCCATTACAATTCTTGATATCAAGTAAAACCACACACGGATGCTACTATGCAACAGAATAAATGTATAGCGTAATTTTAGAAATAGTGGAAAGCACCTTTAGGTAAATACATAAATTTATTCATTTGTTTATGATGTGATAATGTCTGAATGATAAGTGAAACGCGCTTCTAGTGTGAGTTTAGAGAAATTCGCATTATCTTTAATTTAATTCCACTAAATAAAAAAGGGGGAAAAACATTACTGATACAACAGGAGAATATCTTTGAAGATAATTATGTAATGTAATTGAAAGATACAAATTTTTTAAAATCATAAAATAATACATTAATAATCTAAATCTGTTATATGTAAAGTAATCACTATTCATTTATACATGGAGTTAGATCTAATATTTAAAAGGTAAGCCTGTATGGAAGGCCTCTTCACACAATGCCTCTAAAAATAATAAACCCCAGAAAACCCCAGGATATTTAGTGTCATGTAGCAATATACTAGTTGAAGAGAAGGTCTATCTCACTGGCTGTGTATGAGGGTTTATATTTATGACAAAATTGTCAGTTATAAAACAAAAAATCCAAATCGATTTTAAATTTACTTAAAATAGATTAGTAAAAGTTAGTAGTAGACCCTCTGGGAGGATAAAACCTGCTCCTGATTGGTCGAGAGCCGGTCACGTGACCGATGACGTCATCAAGCCCCGCCTCTTTTCCAAGATGGCGGCGCCCACGTGGCTGACCACGTGTTCTAACCTCACTTTTGACCACGTGTGTTAACCTAACTTTTTACCACGTGGTTTTTCCCGCGCTTTTCCAAGATGGCGGCGCCCACGTGGCGGGAAACTTTTTTTGACCATGTGATTCAAGATTGTGACTCCTAACCTCACTTCTGACCACGTGTACTAACCTAACCTTCCAACACGTGTTTGTGACGCTCCATGTGGCGGGAAATTCAAATTTCACCGTTGACCACATGTTCTAACCTCACTTTCAAGATGACAGCTTACTGTTATCAATCAAAGTTATATATGAATATAAAACTACACTGTATTTCTGGCTAACATTGCCAACCTATTTTACGTCTGAAAGTCACACTTTTCAAGACTTTGATACTGTTTCCATATTACTGTGCCACCATACTTAATTCTTGTAAAAATGCAGCGGGGGCGCCGGGTTTAGAACTCTGTTCTTTTTGTTGGCACGCCTGTCGCGCTAACCATTTAGCTCCCACGCTGTTTAATAATAGTACTACTATTCCGTCATATTGTGACTTTCTAAAATAGAGACCTTTCAATATTTCTTGAAAAAATAGGAATATCCCGTTAGTCAATTATCACACTCATCTAATGTCAAACTAAGTGACTACGTTAAAACTAGATAGGATAAATGAAAACAGTGTACATAGTGGATACTACATAATGGTTTATTTGATATTTATTCCCTTAAAGATTGACACATTTGGAGATTGATATATTCGGTAAGGAACCCTGGCTCCCGGTTACATGCAGCTTGTACCCGTCCCGGGCGATCGTCTCAAGGTCGATGTCCTCCAAGGCCTCGGAGTATTTGTTGGGCAGGAATACGGAATATATGACGCCACCGTCACCCTGGATGTCTAGGACGACAGCCATCTTCCCGAAGCGTGTTGAAACTCTGCGAACTCCAACGACTGGCGCCTCAGGACGACCGACGAGATCCCTGAGTTGGATGGTCTCGGGACTCTTACTGAGAGCGGCAAGTTTAGCGTCCAGGGACATTATCTGTAAGCAAAGAACAAACCAAATTAAAAACGAATCACTCTAAATATTAATACACACACAAATCAAGAAAGCACTGAAGAAAGCACAACTGTATAAATATTAAGATACCATTATTCCAATACAGTTTTAAAAGCGTTAATACCAAGAGTGTTAATGAGCTTCCAAAATATGAATCATGCATAATTACTAAATATATTTTCACTTACTGTTTGAAAGTGTCTTCGTGGAGCAGGTATGAAGAGCAGAAGGACCAGCGTCTGAAGTGGCGGAAGGATCAGGACTGAACAGGCTGAAGCTGTGGAGCACACTGAAGCCTGATGTAGGCAGCCGCAGTTATATCCCCATCTCCCCCTCCACTGTTGTAAACCGGTATCTCATCCGGGGTCAAGAGGATGGTTACGTAATGAAGTGATTAAAGATGCGGGAAGGTTTAATGAGTACTCACTATTGCTATCAATTGGATTTCCTATCTATTCTAAGGTCACAAGGGTAAGTAATAACGAACGGAAGTTTTTGAAAATAAACTACAAACTAAAAACAATTATAACCAAACCTACTATTGATGGACGTTACTAATATTCAAAAAAACAATTGTTGCCGCCCCAGGATCGTACTCCTGCAGACAGGACACCTACATACTTGTAGGGCACATGCTCGACAGAACACATGACTACAAGGTTTAAGGACCACAGTAGGTCTCCTGTCCATGCATACTCTGCAAGGCTCAGGGGGTGAAAATTCGTCAACTGGGGAGGTCGACATGCTAGGGTAATTGTAATTGTTTACACCTTGGCCCTCAGCCAATTGCGACATGATCTCGCTATCTACACCAAGAGGGTGGGACAGACGTTCGAATAAGTCGGTCCAGATCGTCGGAGTTAGGGCAAGCCTTTCTTGGTCGTTACTCTCAACGAAAAAATAGGTCAACATCCCTAAAGCCCCAGCCAATCTCCCAATCCAATCCATCAGCAGGTTGACTGCCTCTTGAGACTGCCATGGTGGGAAAATTGCAGCCTCACTCTAAAAATAAAAAAAGAAACTTAACAATCTTGATTTGAAAGCCTAATCATAGACATGAGACAGTTATCAAAATGTATATATATACATATATAAATACACGTATGTTTGCCGAGGATTACACTTACACGAAACAAGTCATCAACCCGTGTACTTCCAGATCGAAGAGACTCTCCCAGCGTTGTTTCACCGGAATACACATCATCAGTCTGACGCAGACACAGGTGGCAAAGGCTCCATCTACACAAGCGGTTTCTGACCTCATGCGTTGCGACATCCCTCACAGCTCTTTGCAGTGTAACTAGCGCTGCATTGTAAACGTCATCAGTCTAAACAAAAAAAAAACAAAAAAAAAACAAAGAGTAATTCTGTCAAGAGAAAAGTTCCTTCAGTAAAGAGAGCAATAATAATAATAAACCAACCATGAGTAACAGACCATGAATAAATAACTAAATTCCTAAGAACTACTTACTGGAGGCATGCGGTCGAAAAGCCTCCGTCGAGACTGTCTAGCCGGAAATCCGAGGGGGTCAGGAGACATATTCTGGAGTCTGGTATACACCCTTCTCCGTGGAGTGGATGCAACGACATTCTGAACCCTCTGTAACGGTGTCTCGGGTCGTGACCTGGAGGATGGTCCATCAGTAGGCTGATTACTAATCTAAAACAAGGAACACAATTATTACTACTGCATATTTAACACAAAATAGGGTACAAAGGTATACGATATACATCCTTACTACGTTTCACAACTTACATTGTTATAGGTATGTCCTCTGGCCTCACTGACGCCCCTTGCTTCTGGTGAAGCGAACAGGTCTGGAGATGGTGGTCTGACTGGTCGAGGCCGAATAACTCCTCCTGAAGCTACACCGTCACGGCGATTCGACCCTCGGACAGGGAAGGCAAATGGATCAGGAGATGAGGAACTAATTCCTTCCTGATGCTGCTGTTGCTGCTGCTGCTGCTGCTGCTGCTGCTGTTGCTGGTGGTGCCGTCCCTCCACTCTTTGCACCGCCAGCAAAAAGTCGTCATCGTCCGACGAGTTGCTCATGATTCTCAAACCCTGAAAATAAGGTTAATAATTAAAAACACATATAAATCCCAATAAACATACACACACACACACACACACACACACACACACATATACTTACATAATTCTCTGGGGGTGCAGCTGTTACATAACCTACAAACATGAACAAAACAACAGACGTGGCGAGCATGTTGTACGATATGACTATTGCTCCCCGTCGACCTGTATTTATATGAACGTTATCATCACTGCCTTTATCAATAGTGCTCGACCTTTATGACCCAAGTTCCCACACCACAGTAGGCCATATCGGCCAGGCTGTACGGGCCCCAGTGCGCTCTTTTTGGTAATCCAGAGCATCACCAGTAGTCCTAACCTCTGGAGTAAGGGGCCCCATCCATCGCCCACTTACGGTGGTAGCCACTCCATAACAAAATGCTACCTCCCATGACCCTGGTTTCCACACCACAGTAGACCATATCAGTCAGGCTGTAAGGGTCTCGGCGCGTTCTTTTTGGTTACCCAGAGCATCACCAGTAGTCCTAACCTCTGGGGTAAGGGGCCCCAACATCGCCCACTTACGGTGATAGCCAAACCAAGGCAAATCGCTATCCCCCTTTCACACAGAGTTTACAATAATATTTAAAACCTCCACAAGCCCGTTCAAGCCATCACGGGGTTGCTCTCAACCGAATGCCGAGCACCCCCGCCCCTTTACTAATCACCCGTTGAGGTATACTACTTACAAGCTATTTAAAGACCACTTAAAGTCCGTTCAAGTCATCACGAAGGAGCCCTCAACTGAATGCCGAGCACCCCCGCCCCTTTACTAATCACCCTCGGTGGTATACTATGCACAATTATTTACAACCTCCTCAGAGGTATACTACTTACAACTATTTACAACCTCCAAAAGTCCGTTCAAGACATCACGGGGTTGCCCTCAACCGAATGCCGAGCGCCCCCGCCCCTTTACTAATCACTCGCGGAGGTCTATTCGTTTTCCAAGTACTTGTGATCAGTTAGAAATTTACCGCTTACATTCTGATACAATGCTATATTGTCCCAATCAACTTTATCAGAAAAATCATGAATAAACTGTTCAGACAGAAACTGATATCTGCTCAGTACTTCCCAGGCTGTAGCATCAAATCCGGGAGCCATTTCCCTGAGGAACGATTCAGAAAACAGTTTTCTTCTCAAAATTCTAGACCAGGTAACTCTGTGAAAGTACATTCTCAACATGTCTAGAGAAAAATCATAGTTTTCCGACAGCAAATTCCAATCCATGTACCGGTCAAATTTAATAATAAAACTGTCAGTCAAAGCGCCTTCTGGAGCTTTGTGCTCCCGTGAAAGTAACTGCCACGTGGTCTCCATTGCAAATGATTAAATTTTAATTATGTTCTCAGTTTTAAAGGTTATGCTGAAAGGACTTTGCACTGCGCAGTGCGCAGTAAGCATCAGGATTATTATGATGTTGTGGGAGCAAACAGTGTACACTACAGGGTTCACCGTGATCCCAAGTAATTTCCCTGACATCATGGTGAAATTCCCGCAGGAATTCAGCCTTTTCAAGACCCTTGGTGTATATCACTCTGAAAGGTTTACACAAATCACGTATGATCCGTTCATTATACTTGACACCATCGTCATCCCATTTTATACGATGAAAATGGCGTGAAAGCCATCGCGCGGTGCGTCGCATTTTTGCATTTAAATGGTAAAAACTGTAAGGTTCTTTGAATACGATCTGACTTTGAAGGTTTTTACCAATCACCACCAACTCTTTGACAATAAACCGGTTATTGTTGTCCTTGAACCCTTGAAATTCCACTATCGCCGCCATTTGCAATTATAACCTCGTCCAATAACCTGTCAGCAACGAGGCAAGGTAGTTCTACAGGTTTCGACACGTCTTCCGAGCCACTATTAATTCTGTTAATGTATTCCTGGATCAAAAGTTCGTTGTAAAACAGTTCGTTAATATCCCTGTGTACGATAGGGAGGACACTCACAAACTGAGACCATTCGTTCCGATTTAGAGTTAAAGTATGCTCTCCGTCATAGAGGAATGCGCAAGATTTACCAAAAACATTCTTCACCTTTATATCCTCCCCTCCATCGAGACGCCAATAGAACTTGGTTTGATTCTCCAAAGCGGCTTTTATGTCATTAAATTGCACAGAAAATTGTTTAAAAGTGTCTAGTGGCCAGTATACAGTCCCTTTATGCCCCTTGAACAAAACTCCCAGACTATTGCCTCTGTTTTTAAAAATACCGACAATTAAACACTTTGTCAGCTCGGAATTTAGAAAATGAACAGTCTTTAGAAAAATACCGGTCTTTACGTCAATAGGTTCCTTACGCCGCTTAAAGCGGATAAGGTCCATATCCATACTTACCTCTTCTCCTAGAACCTCTGACGATACATCCGCACTGGTCGGCTCCATGTCTGCAACTGAAGGATCTGCACGAGTTTAATTAGTATACTGTGTCATACCCCTCAGGGCAGCTGTTTTCCCCCTCCTCCTCCATTTTGACCGTTGGTGAGTCATTATACCCTAAAGTAATCAGTACCCGGGTTACATCATCATTCACGTCTACCTCTACAACTAAACGAGTTTTCAGTTCAAAAGTTTTAAATTCACAAGTTCCGTCTTGTTTACAAAGATACAAATTTACACGGCTAAACCGTTGGTGATAAGTTACTAGATTAAGGAGCTTCTCTGGAACACAACAATCGCAAAAGTCTGAGCCTGAAATAGTTTGGATTTTTAAACTGTCAAATTTCCCGTTCGGTTTGATGTCGATTCTTTTACCACCACCACTACGATCCCATTTTACCATTTCTCTACAATGTCTCCCGCCTTTTGAAAACGCAACGGTCACTTCAGCCACCTTATTCGCTACATATTCCCTACATGCCCTAAAATTACGTCTGAGAACCTCCACGGACGGATCCATCATGACGACTGAGACCTAACCCACCTTCTAGTTTACTCTTTTTTGCTTCAGGCTCCTCCTCCCCCTCCTCCTCATCATCGTCATCAGAAGTCTCCTCCTCCTCATCAGAAGTGTTATCGTATTTAGGGTTTCTGAATTTAATCACCACGTATTCTACATCATCTTTGTTAAATTCTCTAGATTCCGAGAGGCTAGTATAAGGACGTTCCGTCTCATCCCACTCGTCCTCAAGCCAAAAGGATTCGCGTTCATGCCACCCGTCCTCGGTGTAAACGTAGACATCCAGTTTGTTATACTTTAAAAAAGATTTCCTTTTTTGGAGAATCTGTTCCGACGAGAGTCCACTAAGAGTCATTGCCTCACTGTCCATAAATTCAAACTCAATTCTGTCAAATCTCCCGTTAGATTTCACTTCCAACTTCAATGGCTCCCCGTCAAAATCTATTTTACGAACAAGTCTCCCATTCCTCAAAAGATTTATACAAATCCAACCTACCTCCCCATACTCCTCCGAGCAGACCGAAGATACATCATCACCGCACGGACCCATGTTAAAGACTGATTAATGTTTAGGCATCGCTATACCTTTATTACCACCCCGCCACATCTTCCCCCTCCCTCCTTGACTTACATAACCTTTTTCACGGTCCCCGTGAGTAAAGTGTAAAATAGGTGAGAGTCGTGTAAAATGAGACAATAAGCTGCAGTATTGGCGGGGAATTTGTCCTTAGCTTCAAATTCCAACCTTACATCTACAGGTCCCGACTTGATTGTATCATTTTGTTTTGAACAGTCGATAACGTATAGTGTTGTCTTGTCTTTAAAAGTATCCAAATCCACACCAGGGTACGTATCCCTGCCGTAATAGGATTTTTGAAACCGCGAAAACATTTCATAAAATATAGTCATATCACCGTGTATGTTATCATAAGGATAGTATTGAGAGTTTAGGTACAGTTTTACATTGGAAAGAGCACAACTATCAAAGCAGGACATATCTGTGTTGAATTTATGTTTTTTGTCCGTCTGGAAGGCCAGTACAACGTACCGGGGTTTTTCCAGCTGAGAAGTTGTTTTAACAGTCCAAGACTGGCGAGTGTTGTTTTCCGGTAGAGAAGGGTATTCGTGAAGTTCCCAAGACCGGAAGGGTATTTGCACAGATGTATCTTTCTCAATCATTCGCAAAAGTTTTAAACGATATGTATCAGTGACCGAGACGTGAGGAAGCCGCCAGTACAAACTGCTTATCTCTATGGTGCAAGAGGTCGCGTCAGCGGATGTGATAGCGTCGAGGTCAGAAGCTGACCTTAGCAAGATAAGCTCTTGTTTGACGTTCACCAAGACCCTTTTGTAATCTTCAGCAAAACCGAGCAACATTCTCAACGGAACAGAAAATGTAAACTCTTTTCCCGCTTTTAGCGTTTTTCCCGCTCCTAGCCAACAGGCGTTTTTCAAACTATCCTTTTCGACATCACGCACGGAAAGAAGACCTTTTATGGTAGTAGCGATCCCTGGATTTTTGGTATGGTCCACCTCAATCCCTCCAATCTCATACCTGATGTCGTCAAATAGATACGCTACTGCGTTGTTGACAAACGAAATGTCGGCATCAGTACCTCCCGCCTTTTTACCAATTATCTTCCCAGTTATATGTAATGTACTTTCAAAGGGAGCGGTTATAATATCCTGCTGACTAACTGCGATTCTGATTTCATCGTTATTTTTATACGTACATGAGGCATACGGCTTGTAAGTGTGATACTCATATCCTGTAACGGTATTTTCATACTCAGCGGCGCTTTCTATAGCGAACATTTTGCACTTTGAATCCAAGTGATTCTAAAAACTTTACACTAGACGATGTTAACCGTTCCGTTCCCTTTTGGGTAATGAGAGGTGTTAGGTCTGTCGAATTCCTAAATACCAGGCCCATCCTGACGCTTTTTTAAGTGTAACCTCAACGATACTACCTCGTTTCTAAAATTCACCAGATCTCCGTCTTGATCCCTGAGCTGAACGGAAATTGTACTTACTCTCTGGACGTTCACAGGTAAATAAATGATAGGATTTGGAATTACGATGATTTTATACCCCGGTTCAACGGTAGGGTAAAACTCGTGTATAGTGTGTCCTTCTACACCGTTGAGAAACGATCCTCGTGCAATATTACATTCGACCCTGATTGAATTGACCTTTATTATATTTATAGTGTTTGGTGAAACATGTAGTTGGTTCTTGGGGTACATTTTCTTATCAAACCCCAATAACGAAGCTACTGATTTTTCCTTTTCAAAGTGTACATCCTCCTCACATTTCATCTCGGCCTTCAATGTATTGTTATTAGCATTTAATCTAAAATGTACGTGTTTTTTTATTTCCTCCTGGAGGTTTTCAATTTCATACGATCCCTCGGGGATGGTTATTTCGTGATCGTCTCCATAGTAAAACTTGTCATTTACATCTTTCTCAATGTTTGGTATCGAATTGTACGTGGATAGATCCACTAAACCTATTTCCCAATCACCTCCACTGAGCTCAAGAGGCGGGAAGACCTCACAGCTAATGGTAGAACCGGTGCCGCTAAGACAAAACATTGGTTAGGAACTCTAGACACAAATGTCCGCAAATAACTGAGTTGAAATTTTGACGTCTATCATAGTTATACTTAATATCGGCTGACGTTCCAAGATACCTGGTGATTTCAACAGGTGGCCGAAGGTTGCCAAAACTGTCAAAATAAAACACCTTATCCCCACGCTTCATATAACATACCCAGTGCGTTCCGCTGCCCCTATTCGAGTCTAGATTAACTATAGCCGATTCGTATTTCCTGGGTGTACCAGGTAATGTGTCCCGCATAAATACTCCTCTAAAGTGAGGCACATTAAGCTGAGTAGCGTAATACTGCAGTTCATAGTTAGTAAGTGGTTTTAGTGGGATTGACGTTTTTTTTTAGTGATTCTCTTCCTTTTCCTCTTTCCAGCGCCTCTCTTCGGATACGGTCTCAAGTACAGACCTTTACCTTTGGCAGGTTTTACACGTTTTACACGACGTCGCCTTCTACCGCCTCCAAATTTTGTTTTCGCCTTCATCGCTGTTGTAACGGTCCAGGCGGCTGCTTTTTCCCCCAAAGATGCGTCTGATGCTTTGACTCTTTGCCAAGCCCTTTCTGCGAGCTCTTTGTCAGCTTGTTGTCTTCGCCCCGCGTCTTTAAAACTCGAGTACGCTATATCGTGAATTTTACACGCTTCGTCCAAGGGGTTTACACCTTTATCACCTCTCGCTAATCGCTTCTTCAACCTAGTTCCGGGTCCACAGTAATTATAACCAGGTATGTGCAATTCAATAGGAAGCAAATCGATTGCTTTGTTAACAACTGAACCGATAATACCACCTCCTGCAACAAGAGCTAACTTTCGACTGTTTGATGTTGTTTTACGTTTAACCATTTTATAAGTGACTGATTTACCAAGAGTATTCACTATTAAATAGATCATCCCAGCTGGACTCTAACACTCTGCTTTTCCACTGTTCAGGAGGAACAAGTCTATTCCTCGCTTTAGTGGTAATATTTTTGTAAATAGCATAGCCGAGTTCACTTAAGGCCGTTTTGAGATACCTTTTACTTATAGCGTCATCCATGTCCTGAGGTTTAGCGAGATTAGATATTCTACGAGTGCCCGCATCGTATGTACCGTCTGTTGATTTAGGATTGTCACTGTAACCTATGGATTTGACTAAGGAATTTGATCTTAAGTATTCAAGATTAATAGCATCTGAGATATCCTCAGGAGGCCCTACCATTATCAGTCTATGACCCGAACAATTATAACCTTTTTTGACTTTAATCAGTGCATGAGAGGTTAGGTAACCCATGTTTACAGCATCCCCGTCATTCATAGGCCTGCCAACTCGTGTCAGACGTTTGTTACCAAAATCCCAATTTCCATCTTTTTTCCCAGGTGTTTCATTTTTTATATAGCCTAAATTTACAGCATCTCCGGCGAATACTGGAGGTCCTAAATCCTGTAACCTGTATTGGTGAAATGAATAACTATCTACTAATTTAACGGGTGATTTTGAGTCAAAATACCCCTTGGTGACTACATCGTCAGGATTTAACGGATTACCGGTATTACCAATTCGTTTATGTTGGGCATCAAACAGCTTGTCACTGTTCAATTTCATACACGAACTTAAGTGTGTCTGTAGAGTTTTTAAATTGGCACCATCCGTTTCAAGCAAAGGGTCCGACACGTTAGCTAACCTCTTGTTTTCCATATCGTAGCCACCATCTTCTGTCAGTTTGAAACCCTCACCTTTAGGACCTCGCAATCTTTCCCTCGCCGTGTGACGACCAAATTTGTCTATGGTCATCCCCGTGTACCTGTAACGACCGAATTTGTCTACGTTCATTTTAACAATGCCTGAAACCTCTTGTTACCCGATCCTTTTATAAATCCACCTTCACGTAGCTCTTCAATAATGTTTAACATTTCATTGGTATGCGAAGTGTTGCCTGTATCTGCGGACATGGTAATCAAACGTAGGCGATCAACAAGTTCGTTCGGATCGTCCCAATGAACAATATCACGCGAACTTGTAGATTTCCACTGCATTCCTGATCCTTTTTTCGTAGTAGCAGGAAACAATTTGGCAATAACCCCTCTGTATTTTAGTGATGAATTCCTGTTAATATGTCCATGGGGATTGTAATCTTTCATATGCGCGTTAGTTTTCAACAAAATATCTCTGTAAGCCCTTAGATCTTCCGTGGTGTACTCGTCTTCATCCGGTATTCTTTTAAATAATAATTCATAAAGTCCGTCTGTGCCCTTGTACCGGATGCCTCCTATTTTAATATACCCGTCATCATCAAACTCTAGCTCTTTATCGCCAACCATAAGTGTATCTCCATTCTCGTACCTTGGGCCGTATAAGTGATCAATTTTTTGTTCTTTACCCGAACGATCTTTCATAAACATTTCCATATACCTTTTGGTTGTGGGATGTTGAAAATGGGTATTTATAAAGAATGAGACGGTCTCTCTGCCAGAAGGTGTAGATAGTATGGTGTCAAGACGGGTACTGGCAGCCTCACTTGTCGGTGTTATTCTAGGTGACGGTACAGGTGACTCATATTCACCATCATCTTCCTCTTCCTTCAATTCTAATTCTTCTTCTTCTTCTTTTTTCGGTTCCAATAGTGACTCTTTTTTGGGAGTGATATTGGTTTTTTTTATCTCTGTAATTATTGGTTTGTATTTCTTCTCGAAAAATCTTTCACTCTCAACAACCCCTGTCTTAAAACTGTTATACTTACGTCGAATAGCTTCCTTAAGCTCAGCTATACGTAAAGTAAGATGTTTCTTGGTCGGCTTCATGATCAATAATGTCTTTATGTCTACTTGTAAATTAATTAATAGCTTACGGTAGCTCTACCTGTCTGAAAAACATGGCACGCTTCTTATGTTTACGAACATATTTAATTACGTCCAGAAGTGAAACCCCCGCAGCAAGATCCAATCCTCTATAGTACCTACGTTCTCTAACGTCGAACCATGGAATCACGTATTTATGTGTATAGCTTTTAAATACCCACGCTCTTTTAACATCGTCCCTCCATTCTGACACGTGGGTCACAATGTACTTGTCATTTTCCACAGTTTTATTCATATACTTCCTTAACATCGCCATAGGTTTGTCATGGCGTCTATTATACATCAAATATGAATTCAAGAGCCAGAATTCACACGGGTTTGTACCTGTAAACGTCCGCCATTGTTCAAACAACTTTTTATTTGTTACATTATATACACCTTTATTTAAAGTTATACCGAATTTCTCACACTGTGACGAGACTGTCGGTAAGGCTTCCCTGAGAAACTCTACAGTGTACAACCCCTGACAATAGTTGTTGACAGCAGCGAAAGGTTTTCCCCGTGGCCCTGTTGGTGTACCGTCAGGAATGGGACCCCAGGCAGTGTTGTAACTAATATCGATATAACAGTTCAGTGATAAAGCAGTTCTGTAAATCTCCAGCGGCGGTCTGATTGGTATAGTTCTTTCGGTCAACACAATGCATCTTGAGGCGTGCGGTATCTTACAACCATACTCCAACATTCTCAAAACAATCTGAGCGAAATGTATACTCCCGTGCTGGTTACGCAAGGGGAGAACATTACCAAATATATCCGGAAAGGGTCTAAATCTAGAGATCAAGTTTTGAGGGTCCCTCACGGTAGAGTTGTTCATGTCCTCGTGATAAATCACCAATTCCAACGGAATATTCTTATCGTCACATTTGTTTAAAAAATTAACCCATACTTCCCGATTATAAGTTCTTTCACTTGCTGAAATCATTAGCAAAACTACTGGCGGTATAAAGGTAGTAACTGCTGGCTTTTTGTGTCTCCAACACCTCCTATTGAGCGGATGACCGTGATCACCCTTCCTACTGCAATAGTTTCCACAAAATCTCTTTTTGTCTTTGTAATATAATGTGCACAAATTTGACTTGACATTGTGCAGTCTTCTATTGAACCCCCTCAGATCGTTGTACGTGTAGATACGTACCATTATAAGTCTTGGACAAAACTGTCTAGTCCCATACGATACCTCCCTTTTTCAATATCACTATCCTTGTCTATGGTAACGAATCCGTGGTTATTCTTCCACGCTACGCTGCATAACTGCTTAAACTTTTCAAATGTCATATCCGTATTAACATGATCATAGTATATGTGCCGAAGGTTCATATCATCTTGTTTAAATATTATCAAAAAGTTACAATTGTCCCTAATTAGTTGTTTAGGTATACGACTGTACGTCTGTCCCAGGTAAAATGTGTCTATATCTTTATGACGGGCCATGGTAAAATAACTCCTAATGTTATCGTGTTTTTCACACGCAATATCGTCAAAAATCATAATAGAATTGGATTTCGCCTCGCTAGGAGGTGGAATCTGAGAATTTTCATCAAACGCAAAGTAGCCCACCTCTTTAGGCATAGTCTTGGCCAAAAACTTGTATTTAGGTTGATATAGAGATTTAGAAAACACATACACATTACGAAACCTGAGTCCGTTAGTGTCAAAGAGTAAGTTGAAAAGAACGTTTGTTTTTCCACAATTTGACGGTCCACATATAATACAACGTATGGTGTTTGGCAGCAGAGGTCCGTGCCTTCTCTCCGTACTCATACCTGTACCGACAAACGAATCAAAGTTTTCTATAGGCAACTGTGAAGTGTGTTTGATAATACGCATCTTGTCTAAGAGTGATGGAAAATGATAATTGTATATTTATTTTATAGAGTTTTTATGTACCCACGAGTCGTGTGTTTTATCAAAACCGAGCCATCGAACAAGGACCCTGTCCCCCTTCCGTCTCAACACTTTTTCCACCAAGTAAACATCACCGGTTTTTGACAAACTAATTTCATGCTCGTAAAAACCCCCTTTCAGTATTTCACCATTGTAGTCTTGTAATATGTATGTTGTTGGTTTAGTCGGTTTAACAGCAAACACTGTAAAAACCTCATTGGTCCAATTTGGTAAATAGCCTTTGGTAAAAACTCGCTTGTGTTTACTTATTCTGACACTGTCACCTACCTTTAACTTAGGCTTATACTTTACAGACTTAGTCTTATTGATCCTAGCCAGGATATCTTTGACGTGTTTTTGTTTAACATCTTTAGGTTTCATCCCTATTGTTCTATGTTTTGTGTTATTGTAAGATTTTAAAATGTCTGGTAAAAGGTTTAACCATTCGTGTGTACCTCTAGCTGTGAACAGTTTCCACATACGTGTCTTTAGAGTTCGATTAAATCTCTCAACTATACTGGCTTTAAGTTCCGAATATGTAGAGTAATGGTTTATTTTGTACTCTTTAATAACCTTGGCTACGTATTGATTAAACCATTCCGTACCATCGTCAGTTTGAAAGTTTTTCATTTTGTGTTTCGCGAGTATAGGTTCTAAAGCTTTGGCCACCTCAGGCCCTGTCTTGTTTTTTAGCGGGATTGCGAATGCATATTTAGTCAGGCAATTTATTATCGTCATTATGTACCTGTACCCTTTATTCAATTTCGCATAAGGTTGCATTTCAACTAAATCCGCCTGATAAAGGTCCTTAATAACTTTCATAGCCACCCTACGTCTAGGGAAATTTTTACGCGCCTGTTTGTGCAGTTCATCAGCTATTGTCTTCCTGACATCCATTTTTACACTGGTAATTTACAGGGGATTTTTACTTTTTTATTTTGACCCCCCGGGATTCTGCGGCCCCTCCACCGCCGCAGATGCGTGACGGCCTCCAAAAACAAACTAGTTGCCGTCTCCGCCCCCCTGGTATTATGCGAGGATCACCGGCAAGACCAGTAAACCCTACATAATACCCACACAGCCCCTGCCTTCACTGTGTGCAGTGGTGAGCTACCTCACCTCCCTTCTGACCTTAGGGGCCGCCAGCAACCATCGTGGCCGACGACCATTTTTTCTTTTGTCGCCTAAGGTCAGGTATTTCCGCAATAGAGACACTACCAACACCACGTTTCATCCGGAATACATTCACACATATAGAGCCGTTCAAAGGAGCCACTCAGGTGTGAAGCTGAGTGACTCAATTTACTAAGCCCTCAGACAAGCTGTGGGAATCGAGGGGAACCATATTTTTCCGGTCTTACACCCTCCAACGTTTTGATAGGGAACGGCCCAAACCCTGGTCTTGTTACTATCTAAGGTCGACCTGATTTATCTTAGAAAGCATTTTTAATGGCATTTTTAAGTCTGCCTTCACGTAGATGATTCTCCACAGCCAAGGAACATTCGAGTAAGTCACCCTACTCTACTGGACCTTCACAAACACTCATTCCTGTGAAACGTAGTGGTGGTAATAGTCTCGGCAAGTTTTTGTGACACGGTTCTTTGTCCGAGGAGTGAATTAAAGTTTTGTAATGCTCTAACGAATTTGGAAACGGAACACATTCACATAAGGTTGAAACGGGTAAATAGTAAGTGGGTTCGTCCCCATTATTCAACCATTCAACAAGTAAGTTGTACTCACGTTCAATGAAGTAATCTAAAATTAGCGGGGGTAAATTTAGGTATTTAAAGTCAAGCACACAATAGATAAGTCCCTCGTGAATACGAAGGGTGCACATTTCGAACAAGGATTTTACTTTGGACATGATTACAATTTGGATATACAAAATTTTGAATTTAAGTTATAAAATACAGTTTTGAATTGAGACAGAGAGAACAATGAAGGGACTGTGCAATTACAAAACCAAGGTCCGCTAAAAGTAGTCCAGCGAGTACCGTTGATGTACCAGAAATAAAAATGTTCTACAAAGTGATCTAAAATCGAGGGTGGTAAACCAAGACACTTTAGATCTTGAACGCACTCAATATTTAAGAAAATATGGTTAACACAAATTTCAAATAGAGAAGTAATGTGCGACATTGAGAGGTTAAACAAGAGCACGTTATATATAAAAGACCAGACTGATAAACGAGTGCTCTGTTATCGGTACCCCCACTTGTTCGCTCTCCACGTCATTGGATAAGTAATTTAGTAGTATTACGCTGGAATGGTAAAAGAACTGGAGAAGAGGATAACGTGGCGGGATTAGAATTGCCTTCGCTGTTTGGAGAAGCCAAAAGGTAAGGTGTCGTACTTACCCTCGTGACGTCTCTTTGGTCCTGTGACTCTGAAAAATTTGGTCTCTTTTGTGGTGATGATGTTTTTGTCTTTGGTTCTCCTAATTCTACTCTCTGATGTTTCAACAGGCAGTTTTGTCTCACTAAGAATCATTTTTTTCAGTTGTTCAAAGTTCAACTGTTTTGAGGTGTTCAAATTAAGTGTTAAACCTTTGATTTTGCATACCTCTACAAGTTTGTTTTTGTTTGTTGAAAACACCAAATACGCGTAGGTCTTGGGACCACCGGACACAAACTCCACAATATATGAGCCCGGACCGTATTCGCTGGCTAACTCATCGGTCATATCCCCCAAATAGTCACCGGTAGGAATCCTGTACAACCCGTTTTTGTAGATGTAGAGGACCGAGTCGGTGTCATAATAGAGGACCTGACCGCCGAGAGCTTCAAGGTGTTCGTAGAGCTTGAGTCGTGCTTGTGCCGTGGTAAAAGCCGCCAGGACTACGTTTACCGTTCGCAGTGACTCTCCTACTTCATCGATATTTTGCCAGTTAACAAGGAGTACTTCCTCGTTCAATTCCCTGATCGTATTTACTTGAATTCCTGGCGTTGTCATCAATGCGAAAAAGTCCTTAGGGTCTCTAATCAGCGACGCTTTTGTCTGGTTTTCCCTCTGGCCAAACTTGCCCCAGAACGAATTTAGCATCAATTTGGCTAGAGATCTTAACCCGCTGTTCTTATCAATCTTGGTGGGGTCCAGACTTATTCCTTCATGGTCAAAGTATTCTTTTACATACCTGTCCTTGTCTTCCTGCGTCACACACCATGCAGGATACCCTGATGCCTCTTGCTTGATCTTTAAAAATTTATTTATAAAGTCGGTGAAGAGCCCTCCGTTCTCATATGTCGCCATCTTGTATTCCCACATCTCATACATATCCAGAATCACATATCCTTTGTCTACCGCCTTTCTCAACTCATCCATGGTCCACGTACCGGTCAGAGCTCTTTCGTCACTGCTGTGCTGACAGTCTTCTTGGTTCATCTGTTCCCCACATTTTTTACACAGTAAGAACATCAGTTTGTTGTTCATTCTTGTTGGGAGCACAGGGTGATACAGGTCAAGCGGTGGTAGAACTTTACATTTTAAGATACCGTTTACGTCCAGTCCAAGCTCTCGGCATACTCTGTCCCCTACATGTACAGTGGGGTGTCCTAGAGGGTAGTGACCTCTCTTGCAAACGTACGGGTACAGTGAACATACATCTACGTATTGAATAGACTCTCCTTCTTCTTCTTCACATTTGTGATACGTTTTCGCGTTCCCCGTCCTTCCTCCGAAGAAAGCGTTACGAGGCTCTAGGGGGAGAGAATTCAAGATCGGTAGTGTGTTCAAGTACGTCAGATTGTTATCGCGTTTAATTTTGTTGAACACACACTCCCACATCTCAACAATCTCATAGGGGGTTTCAGACAACTTTTGAATTTTGTTTTTAGTTCTTTCGTATCTGAGATGCAGGCTGTCTGAGGGGTCCTCCTTCAGAGGCTCCTCTCGTTTATAGGGGAAACATTTAGGGCAACCGTGGAAGTAACACCCTTGGAACTCGTAAACTCGTTCCCCATCAAATCCGTCAACTTTCATTCCGGCAATTTTGGCTTCTCTCCCCCGCCCAGCGTGTCGAATCGTTACATCTCGCTGGTCTTCCTCCCAAGTCAACCATTGCAGAGCAGCAGCCGACTGGTTGTCAACCATGCGATAACCGTTCTTTGGAATCAAGCCAATTGTGTTGGGTTTCAAAAAGTTACGTCTGAACGCTTTGTTACAAGCACTCGCGATCGTAACTGACTCAAGAAAAGGTTCTACCCTGCATTCCTGCAAGAAGAGCTTTCGAAACTTAATGCACGCTTGGGCTAAAATTTCCACGTCAGAAACACAGTACTCAATTATTTCTTTTTGGAAATCAAAGACGTAATTTTTACTCATCTGTTCACTGTGCCAGTTTTCAAAGTCCTCGTAGGTCTTTTTGAACATGGAATTGGGACAGTAAAACTCCATAGCAGGAATAGGACCAACGTAATTTTGATTTTCAACTGTGTTGAACAGATGAGGGAAGTAACCTTTCTTTTTCTCCGGAGGAAGATCGAATGCTTTGGGGAGTTCAGACAGGGCCATCGGGAAATAGTTTAGTGAATCTATGAAGCGTACATTGTCAAATTCCATCAGTATAACTTTTGTACCTCTCATTATAAGATCAGGAGTGAATTTAGTTTGTTCAATGACGTATTTAAGAATAAATTGAAAATCGAACCCCTGACCATTGTGGGCGATCACGCAGACATTTTTGAATTTTTGGCGAGTTTCCATGATGTAATCAACAAATCTAGCCACTGGATCTTCTCTGAATATTCTTGTACGATTCACGCAAGTGTCACATTCATCGCCCTCAATACATTTCCAACAATACTGTTGCGAGACACATAGATTGACAATGTGAACTTTAGAATCAGGGTCAGTAGCCAGGGGTTCATCTTGACGTGTCTCCAAGTCGAAGAATACGTACACAGAGTCTTTGATTTTAGGGACTGATTTGTCCACCTTCATGAAACATTGGTGGTCAGGAGGCATGAAATCTCTGCAGATTACACAGAACACCTCACCACAGACATGATCTGATTTCCTGTACCTTAGATTGATAATTTTGTCACACTCCGAACATTTCCTGACAGTTTTGCAGCGCTCGGTCTTGTGAGCCATGAAGCATATCTGGCTCTTATACTTCATGTTGCAATCTGTGCAAGATATCCCGCCGTTTTCTTCTACACAGGGTGGAGAGACAGTCTGACAGGCTGGGCAAATGTTGGTGCATCTGTGGTCCCCTTTGTTACTGTACGGTACATGGCAGGCTTCACAATAGTGTGTGCAGGCAAAGGCAGCAGTCAGTGATGTTATAACGTTGAAATGACCGTTATGAAACAACAAGTTGATTTTTTTCTGGGCATCAGGGTTGTTTCCTTCAAAATATACGTCTCGGCCTCTTCTATCGTAGTTGTACACAGTGATTTTGTATTTCTTGAGGTGGTCTTGGAATTTAATTAATTCTTGGATACCCGCCCCCTCCGCAGGTATCTCGACCCTAGCTTTCTGCATTAGTCTCTTCGCCTTGTTGATCTGCCTTTTACCTTTGTCCATTCGGATTAGATTGTATTCTTGGTTACCTTTCACCTTAGCCTTTGCCACTACGATTGCTCTAGGGAGACACAGATTGTCGGTGTTTTTTATAGCAATAATGCCCTTCCGTTTGCGACATTCTTCATTAAAAGTATTGAACCTACCTGGACGGATCCTACCAGTGCCTACAGGGAGGTTGACACGCGTGCACTCGACCTGGAAGGTGTCCGCTGAAGTGATAGAGTCGGCATTACTCTGGACAATGCCCCCGAAAATTTCCCAAAGGATGTCTCCATCAACCTCGGAAGCAGGTCGAAACGCTACATAGCCTGGTTCTTTATTTTTCAAATTTAGACTACGTAGGGTGAAACCTAGTTGATCCCCATCGGAAGCTTCGGCTTTCATTTTTTCAACCAGACTAGAAAACCCTGTTCTGAGCCAATCAAGTTCAGACACTCCTTCCGGAGGGCTGTTAAATTTGAAAGTGGTCCTAAGACCGTGCACTCTGAAACGCCTGACATACGTTTCACTGGTGTTAACAACATGGACAGGATTCATTTTGACAAAGAAAACGTACGATGAATTAGATTAAATAACTAAGTGAAATCAAATAAATTAGTAAAGACCTACTTACACGTTCACAATAAATCTAATAATCAGATAGAACTGGTTAAATGTGTATTGGTTGATTATTAATAAGTATAAACTAGCAAAATACTAAATAAATATGACTAAATATGACCACAAGTAACCACAACGTCTTACCCACTCGAAAGCTGGTATGATAAAGAGAACTAGACTTTTTTACTAATCGTATATATAGGGTTGACCTTATAACATATACAACTAAGATATGCTGATGTTAATTAAATAAGGGGTTTCAGTATTACGTCAGTTGGTGCAATAAAATACCGCTATCACTATTAAACTTTAGACAGATAGCTGGTAAAGCTCTGACCTTTTAACCTATGATATTACTTATTAGCAATTATTATTATTATTTATTTATTTCCTGTATCTTTTTTGTAAGAGTTGGTATAAGTATAAGTTCTAATTTTTCTATACGTTTTTTAAATCTCACCCTATCTCTTGCTACTTCCTCCCACACAGAGTGTCTATCCTCAACCTGTAACCAAACAACACCCGTTACGAGAGGTTTTGAAAACGATACACGCTTTCTCATTACGTTCTTAATTAACAACAAATGTTAAAGCTCTGATTACTTACCAAGAAACAGTCTTAACCTTAACGACCCTAGATAGATAAAACTAATTAACCACGAGTTGTTCACAAGTTGCGCATAAATAATGATTTTATTCTAACCTCAGTGACCCTATATAGATAAAACTAATCAGCCACAACTTTTCCACAAGTTGCGCATAAATAATGATTTTATTCTAACCTCAGTGATCCTAGATAGATAACTCTAGTGTTATCTTATTTGTTTGTAACAGACAGCGGACCGTGATGATTATGCACAGCTGTACAAAGACATCTGTAAACCAATTATTTGAAACGAGGTAAATATATTTTGAAATATAAAAAGTATTATTACTACTAACCTGAGAGACACCAAGTAGTACAGACTGCACGAACACAGAGCAAGAGACCACTTGAGAGCACCAGAGCACAGGACCAAGTGACTCGGCTTCGGAACGAAGGATCATTTATACCCGGCAGACATGGGTGGGGTTTGGGCGTTGCCCAGGATGTTGAAGGGAAACGTGTCTCCTCCATCCGGCTCAAGGAACAAAGAAAATTTAGAGGTTACCGGAAGGTTGCCATCGAGGCCGAGGTCATCTTCAAGGTCAAGGTCACTTTCAAGGTCAAGGTCACTTTCAAGGTCAAGGTCACTTTCAAGGTCAGGGTCACTTTCAAGGTCAAGGTCACTTTCAAGGTCAAGGTCACTTTCAAGGTCAAGGTCACTTTCAAGGTCAAGGTCACTTTCAAGGTCAATGTCACTTTCAAGGTCAAGGTCACTTTCAAGGTCAAGGTCACCTTCAAGGTCAAGGTCACTTTCAAGGTCAAGGTCACTTTCAAGGTCAAGGTTGCTTTCAAGGTCAAGGTCACTTTGAAGGCAAACGTCTCTGGCAAGGAAGTCGCGACAAGGAAGTTACGATAAGGAAGTTCCTCGAAGGTAACAGTTTGGCGAGGTTGCAGACGAGGACGAGGATACGAGTAAGGATTATATAGCTGGCTGATACCGGTCTGTGCTATTCGTGTTCTGGCTGTCTCCAGGTGGCATTCACAGTAAGTAGTCATAGTATATGAAACATCATGTGTGTTTGTGTGATCATTGTAGTTATTGTCATGACTTAGGCTAGTTACACTGGTACCAGTGTGTGCACCTAGGTTGGTAAACGGAAGGCTAGGACCGTATTGAATCACGTGGTCAAAAAAGGTTTCTCGCCACATGGGCGCCGCCATCTTGAAAAAGCGCGGGGAAAACCACGTGGTAAAAAGTTAGGTTAACACACGTGGTCAGAAGTGAGGTTAGAACACGTGGTCAGCCACGTGGGCACCGCCATCTTGAAAAAAGCGCGGGAAAAAACACGTGGTCAAAAGTGAGGTTAAAACACGTGGTCGTCCATGTGGGCGCCGCCATCTTGATGACGTCATCGGTCACGTGACCGGCTCTCGACCAATCAGGAGCAGGTTTTATCCTCCCAGAGGGTCTACTGTTAGTTGCTATTGTATAGTATACTAGCTGTTGCCCGCAGACTTTGCCCCGCAAGTGATTTATAAAAAAAAAACTCTGACAGTTATGTGTGCTGCATTCTGTGGTTAGCTCGTGGAACCACTACGATTCAAAAGCAGCTGTTTGTATTTTCATCAGCTCAAACAAAAATGAATGTCCATAAGGAATTCATGGGAAGTGTGTCGGGGTCTTTGGCAGAGCCCTAAGGTCAGATCAGGATGAAAACTATTTAGTTTTCCTATTTCATGCTTAAAGAATCATTGTACAGAATTTTAACTCTCTTGGTAAATGGGAAGTAGGAGAATTTGTGATGAGTGAGTCAGTGAGAGCTTCGCCTTTTATAGGTATAGATTATTAGAGTTCAAAAGTAAATAAAGTATGCACTCATGCAGATCATACAGAATATGAATTAGTTATCGAAGTCAAGTTATCAGTAGTTTTATCTCTAATATTCCAATATTAATGGTTTATATTTAAATTGTAGTTGTGTAAAAATTGATTTTAGTGTGTAAACAAATTTTTGTGATATTTAATAAAATGGTTCACTAATGCGAATTAAATTTATTTTGGCCTCGAAACGAACAATATATTTTAATAGACATCAAATTATTTATATCTTACAAGCATCAGTCCATTTTACATTAACAAGACGGTCCATCGCTTCACCTCTCTTTTGACTTGGAATGCTAAAATTATTTTATTGATGTATTAGGGCACACCCCACAGAGGGGAGTGTCAGGATGACAGAGGGTTTAGAACCATTTTTTAACTCGGACCTGTCGCACAAATTTTGAAATAATGCTGATTGTGGTTATCTTACAATACAAGCTTGTCTCATCTGTATAAACCCATACATTAGTGGTAAGCTACACTACCAGTGATCGTACATAGACGGCGTCGTCAACAGCATTGCAGTCAGAGAACAGTCATTGTCAAAAACAGAATACCCCAATCAAAACTAAACTGTATTAAATCAGCTCCTTGACAGTGAAACAAGTTCAGTCCTCAGTACCCGCACTTAGTTCAGAATACCATAACCGGAACGAAGCGGCACTTAAGCTTACACGTAGAAGGTCCAATAAAATGTACACATTGTCATGACACGGAATGCACCACCAAACAAATTGTAAGTCCTTGCTTACAAATTTGTTTGTTTGCTACGTCTGGTCATAAATTGTATTGAATATTCCTATAATTTCTCTATGAAATCTATTCGCTCTACATCTATTAATGATTATTTTTGTGTTGGTCACAAAAAACAACGAAAATTAAAGTACCGGTTATCCTGTATATAATAAATAGTATTTTTATAAATGGGGTAAAAGATACTTGGGATAAATAATATAATAAAATACACATTTTACTATCGTTTACATTTTAAAATCATTTCTTTGTAATTCGTAAATTAAGGGATTGTACAACCTTCTAAAAGTGTGCCGACTTTGCGAAAGATGTTTTAGAAGTACCTAACTATAATAGTCTAAATGAAAACAATATTCTCAGTAAAATGTAAAACCATGTACTTGGTCAATCTGGAGATATGATATGGATTCATTCCCCAACGTTTTAAAGTTTTCTGATAATGAGTAGGACGATAATAATTGTTGTTTAATAGTCGACAAAGCAAGTTAGTAATTACCAATTAAAAGTGGTAATCGTGATATAATAATCATAAATAAACTTGATATTAAGGTTACTTTCCCAATAAAAACGGTGTTGAACGACTTAATTCAAGGGCTCAGCTGATTATTACAACTGTCGATTGCTTATTATCATAACTATTTACAATGTCTTCACGTTTATTATGTGTCTTAATATGTTAATTCCCTCTTATAGTGCTGATCATTAAAAATCAGTTAATATAACGGTAACTAATATAACGGTTGGTGAATCTAGAAATTGTCTTTGTTTAATACATCCATGCAACATCAGTTACCGTAGCATTGTCCTAGATCGAATAACACTTTGGTGCTATGACTTTTTGCCGTTTAATTTTTTTAGCGAATTTCCCCTATAGGGAAGAAGCTATTACCGTAGGTCTCATGGTAAGATTTAAGCCCGAGACCATGACAAATTTTTTTTTTAGGTCCCCAGATGACTAAAACACTATTCGTTCAAATTTATATATATGTATATATATATATCTATATATCTATATATATATATATATATATATATATATATATATATATATATATATATCTATATATGTGTCCGTGAATGCGATAACTTGAGTAAAAAACGTCCGATTTCGATGAAATTTGGCTCAAATGTGTAAAGTGACATTTATGACTTTAAGTTCGATAACCAGAAAAATCGGGCCATGGTAAGGGGGGTTTATGGGGGTTTTAAATTTTCCAAAAATCTGTTTTTTGCATTTTTTACCCTAAAATTTTTAAAACACTTAATTTTGGTTTTGACCATGTTATAGAGCTTAAAAAAGCAAATAATATGGTATTTTGAATTATTAAGCTAGGTTAAGTGGTTGCGGAGAAAATCCAAAAAAACCTGCTCATAAAATCTCCTATGTTAATCTTATGGGAAAAAGGTTTTTGGCATTTCCTAAGTTAATTTTAATGTAAACTTCACATTTGCTGTACTCAGCCCCCATGTTATTCTTATGGAGAATAAGTAAAATGTAATGACTCCCTTAATTATAAACATAAATTAATAAAACTTGGTATGTGGCTTCACCTTGTTGAGTTATATTGATATTTGCATAAAACCCCATTTTTTTAGTTCCTTGTTGCAGCAAACCTGCTTACTCATCACCAATGCTATTCTTATGGAGAATAATTAAACTTGTACATATCGCTTATATATGAATATATTTTTATGAAACTTGGTATGCGGCTTTATATGGTATTAAGACATATATTATGCATTGGAAATTCGCTGAGTACGCAGGTTTGCTGCGACGGGGGTATTTTTGTTTGTGAGGGAACCTCCAGCGAGTAAAGCGAGTACACATTATACAGTTGTATATCTTAGTACACACATGACAAAAACAGTAATATAAACAGTTTAATGTATTATTGTTGTATTTTGTTTTACGGTTGTTTTATTTATTTAATTTTAGATTACTCATTACATTTTCAAAAACCGCGGTCTTAGAGTTGCCATATTTAGGTAATATGAATTATTTCGCTCTAATTTAGTTTTAAATAGGAGTTCATTCATCCATATTTACCGTGTTTTGGTTCTTTGTGATGATTTCAACCCTCGGAATTAAAAGAAAAGTTTCACAAAAGACTTAGATTTTTGTACAAATAAATTCTACAGCATGCTCTTTATATATTAGAAGTTTAATAAATACTTGCTGATCATTAAAAATCAGTTAATATAACGGTAACTAATATAACGGTTGGTGAATCTAGAAATTGTCTTTGTTTAATACATCCATGCAACATCAGTTACCGTAGCATTGTCCTAGATCGAATAACACTTTGGTGCTATGACTTTTTGCCGTTTAATTTTTTTTTTGTGAGGCAACCTCCAGCGAGTAAAGCGAGTACACATTATACAGTTGTATATCTTAGTACACACATGACAAAAACAGTAATATGAACAGTTTAATGTATTATTGTTGTATTTTGTTTTACGGTTGTTTTATTTATTTGATTTTAGATTACTCATTACATTTTCAAAAACCGCGGTCTTAGAGTTGCCATATTTAGGTAATATGAATTATTTCGCTCTAATTTAGTTTTAAATAGGAGTTCATTCATTCAAATCTTCACATTATTGAAATCGAAAATTTTGTACAGAATCAAATTATTATGAGTCATTTACGATATTAAGCTGTTTTTTGTTTTGTTTTTTAAATTTCGAATTCTTTTTCCAAACAAAGTTACATTGTGTTAGGTAATTAACGTTTTATGAATAACAGAGATTTCACTATCTTTATTATTATTAAAATCTTTGAAACTGAATAAATGTTACACTGCTTGCACATACAAATATAATCATAAAATTACTAAACATATCACCATTGTTTAGTCATTTTGTAACTGTTTAGAAACTTTTCGGTGGATACATTTACTATTTTGATTTAATGTTTTGCTTTTGACATTAAACCAATTAAAATTGATTTTTCAATTAATTTTCACGCAAAAGACTAAATATGTTTATTTAAATTTAAACCCCAATTATTTTAGTCATACCTCAGTTGTAATCAAACAAATATTTTGGTAGTGCAAAGTAATCTATACGTGATACCCTTAGTCGGAAGTGTAATAACTAAACATTAATCTCTCCCCGAAAAATCAATACATATCTTCCAGTATTTTAAGAAACGAGAATTTTCTAAGTCCCCAAGGTCATCTGAAAATGTTGCCAAAACGGGGAATAGGGCAGTACGTGATTCTCACTTGGACCACAAACTGCTCTATTCCCCGTTCTGTATTCGGGAAGATAAGTTTGAAGAACCTCAAAAAGCTTCCCCGAAAAACCAATACATATCTTCCAGTATTTTAAGAAACGAGAATTTTCTAAGTCCCCAAGGTCATCTAAAGTTGTTCAGTAGCCGGGAAACAAACACACTGCACTGGCTATGGTCGGGCGCGGCGCGGCAGCGGGCTGCGCGATGAACGTTATGAAGGAATTATCTGTGATAATTAAAAAATGGCGCACGCCGCGGGCCGGCCACCGTGACATCTGCTGCGCCACATCTGCTTCCTCTGGCTATAAAAGCGGGGGTTGACCGCACAAGTCTCACAGTCTCAGGCTGACAGCCTAGCTAGCTGTTCGCCTTAGCTGTCTGTAATAGCATCTTTAGTATAGAGGTGGTACCCTTGTATACTAAAGATTCTACCTTAGCATGTTAGTTTGTTATGCATGTTAGTTTGTTTGTTAGATTATAGCTTGTAGTTTGCTGCTAGAAAATGTAGTTAGTGTTGATGTTTGTAATTATTTGTGGTGTTGGTCTTTGAAGTGTTTTATTTACTAATGAAATATGTACTTTAGTTTCACGCTTTAAAACTGACCTTGGTCAAAACTTTGGTTCGCAGTTGCCTGGCGCCCGTTACTGACCAACGTCCGACTGGGTTTCAGGATGCTGTTGACCTTTGTAAAACCGACCTTGGTTGGTATGTACTTTTCGTACACGCTTTAAAACTGACCTTGGTTAAAACTTTGGTTCGCAGTTGCCTGGCGCCCGTTACTGACCAACGTCCGACTTGGTTTCAGGATGCTGTTGACCTTTGTAAAACCGACCTTGGTTGGTCTTTGTAAAATTAACTTTAACTGATCAGTATGTTTCTCATCCTTTTCCTAACCCCTTACAAAAAGGTATGGCACGAAAACCGACCTTTGTCAATATGGCACGAAAACCAATTGACATAACCCATCTTACCCTCGAGAAACTTTTGCAAATACTCCCTGCAAACCATTTGTAACTTCTTGGGGGTTAATCAATAAAAGGTTCCAGTTATCAGGTTTATTGCCCATAACTGTGAGTAGTTTCCCTTGTATTTTTGGGAGGTTAATTAATAAAAGGTTCCTGTTATTAGGTTTATTGCCTATAACTGTGAGTATTATCCCTTTTGAATTTTAAAATCCCTTGGTCAAAACTTTGGTTCTCAGCTGCCTGGCGCCATTTACTGTCCAAAGTCCGATTGGGTTTCAGGATGCTGTTAGCCATTGTACCACCGACCTTGGTTGTAGCTTTTTGAGGTTCTTCAAACTTATCTTCCCGAATACAGAACGGGGAATAGAGCAGTTTGTGGTCCAAGTGAGAATCACGTACTGCCCTATTCCCCGTTTTGGCAACATTTTCAGATGGCCTTGGGGACTTAGAAAATTCTCGTTTCTTAAAATACTGGAAGATATGTATTGGTTTTTCGGGGAAGCTTTTTGAGGTTCTTCAAACTTATCTTCCCGAATACAGAACGGGGAATAGAGCAGTTTGTGGTCCAAGTGAGAATCACGTACTGCCCTATTCCCCGTTTTGGCAACATTTTCAGATGACCTTGGGGACTTAGAAAATTCTCGTTTCTTAAAATACTGGAAGATATGTATTGATTTTTCGGGGAGAGATTAATGTTTAGTTATTACACTTCCGACCAAGGGTATCGCGTATAGATTACTTTGCACTACCAAAATATTTGTTTGATTACAACTGAGGTATGACTAAAATAATTGGGGTTTAAATTTAAATAAACTTATTTAGTCTTTTGCGTGAAAATTAATTGAAAAATCAATTTTAATTGGTTTAATGTCAAAAGCAAAACATTAAATCAAAATAGTAAATGTATCCACCGAAAAGTTTCTAAACAGTTACAAAATGACTAAACAATGGTGATATGTTTAGTAATTTTATGATTATATTTGTATGTGCAAGCAGTGTAACATTTATTCAGTTTCAAAGATTTTAATAATAATAAAGATAGTGAAATCTCTGTTATTCATAAAACGTTAATTACCTAACACAATGTAACTTTGTTTGGAAAAAGAATTCGAAATTTAAAAACAAAACAAAAAACAGCTTAATATCGTAAATGACTCATAATAATTTGATTCTGTACAAAATTTTCGATTTCAATAATGTGAAGATTTGAATGAATGAACTCCTATTTAAAACTAAATTAGAGCGAAATAATTCATATTACCTAAATATGGCAACTCTAAGACCGCGGTTTTTGAAAATGTAATGAGTAATCTAAAATCAAATAAATAAAACAACCGTAAAACAAAATACAACAATAATACATTAAACTGTTTATATTACTGTTTTTGTCATGTGTGTACTAAGATATACAACTGTATAATGTGTACTCGCTTTACTCGCTGGAGGTTCCCTCACAAAAAAAAATTAAACGGCAAAAAGTCATAGCACCAAAGTGTTATTCGATCTAGGACAATGCTACGGTAACTGATGTTGCATGGATGTATTAAACAAAGACAATTTCTAGATTCACCAACCGTTATATTAGTTACCGTTATATTAACTGATTTTTAATGATCAGCAAGTATTTATTAAACTTCTAATATATAAAGAGCATGCTGTAGAATTTATTTGTACAAAAATCTAAGTCTTTTGTGAAACTTTTCTTTTAATTCCGAGGGTTGAAATCATCACAAAGAACCAAAACACGGTAAATATGGATGAATGAACTCCTATTTAAAACTAAATTAGAGCGAAATAATTCATATTACCTAAATATGGCAACTCTAAGACCGCGGTTTTTGAAAATGTAATGAGTAATCTAAAATTAAATAAATAAAACAACCGTAAAACAAAATACAACAATAATACATTAAACTGTTTATATTACTGTTTTTGTCATGTGTGTACTAAGATATACAACTGTATAATGTGTACTCGCTTTACTCGCTGGAGGTTCCCTCACAAACAAAAATACCCCCGTCGCAGCAAACCTGCGTACTCAGCGAATTTCCAATGCATAATATATGTCTTAATACCATATAAAGCCGCATACCAAGTTTCATAAAAATATATTCATATATAAGCGATATGTACAAGTTTAATTATTCTCCATAAGAATAGCATTGGTGATGAGTAAGCAGGTTTGCTGCAACAAGGAACTAAAAAAATGGGGTTTTATGCAAATATCAATATAACTCAACAAGGTGAAGCCACATACCAAGTTTTATTAATTTATGTTTATAATTAAGGGAGTCATTACATTTTACTTATTCTCCATAAGAATAACATGGGGGCTGAGTACGCAGGTTCGCTGCCACGGGGATAATCAACAAAAAATCAATTTTTTGTGCAAATATCAATATACCAGTTCTACGTGACCCCACGTGCCAAGTTTCATCAATATACATTCATTAATAATGGAGATATCAAATTTTATTTATCCTCCATAAGGATAACATTGGACAACGTACTGTGTTTAGCACTTTGAATATCTCTGCAACGGTTGGACGTAGAATCACAATTTAAACACCAAAATGATTGTTTTGTGGAGCTGAGTTGATTGGTAAAAGCAAATGAGAAGTTTACATTAAAATTAACTTAGGAAAAGCCAAAAACCTTTTTCCCATAAGATTAACATAGGAGATTTTATGAGCAGGTTTTTTTGGATTTTCTCCGCAACCACTTAACCTAGCTTAATAATTCAAAATACCATATTATTTGCTTTTTTAAGCTCTATAACATGGTCAAAACCAAAATTAAGTGTTTTAAAAATTTTAGGGTAAAAAATGCAAAAAACAGATTTTTGGAAAATTTAAAACCCCCATAAACCCCCCTTACCATGGCCCGATTTTTCTGGTTATCGAACTTAAAGTCATAAATGTCACTTTACACATTTGAGCCAAATTTCATCGAAATCGGACGTTTTTTACTCAAGTTATCGCATTCACGGACACACATATATATATATATATATATATATATATATATATAGATATATACATATATATAAATTTGAACGAATAGTGTTTTAGTCATCTGGGGACCTAAAAAAAAAAAAATTTGTCATGGTCTCGGGCTTAAATCTTACCATGAGACCTACGGTAATAGCTTCTTCCCTATAGGGGAAATTCGCTAAAAAAATTAAACGGCAAAAAGTCATAGCACCAAAGTGTTATTCGATCTAGGACAATGCTACGGTAACTGATGTTGCATGGATGTATTAAACAAAGACAATTTCTAGATTCACCAACCGTTATATTAGTTACCGTTATATTAACTGATTTTTAATGATCAGCACTATAAGAGGGAATTAACATATTAAGACACATAATAAACGTGAAGACATTGTAAATAGTTATGATAATAAGCAGTCGACAGTTGTAATAATCAGCTGAGCCCTTGAATTAAGTCGTTCAACACCGTTTTTATTGGGAAAGTAACCTTAATATCAAGTTTATTTATGATTATTATATCACGATTACCACTTTTAATTGGTAATTACTAACTTGCTTTGTCGACTATTAAACAACAATTATTATCGTCCTACTCATTATCAGAAAACTTTAAAACGTTGGGGAATGAATCCATATCATATCTCCAGATTGACCAAGTACATGGTTTTACATTTTACTGAGAATATTGTTTTCATTTAGACTATTATAGTTAGGTACTTCTAAAACATCTTTCGCAAAGTCGGCACACTTTTAGAAGGTTGTGCAATCCCTTAATTTACGAATTACAAAGAAATGATTTTAAAATGTAAACGATAGTAAAATGTGTATTTTATTATATTATTTATCCCAAGTATCTTTTACCCCATTTATAAAAATACTATTTATTATATACAGGATAACCGGTACTTTAATTTTCGTTGTTTTTTGTGACCAACACAAAAATAATCATTAATAGATGTAGAGCGAATAGATTTCATAGAGAAATTATAGGAATATTCAATACAATTTATGACCAGACGTAGCAAACAAACAAATTGGGTTGGTGGTGCATTCCGTGTCATGACAATGTGTACATTTTATTGGACCTTCTACGTGTAAGCTTAAGTGCCGCTTCGTTCCGGTTATGGTATTCTGAACTAAGTGCGGGTACTGAGGACTGAACTTGTTTCACTGTCAAGGAGCTGATTTAATACAGTTTAGTTTTGATTGGGGTATTCTGTTTTTGACAATGACTGTTCTCTGACTGCAATGCTGTTGACGACGCCGTCTATGTACGATCACTGGTAGTGCAGCTTACCACTAATGTATGGGTTTATACAGATGAGACAAGCTTGTATTGTAAGATAACCACAATCAGCATTATTTCAAAATTTGTGCGACAGGTCCGAGTTAAAAAATTGTTCTAAACCCTCTGTCATCCTGACACTCCCCTCTGTGGGGTGTGCCCTAATACATCAATAAAATAATTTTAGCATTCCAAGTCAAAAGAGAGGTGAAGCGATGGACCGTCTTGTTAATGTAAAATGGACTGATGCTTGTAAGATATAAATAATTTGATGTCTATTAAAATATATTGTTCGTTTCGAGGCCAAAATAAATTTAATTCGCATTAGTGAACCATTTTATTAAATATCACAAAAATTTGTTTACACACTAAAATCAATTTTTACACAACTACAATTTAAATATAAACCATTAATATTGGAATATTAGAGATAAAACTACTGATAACTTGACTTCGATAACTAATTCATATTCTGTATGATCTGCATGAGTGCATACTTTATTTACTTTTGAACTCTAATAATCTATACCTATAAAAGGCGAAGCTCTCACTGACTCACTCATCACAAATTCTCCTACTTCCCATTTACCAAGAGAGTTAAAATTCTGTACAATGATTCTTTAAGCATGAAATAGGAAAACTAAATAGTTTTCATCCTGATCTGACCTTAGGGCTCTGCCAAAGACCCCGACACACTTCCCATGAATTCCTTATGGACATTCATTTTTGTTTGAGCTGATGAAAATACAAACAGCTGCTTTTGAATCGTAGTGGTTCCACGAGCTAACCACAGAATGCAGCACACATAACTGTCAGAGTTTTTTTTTATAAATCACTTGCGGGGCAAAGTCTGCGGGCAACAGCTAGTATACTATACAATAGCAACTAACTTTTACTAATCTATTTTAAGTAAATTTAAAATCGATTTGGATTTTTTGTTTTATAACTGACAATTTTGTCATAAATATAAACCCTCATACACAGCCAGTGAGATAGACCTTCTCTTCAACTAGTATATTGCTACATGACACTAAATATCCTGGGGTTTTCTGGGGTTTATTATTTTTAGAGGCATTGTGTGAAGAGGCCTTCCATACAGGCTTACCTTTTAAATATTAGATCTAACTCCATGTATAAATGAATAGTGATTACTTTACATATAACAGATTTAGATTATTAATGTATTATTTTATGATTTTAAAAAATTTGTATCTTTCAATTACATTACATAATTATCTTCAAAGATATTCTCCTGTTGTATCAGTAATGTTTTTCCCCCTTTTTTATTTAGTGGAATTAAATTAAAGATAATGCGAATTTCTCTAAACTCACACTAGAAGCGCGTTTCACTTATCATTCAGACATTATCACATCATAAACAAATGAATAAATTTATGTATTTACCTAAAGGTGCTTTCCACTATTTCTAAAATTACGCTATACATTTATTCTGTTGCATAGTAGCATCCGTGTGTGGTTTTACTTGATATCAAGAATTGTAATGGCTTATTAGTTGATTTCACGTGTTTAAATGCTTTCTATACGTAAGATTTAATTCGCTTTAAAGGATAGGTTTCTGTTGAATTTCGCAAAGGCCTAACTGTAGCTCTGAATGCATGCAAATGTTACTGATTTATGCGTCTTGCTTCTTTTAAGCTCTCGAATAAAAACACTTTAATTTTGCTGGCGAAAAACTAATAATTGTAACTTTGGTCTGCATATTGTATTTGTATTCAGGAACTAGCAATGACTAGACCTACAAATGAAATTATACTGCATGGGAAGTGATTCATTTTACCGAACAACATTTGTTTAACTTTTTTTAATCCATGACCGACCAATTGGATTGGTGTTATATTGAAAAGGCTCTTTATAAACCATCAGGAAACATATTTTGTTGTATTTGTCACGGAAAAGTGAATAGTTGGTAACACTTAACGTTTAAAAAATTACCTTTTCTCTAGATTTTCCGTGTTACTGTTGTGCAGTATGCATTTAATTCGTGGGATTTTTATCAGGGATATTTTGTAAATTCAGATTGCTGCATGTGAAGCTCAGGTCTCAAAGAGTCCTTCTTAAACTGCGTTTTCCTAGGCACGGAACTTTTCGGCAGCGGAGCGCGGAACGCGGAGATTCTCCGCTCGTAGTTTCAGATCAGCGGAATTCTATTTTCCTAGACGCGGAATTTTTCAGCGACCGACTGCGGAATAACCTAGATCTGTTGGTTATTATACCTATCGTACTTCAGATAATTGGATAGCCTTATATTCATTCAACAAGCTTATTGTCAACTGGCGCACTAAATTTACCCGAACTTATTCTGTAACAACACAAAATCACAGGACACCAGTATAACCTCTACAGACTTCTGCGGCGGAAAGCGGACTCCTCTGCTCCAGAAGCGGACAAAGTTAATCCGCGGCGCGGCGCGTTACAATTCCGCTGTCTATGAAAACAGCGCCATTTGATTACATGATGAGCAGAAACCAGCTTACTAACTCCGCTCTCCGCGTTTCGCGCTCCGCTGCCGAAAAGTTCCGCGCCTAGGAAAACCCAGCTTTAAGTGATTCAAGCGTTGAGTAGGCTGTAATTCAGGATTTACTATTGATGCACTCGCTGTATAAGTCATCACGTTCTCGATTCGGTCAAATATTCTAATTTTGTAATCAATTGTATATGAAGAGTTTTGCAAACAACGAGATTAGTTTTGTGGGACGTTAGAAATATAAACTTTAAATACCCCCGTTGCAGCAAACCTGCACACTCAACTAGTTTCAAATGGTACTTTACTACCTCATGAAGTCACTTACCAACTTTCATCAAAGCATCTTCATAAACTAGCGAGATATTAGTTTTACGAGTGCGAGGTAGATTTTTTTAAAAAAACTTCACCGTGACCTTGAACTTTGAACTTTTACTCATTTCGTCACAAAACCGCCTACGTCACTGGCTCAGCCTCAGATGACGTCTTTCATGACGCAGCGCTGTCAATCACTTGGCCCAGAAGTCCCCTTTCCCTACTACTCGTGTGAGTTGTTATTTAGATTAATTATCAAGACATTTATGTGGAATCCTCGCCTGGATAGTTATTTGTATCCCTTTACTAGCAAATTATTATGAGGAATTGGGTGTACGGCATTAAAAATAAACAATTTAGATAAGTAAAGTTTTTCTCTAAAGCTGACCTAGTTCTAATCGGTTTAAAGTTTCTATTTATTTAATACAAAGTGTTGGACTGAGTTTACTCATACTACGTTCTAAGTGTAAAGGTGATAAATATACAAATGAGTCTTTGCCTTTGACTGCTCTAATTTACTGTGTCGTTTGTCAGATCAAACAAAGCAAATAACTTAATCAAATGTTTGTAGCATATTGGTCCAATCTGTATGTTTTGTTTTTTTTCCTTTTTACGAAAAAAGCTTAATTTAATTTAAATAAATATGTAAAAAATATACAAGCTTGGTATGAAACTACGTAGTTTATAAATTTATTAGCAATTTGGAATCTGTAGAGCAGTCCGTTTCAAAGTGGCACCAATTAAAAGTTTTCAATGTTACAAATTCTTTACAGTAAAACTATAACTTTAAATTGTTTTAAGTCATTAACCGTTTGGTTAAGTGAAAAATAAAATTATAATTACCAAAATACGTTTTTCGTTGATTATGTACGTTTGTTAGATGAACCTTTTTCTCTACGTTAAAAATTGAAGGAGTTATGAACAAAAACATGAAAATTGACCGTCATTTTTTCAAAATGGCAGCCATAGAATTGCTTCAAATTTATTTGAATTTCGTATATTGAATAAGGAGGCAAATGAAAATCTGGACCAAATTCCCCGGTCATTCTAATTGTTTAATAACTGTAAGATTGAGATAGGGTATTAAATATACAAAAATAAAATATTAGATTGTGATAACAGTAACCAAAACCATCCTTTACGTATATGCACCGTCTTGTTAAGCACAGTTTAAGTGTAAATATATATTATTGTTTTGTGAGATGCAATTTATTTTATCCTGCTTGATTGTAACAACACGTATCGTATTGTGTTCATCAAGTATTTGTTTAAATGATATCTCTAGATTAGTCAAACTTTGGGCTCTTCAATCAAATATTTATTATTTGTTTACTAAATGTTCGTGAAATCTTAAGACTTGTTTTTTTTTACAATTCAGCCTTATGTGGTGATTATTTTAATAAAATACTAGGTGTAACATGATATTAACTTTAAAATAAATAGTTTTGTTTGTATCTTACTAAACAAATGATCTAAACAAAATACTTTTTTAAGACAAAATGATTGACCAATTCCTTTTGTTGTTTCAAACGAATGCCAATGTTACCACTTAAAATAAATTGTGTTTTCCAAACAAAATAAATGTGACAAACGCTTTTTTCGTGACAACAAAACACCTTTTTTCCTGTGTAAAACTTTTTATTACGTAGAGCGAATCCAGTTGATCGACTTCGAGCAAATATTTTTCTGTTTGATTACCCAGTTAATTTGCGGTTCTGTTAGTTTATATTGTTTGTATTTCCAGTACTTAGCTGTTCTTGCTTCTGTACTGTGTTTTGTTAATATCAACAGCTGCTGTTAGATATTCAATTAAATTGATTTATATTCTTCCATAACACTAACTTTGGAACTTTAAAACTCAGAAAGCGAAGTCCTGAAGGAAGCTGTTTTCCAAACTCCAAAAAGGTACATCTATATCTATAATTTTGGGTTTTAAAATATCACATAACCCATGACTTAAGACGTAATAGTTTCAACGGTAGCCTGCTTATAAAGATGGGCTTATTCTTTTAACATACGTAAAAGAGGCCTCATGACTAGAATATTTAAAAATTGATTCCCAGCAAATTAATAAAATACTAACTGGTATTTGGTTTTATCTCCGGGTTTTTGTATCAACTAACATAATTTGTTTATTTTTATCAAATGGTTAAACTGATAGCTATATTACTCATCAATATATACATTATCTTTATTATAACGTGAACTATTATTACGAGGGTTCTATTATTAGATTAAAGTAATGTTTTAATGAAGCAAGATAAAAGATAATGACTTTAGTTAATGAACTTTGTATATGAATTACTTAATTTGCTTTTAGAATTGAGGTTGCATTAACATATCCTGCAGTTAAAATACTTTTAAATTCCTTCACGGTAAATAATTTGCATGCCTGAAAGGCCCATTTTCTTGGAAAACGTGTTGTCGCATTGTGATTAGCAATTTAGAAGATTTATACGAACAAAATGTTTGTTTCTGCACAACAATTATTATTATTTTTAAAATAACATTTAAGCTTAAAATCATAATAAATGTACTTGATTGATATAGTAGGTATACATTTGTTGTTTATCGTTTATTGCATGATAAAACATGTCATAATTAAAATAATATGACGAAAAATTACCTTTTAAATCATATTCCTTCTATAACTAAAAAGGATATAGTTTTTATATACATTATAACTAATTCTGTTAGATTAATGTTTTAGTTATACAAATATGTTATTTTATTTAGCTAGTAGTACTTCAGGTGTTGCATTTTTTTATGTTTTCATCGATCTGAATTATATTACAAATGCTCTTATGCAATTATGCTCTTCGGAATATGATTTTAATCAATCGAAGTAGTCAATTTAAGGATCATATATTACGGTAAATGGGAGACTGGAAAGTACTGTAGTTTCAGCTACATCTAACGTCAGCTGACATCTAACTGCTGATTCATGCTTCAATACTTTGGATTATTCCGAGCTATTGAATTCTTTTACTCCTATAGTGTGACTGATTTTTCCACATAGCTTAGACACGAATTCTTCATCTTGCAGACGGTTGTCAGCACCCTTTGTAGGATACTGTATGCCAACACCAGAGGCATTCTGTTAAGAGCACATAAACTTGTTTTAAGGGAATGCGGTCTAAACCCCTCAACATGTTTGACCCTGGAATCCCTGGTTCCCGGGAATTCTCCTCTAACCGAAGTCAAATACACTTACCAATAGTCTTTTGAGATAACCATTTGCCAATTTTTTCAAGAAAACAGGTTTTCCATGTGTTATTGTTATACTCATCGGACTATGTTTAGAATTATCATTAGTTAAAGTTCCATTTTACAAAATTATAAGTTCTGATATCAAAGACTTTATAAAATTTGTTTTTCTGTTAAGGGGAAAATAAGACGTAAACGGTTACAACCATACCCGTAAAACGTATTTAACTACAACCAAACCTATAACAAATCAGTGTAAGTATATTTTATTACACTAATATCTAGCAGTCAATAGAAGGAACTAGAAGCGTTTTTGTCAAATAATGTATTATTTATCTCACTGAGTACTGTGTTTTAGAGGTTAAATAACTGTTATTACACCTCTTAATAACTCTTTCTTTATATAGATAGTTGAAATTAGTCAGACACTTTTTCCTGAAACCCTATATTTACTCTCGTATTTTAGTTTTATAGAGTAAGTTAAAAATCATTACAGTCCGTGGCACATTTACAAGCATCCCTTAGGTACGCTCCAAAAATGTTGTATACCGTTTTATGGGTAGCAATAAGTAACAATGCTTACATATGAACATACGTCCTAAAATGTTTTGTTTTCCGTCTATCGGTTTGTATGTTTTTTTTTATAAATTCATCGTATTTTGGAAACCACTTGATATTTTTACTCAACATTGGGGACTTGTCTTATGTGAAGATAATTTAGCATGCAATTTAAAGTTTCTAGCTCTTACAATTTAAAAATCGTGGCCATTTTAAAAATTCAAAGATCACAACAAAAACATGTGTCAAAGATATCTTTTAACATGTGTTCAAAGATATCTTACAACCAAAACATGTGTTTTGACACAAAAAGTGCAACATGCTGTGGTAAGGGCTGATATAAGCATTTTAAAGGTCACGCAAGTGATGATTAAGAAACTACAATACAAAACATACATATGTTGGGAAACAATCACACAAAATTAGTATGCTTTAACTTGTTAAAGTAATAATTCAACTATAGGTTGAGTAGTCTTCAAAATCGTTATACCATATTACGTCATAACGCTTTCTAAAGATTTGTTGTATAGTTAATTTTCTAAAAAAAATTGATATTTTTAGGAGATTTTGATTTTAAAATATAAAATGGCCACCATTTTGAAACTTTTAAACATAGAAATCTCTAATTTATATTTAAGTTAAGTTTAAATAATATAAATAAAATAAATAAATAATTACTTTATTGAGCAAGCGTTCATCAAAGTATAACTCTGGTTTACATGACAACTCTTGTCAACATTATACAAAGAAATACATAAACAAAAAAAGGAAAATAACAATTAGATATTCCAATTATGTCTTGTGCGTAATATGTACCATAAAATATCAAATATACAATTCTTTTACATCTTTTTAAACCTAGAGTAACTAACATTCCTTAAACTAAGTGGCAAAGCATTGTATGTTTGTGGTCCAAAGTATCTAAATGCCCTTTTCCCAGTTTCTATTTTTTTTTTTGTTTGAAGGTGCAAAAGGCAATCCTGTCGAGTACTGTGCACATTGATCTGATGTCTAAACACTAGCTTTTTTCTTAGATATTCAGGCTTCCCAGTCTGCAGAAATTTGTGGACTAACTTGACGGTTTGCAAATCAGAGAGGTTTATTATTGATAAAACCCTAGCACTTAACTTGAACTCACTGATATGGTTGAATTTTTTAAGGTTGTAAACGAACCTCAGAGCTCTGTTCTGCAATCGGGTGGAAAACATCTCATTTTCCCGTGTTAGACAAGAGGAAAACACTGGGAGAGAATATTGAATGACAGGAAATACTGTCGATCGTATGATTTCCAGTTTAGAGGACTCTGCTAAAATTGTGCTAAATCTGAGAAGAGTTTTCAATCTGACAATAACGGTGTTACATATGGAATTCACGTTGCCAGAAAAATCAAGATGGGAGTCAAGAGTGACATCAAGAACCTTAAGAGAGTTACTTGACGTAAGTGGTTTGCCGTCCACAAGGATGCTCCCGTCAACACTCCTAGCTCCCAGTTGACTCCTCGAGGGCAACGAGTCAACAAACAAGACTGAACATTTACTAGAATTTAGTAGAAGACCATGATCATCCGACCATCTCTTGACCTTCTCCTAATAAGAGTTGACACAGCGCACAGCCTCTTCTGCTTCTGAAGACTTAAAGGATATCAGCAGTTGTGAATCATCAGCTTAAGAGTGCATGAACAGAAATTCAACTGATCCTTCAAATCTGCTGTGTATAGAAGAAAGAGAATAGGATCTAAACAAGAACCTTGGGGAACACCTACAGATCTTGGGAGAGCTGCCGATAACTGCCCGTTAACACCGAGTTCGCCCAGTCAGATAAGATGAAAACCATCTAATCGAAGTTTCGTCAAAATGATAAAAACGTAGCTTAGCTATCAGCAAGTCGAAGCGAACAGAGTCAAAAGCTTGGGAGAAATCTAATGCAGTCATTAAGCTCTCCAGGCCATCGTCCCTAGCAGAGATAATTTCATCAAGCACATTCAGAAGCACAGTATAAGTACTAAAATCTTTCCTAAATCCTGACTGGGCTTCAGTCAATAACACTTCAGACTCCAAGAAAGAAACCAATTTTTCAGAAAAAAACTTTTCCAGTATTTTGAATATGACAGGGAGGATTGAAATTGGTCGGAACTCGGAGGCTAAAGAAGAATCATGAGTTTTTGGAAGAGGAATCACCATGCTCTGCTTCTAGCTTGAAGGGAATTGACCATTTTAAATGATACATTGATCAAATTGGCAATCGCACCAATGCAGAAAGGACTTAATCTTCTTAAAACTTTGATTGATATTCCATCCATACCAAATGCGGTACTTGTTATGCTGTTCATCAACTCCTTTACCTTGCTTTCTGAGACAGGAGCTAAACATGAAGGGAGAAGTTAGTAATGCACATTTATTGCTGCTAAAGAATCTTAATTTCTCTGTGCATACGTTCTTACCACAACCCATTGTTGAAAAGTAATTATTTAACTCTTCTAGTCCAACAGAATGGTCTGTTACTTTATCTGATTTCATGTCACCATCTGCTCGTAGTGTAGCCCAGAATCTCTTAGGGTGTTCAGTTTTTAAATTCTCAGTGAAATACTGCCTTTTTGCCAAACGTATTGCTACATTTAGTGCATTACGAGCCTTGCAGTGTGCATTTCTAGAAGCTTGTGTTTTTAAAGTCAGATAGGTTTTTTCCATTATTCTTCACTTTAGTGAGGTGTTCCACACTTAAATTTCTTCATGGATTTCTTTCTTGTTATTCTTTTTCTCACTGTTGGGGCACACTCATCGGATACATGGATTATATTATTATTTAATGCATCAGTTATTAATCAATGTTGTTCTTTGCCACCATATCATCCAATGGTATCTTTGACGCTATATCAATAAATTTATCACACTCAAAATCTTGAAAACTTCTATATGAAATGAACTTTCCCTTTGTCTTGCGTTTTTTGTAAGGTACATCACGATAAGTTAACTTATAGTCAAAAATACATCTACCGTTTTGTTGAAGAATCTTTGAAGTATCGACCATTCCCACTTCAAAGCTGTGCATTTTGTCAACAGTAGTCAAATCAATAAGAGAATATGTGATTTCTGCAATACGTGTTGGCTCTTTAATCAGCTCAGCAAGACCGAATGACTGAAAAATTCTTTCAAGATATTTCACACCTGCCCTCTTTTTGTCCAACAAATTCACATTCAAGTCAATCAACAAAATCACAATTACTACATCAGGTTATAAGTAAGACATGTGCCAGGTTTCAAGAAAAAATATCAAGTAGTTCGAAAATAATGGTTTATTTGTTCAAAACCATTCATTCTGACAGACGGAAATAGTAGTTTTCATCACAAGGAGCAAAAGTGGTTGAAAGACAATTTGAAAGCAGTCGTGACCAACTGAGACCATTACCTCGCCCACTAGAGTTTGAAGACAGTCGTGACCAACTGAGGCCATTACCTCACCCGCTAGAGTTTGAAGACAGTCGTAACCAACTGAGGCCATTACCTCACCCGCTAGAGTTTGAAGACAGTCGTGACCTACTGAGGCCATTACCTCACCCGCTAGAGTTTGAAGACAGTCGTGACCAAATGAGGCCATTACCTCACCCGCTAGAGTTTGAAGACAGTCGTGGCCAACTGAGGCCATTACCTCAACCGATAGAGTTTGAAGACAGTCGTGACCAAATGAGGCCATTACCTCACCCGCTAGAGTTTGAAGACAGTCGTGGCCAACTGAGGCTATTACCTCACCCGCTAGAGTTTGAAGACAGTCGTGGCCAACTGAGGCCATTACCTCACCCGCTAGAGTTTGAAGACAGTCGTGGCCAACTGAGGCCATTACCTCACCCGCTAGAGTTTGAAGACAGTCGTGGTCAACTGAGGCCATTACCTCACCCGCTAGAGTTTGAAGACGGTCGTGGCCAACTGAGGCCATTACCTCAACCGATAGAGTTTGAAGACAGTCGTGGCCAACTGAGGCCATTACCTCACCCGCTAGAGTTTGAAGACAGTCGTGGCCAACTGAGGCCATTACCTCAACCGATAGAGGTTGAACGCAGTCATGACCAACTGAGACCATTACCTAGCCCACTAGAGTTTGAAGACAGTCGTGGCCAACTGAGGCCATTACCTCACCCGCTAGAGTTTGAAGACAGTCGTGGCCAACTGAGGCCATTACCTCACCCGCTAGAGTTTGAAGACAGTCGTGACCAACTGAGGCCATTACCTCACCCGCTAGAGTTTGAAGACAGTCGTGGCCAACTGAGGCCATTACCTCAACCGCTAGAGTTTGAAGTCAGTCGTGGCCAACTGAGGCTATTACCTCACCCGCTAGAGTTTGAAGACAGTTGTGGCCAACTGAGGCCATTACCTCAACCGATAGAGGTTGAAGGCAGTCATGACCAACTGTGACCATTACCTAGCCCACTAGAGTTTGAAGACAGTCGTGGCCAACTGAGGCCTTTACCTCACCCGCTAGAGTTTGAAGACAGTCGTGGCCAACTGAGGCCATTACCTCACCCGCTAGAGTTTGAAGACAGTCGTGACCAACTGAGGCCATTACCTCACCCGCTAGAGTTTGAAGACAGTCGTGGCCAACAGAGGCCATTACCTCACCCGCTAGAGTTTGAAGACAGTCGTGGCCAACTGAGGCCATTACCTCACCCGCTAGAGTTTGAAGACAGTCGTGACCAAATGAGGCCATTACCTCACCCGCTAGAGTTTGAAGACAGTCGTGGCCAACTGAGGCCATTACCTCAACCGATAGAGTTTGAAGACAGTCGTGGCCAACTGAGGCTATTACCTCACCCGCTAGAGTTTGAAGACAGTCGTGGCCAACTGAGGCCATTACCTTACCCGCTAGAGTTTGAAGACAGTCGTGGTCAACTGAGGCCATTACCTCACCCGCTAGAGTTTGAAGACGGTCGTGGCCAACTGAGGCCATTACCTCAACCGATAGAGTTTGAAGACAGTCGTGGCCAACTGAGGCCATTACCTCACCCGCTAGAGTTTGAAGACAGTCGTGGCCAACTGAGGCCATTACCTCAACCGATAGAGGTTGAACGCAGTCATGACCAACTGAGACCATTACCTAGCCCACTAGAGTTTAAAGACAGTCGTGGCCAACTGAGGCCATTACCTCACCCGCTAGAGTTTGAAGACAGTCGTGGCCAACTGAGGCCATTACCTCACCCGCTAGAGTTTGAAGACAGTCGTGACCAACTGAGGCCATTACCTCACCCGCTAGAGTTTGAAGACAGTCGTGGCCAACTGAGGCCATTACCTCACCCGCTAGAGTTTGAAGTCAGTCGTGGCCAACTGAGGCTATTACCTCACCCGCTAGAGTTTGAAGACAGTTGTGGCCAACTGAGGCCATTACCTCAACCGATAGAGGTTGAAGGCAGTCATGACCAACTGTGACCATTACCTAGCCCACTAGAGTTTGAAGACAGTCGTGGCCAACTGAGGCCTTTACCTCAACCGATAGAGTTTGAAGTCAGTCGTGGCCAACTGAGGCTATTACCTCACCCGCTAGAGTTTGAAGACTGTCGTGGTCAACTGAGGCCATTACCTCACCCGCTAGAGTTTGAACACAGTTGGGACCAACTGAGGCCATTACCTCAACCGATAGAGGTTGAAGGCAGTCGTGACCAACTGAGACCATAACCTCGCCCACTAGAGTTTGAAGGCCGCAGAGACCAACTGACGCCATTGAACCTAGTCCGGTAGCGGTTGATAAACCCAATTCAGTAGTTGATTAGGTCTAATCAAGTTTGACATCTGATCAAGTTTGATCAGACCTGATTACACATTTTCATGTGGGCTCCTGGTAGCACTGATATTAAAGTAATTAATCTGGGCTGCTTAAAGTAGTAATAAATAGTATTTTTGTAGAACCTAAGCAATAAATTATTGTAAAAGTTACAAAAAAGTCTATTTTAAAATGTACGGAAGTAAGTACTTTACGAGATGTAAATAAACTGCTCTAGCAACAGCTAGACGTTTCTTACAGATTATAATCAAACTAACTGTTGGTATGATTTATACGGTCGGAGCACAAATAACAACCCACGTAACCACTTGGTGTCAAAGTGAATTATCTAGGAATACGTCATTATTAATTTCTTTCATTTCCAATATTTCGAACGAAATTGAATTTAATAAAATATGTGAAAATATGTTTGTTTCTCGGAAACTTGCAATCGGATTATATCCGATAAAATATCAGATGCCATATTAAAGCAAGCTTTAGCCTTTTAAACTGATTTTCACCGAACAATAGATCGAAAACGATCAATTAAGCAGTCTCGCATTGTGTTGTCAAATAAACAATACTAGCGTTACGTAGCTTGGTGCTAAAATGTGGTTTAAATAAACGTTGCTGCTGAAAATCTGCTTCAGAGGTTAGAGTAAGCAAAACAGTGATTGTGAACTGAATTTCAAATGGCATGGAAATAATGTTTAAGTTATTTATCAGCATCTAAGCCAATGTATTAAGATTTAAACTTGGGTTTTGTTTTATCTGATTATGCCATAAAGTGATTACCGCATTTTATTTATTGGCCAGTAACCTATTTAATGGAATCATTATCTATTTTTGTCATATATGTTTCTATAAATAACAATAACTATTGGCACGTTTTTATGGTGGCTAATGTTTTGTATGAAGGAATAGTTTTTACACTTTAAAATACTGTCATATTTTATTATCTGAATAATGAGGCCATTACCTTATCGGTAATTTTGTATGAAGGAATAGTTTTTACACTTTAAAATACTGTCATATTTTGTTATCTGAATAATGAGGCCAATTACCTTATCGGTAATTACAAGCCTACAAATATTTTTTCTCACAGTTGAAGAAGCACCCTTTTCACAGTGAAAAATAAAACCGAAGTTAAGTAGTAAATAGAAGGGATGGCCAAAGTTGTTAGGCACGGCTTATCCGACGTATGCCTCTTGCTGCAGATTCAAAACTTTTTCCTATAGAACACAACGGTTTTATCATAGTTAACAATACAAAAAATTCTGAAAAAATAAATTTCTATAAAACTTCAGTTGAATAATCTTTAATAAAAAGTATCAGGAAACTGACAAATACTTTCTCCCTTTTAGCGCAACTTCAATGAATAAATGACTTTTTATTTACTAAATATAGTATATAAAGTACAGATGAATGTACATAAAATTGTCTAAAATAGTTGTTTACAGAAATATCCACCCAAATCCGTTTTTGGGAGGCACCTACAGAAACCGTTGCTACACACAGTGGTTTTAAGAGGGGAAATGTCCCCTTTGACACCCAGGGTTAAGTTGCAACATATTTCGTATATCCTCTGTTGGTCAATACTAACTTTACCTGCATATCAATTTTAAACGAAATTAATTCGTAAATAAGAAAGAAATGGTAAGTTTTGTAATCCCCATAAAAATAACATTGGGCAATGTGCCGCAAAATGAAAATTACAATTTTCTCCGCAACCAGCAATCGTAGAATAATAATTTAAAATACTAAATTATTTCGTTTTTTGAGATATTTTAATGGTCAAAGTATTATGTTTTTAAATTTATGGTTTTTTATGAAAAATAAAAAAAACTGAATTTTTGATGTTTTAAGTCCTGTGATTTCTGAACTCGAATTTTTCCAAGAATGCGGGTGTTGTAATTTTGTTGGAAACGTAAAGCTCTACAAACCACTAAAGTAGAATCAAAATCGTTAAAGCCGATTTTGTTAAATATGAATTGTTTATGTTTTCTAGCGATTTTTGGTGAATACTTACCTTAAAAAATCAAAAATTCTAAAAAAAATATTAAAATGTCTGGAGAGATCGTGGGTATGTCCTACAAACGAAATGTCATAAAAATCGGCCAATTGGTGTGTGCTCTAGCTCTGCACACATCCAGACATACAGACATACAGACATACAGACACACAGACATCACGTAAAATCACTTTTTTGGGTTCAGGGAGCACCAAAACGAATATTTCCACTAACAACTCAAATTCGAAAATTGTAACGAAAATAATACTTTCTCCATGTACTATTTATAGGGGGAGAAAATAAAAATAAAACTCTAATCTTCAGAGTGTGATAAAATACTAACTAAACTATTACAAAAATGTTAACTTAAAAACTCACCAAGATGTTAAGACTCGTGCCATGTATAGAATGCAGACTAAACACGAATTTCCATATATTTCATGAAGTACAAGATTGAACACTATATAACAACGTAATACTATATGAAGTATCCGTAACATTAATCATTACCCAATTGTAAAACAAAATTGCATGACCAAAGGTTTGGGAACAAAGCATGGGTAAATGGTTTTTATTCATCACTAGATCAATTTTTATATGGCTCTTTACAGACTGCATGTTATGTGTTAGAAATGCCTTGAGCCTATTTAACACCTAGCATGTAGGGAACATGAATTCATCAGCTGAACACGCCTATTGACAAGGTAATCAAGATAGCAACATGAGACAACTATGACGTATCGTCTGTTCTAGTTTGTGTAGATTCAGATAGCCTGACTTAATATGCAAAATATGGACATGGGTTGCCTTACAGTTTTGGGCCTAATATGTCACATAATCCGTTTTGGACGTTTATTAAAACTGTAAAACAATATTTTACTTGAATTTGTATTTTTAATAATAGGATTTTTAGTCTTCAATTGTGGTTTAATTGTTTGCATTTCTGACGTCACCGATGACGTTCACCACAATTCAGAAGCAGCAGGTTTTCAGAGGAGGAGTTAACCAACAACCAGTAAAATAGAAAGGTAGAAGTCTTGAAGGACAAACGAAATATTCCTATTTTTATCGGAATTCATTACTCACTTCAAATCACAGTTCAAGAGCAATGATCATTACAAGCCTTCCTTGTTTAGTGATCAAACAACAAATAACATTATATATGTAATATATCTGTGTTCACAGTTAACATCTTATTATATAATCACCATTTTTATTATACCCGGATGTAAATTTCTCAGTAAGCAGAAGTGCTCAATTACAAGATGTAAAGCATTAATAGTTTGTAGGTTTAAAGCTGCAGGAATATATTTTTAAGTTTATTATCTAAGGCCCCGTACGGTAAAATTAAGAATAACAAGGAACATACGATTTTGAATGCCACGGGTTGGTTGTAACCAGTGAGCCCACTATCTATCGTGGCCCACGATGTAGGTCCCGGCTCTATACAATCGTTGTAATAAACAAACACGTTTACCTATATTTATGAATGTATTTTTCGTTTAAAGGAAACTGCTGTTTTAATAAAAAGTTCATAGCAGTAATTTACATCAACCATATGGTTTTCAGCTTGTTAACTGGCCAGTATATAATTTTAAATTTTACTATATACTTTATGATGATTCCGTAACATTGAAGCGTATTTAAAAACAACCGGTTTCAATTAGTTGGCTAATATTAAATAAACAGTAGACTATTTATAACAGTTTACGATTGGAACTGCTGTTTAAAACCATTTTAAATAAACGTAAACACAAGAAGTAGTTTTGGTCTTAATAAAAGAGTCACAACTTAATAACTGTAGTCTATGTATTTATCAACTGAGAAGAAACGCATTATTTGTTTTTAAAATCTTAATTTCCACGCGATGTTCAAAAATTAGCGATATATTAAATTGCTAATTAATTACTGTTTACGTTATTTTTCAAACACCTATTAACCATAAAAACAATAGGACAAAGATTTATTTATTCTTTGATTGAGTTTAAACATTGATTGAGTTTATTTATTTCATTAAACATTTGCTTGGGTGAAATATTATCACAGTTGGTAGATAGGTTGCAAAAACCGAGCTCTATAAATATTGGCGGTAACACGTATCAAGTAAACTGAGTACTGTCCGCCCATTTCTGGCGAGGATAATGATAATAAAATACCCCCGTTGCAGCAAACCTGCGTACTCAGCGAATTTACGATGCACATTTTGTCTTAACTATTATTACATAATTATTACAGGCTCTATGTATTACTTGTCGACAAAGGTGTGTTGTAAGAAATGTTAACGACTGTTTTTGATTTTACAGTATTTAACACCTACATTTTAATTTAACTGACAATTTCGGTTGGATAGTTATAGAGACTGTTACTTCCCTGTTGCGCTGTTAATTTCAAAATGATAAAAACTGTTTTAAACTTCACAAATGTTGTATTTAATTTACTGAAAACATGAGCAAAGGCGAAGACGCAAAGTTATTAAAATGCTTCAGGGCGAATATATAATGTTTTATGAATATTGCTCCTTCTATCTTGACTCTTAATGATAATATCTATCTTAAGTTCCAATACTAGTAATGTGTTGTGTTTGTTTAAAATCAGTATATAGATAAGAAAGGGTATATTAATGTTATTTAATATAACTACAGATTTAAATTAAGGGATAAAGTTATTTCTGAATTAACTTAAATCCACAATATTATTCCTCTCCGTAATTTTATAACACTTTTTGTATGTTTGTGCATAAGCTATTTATTTTTCATAAAATATCATATTGACAAGTTCATATATTCGTTGTTTGTGATTCTATTTGCTAGATTAAAACTTATTTACTTTTGTATAAATTAACTAGGAGTACGCTCTTATATCGCGTACGAGGGTTGAGCTCACAGTTAAATACCCCCGTCGCAGCAAACCTGCATACTCAGCGAATTTCCAATGCATAATATATGTCTTAATACCACATAAAGCCGCATACCAAGTTTCATAAAAATATATTCACATATAAGTGATTTTAATTATTCTCCATAAAAATAACATTGGTAATGAGTACGTAGGTTTGCTGAAATAAGGAACACAAACAATTGTTTTTTATGCAAATATAAATAGAATTTAACTAGGCGAAGCCACATGCCAAGTTTCATTAATATTCAATCATAAATAAGCGCTATATAACATTTCAGTGATTTTCCATAAGAATAACATGGGGGCTGAGTAAGCAGGTTTGCTGCAACAAGGAACAAAAAAATTGGGTTTTTATGCAATTATCAATATAACTCAACCAAGTGAAGCTACATACCAATTTTTATTAATTTATGTTCATAATTAAGGGACTCAATACATTTGACTTATTCTCCATAAGAATAACATGGGGGCTGAGTACGCAGGTTTGCTGCTAAGGGAATAATTAACAAAAACTCAATGTTGTGTGCAAATATCAATATATCAGTAATACGTGAAGCCACATACCAAGTTTCATCAACATACATTCATAAATAATCGTGATATCAAATTTTATTTATTCTCCATAAGGATAACATTGGACAACGTACTGTGTTTAGCACTTTGAATATCTCTGCAACGGTTGGGCGTAGAATCAAAATTTAAAAATCAAAATGATTGTTTTGTGAAACTGAACAGATTGGTAAAAGCAAATGTGAAGTTTACATTGAAATGAACTGAGGAAAAACCAAAAACCTTTTTCTCATAAGATTAACATGGGAGATTTTAAGAGTAGGTTTTTTGGATTTTCCCTGCAACCACTCAACCTATGTTAATAATTCAACAAAAATATTATTTGTTTTTACAAGTTCTATAACATGGTCAAAACCAAAATTAAGTTTTCTAAAAATTTTAGGATGAAAAATGCAAAAAACTGATTTTTGGAAAATTTAAAAACCCCATAAACCCCCCTTCCCATCGTCCGATTTTTCTGGTTTTCGAACTTAAAGTCATGTCATTTTACACATGTGAGCCAAATTTCATCGAAATCGGACTTTTTTTACTCAAGTTATCGCATTCACGGACACATATATAGATATACATATATATATATATATATATATATATATATATATATATATATATATATATAATTTGAATGAATAGTGTTTTTGGCACCTGGGGACCTCAAAACAAAAAGTTATCATGGTCTGGGGCTTAAGTCTTACCATGAGACCTACGGTAATACCCTATAGGGGAAATTCGCTAAAATCCAAACAAAAAAGTTTCAATTGACAATATACCTCATGGGCCCCCATTATAACTGCAGCTTGACAATGACATACAAATCCAGAACATGACAAACAATGAGGCCTGAAATCTGTCTATCAGTCAGTCAGACAAAGTGCATATGAAGTAGTTACTCACCCCTCAGTCTCACTGAGGGCTGTATCATCTAGGCCCTCATAATAATATTAGCTGAAGATTTTGATAAAATATAATATCTAGGCGACAGTAAAGGTCCCCTATCAGTGAGAGCACGTGGTTTAAAAGTAATTATTTACACTTTGGTCCCACTGGAGGACGCATCAGGATTGTTATTTTACCGTAGCTTAATATTGCTGTAAAAATATATACGTATAAATAAAGAACTTGATGAACAATACGTTTTAAAATCAGTCAATTGGTTTTGAATGCCTAAATATTTTAAACTATAATCCAGAGGTTTTAATGTAACACATTAGCCTTTCTGGGAGGGGGGCTATGCCCCCCGGCCTCCCATTGTTATTGTAGCTTGATGCTGCTGTTCAAATACATAGTCTATAAATCCAGAACTTAAAAAACAATGAGCTTAAATCAGTCAATTTGTTGTTAAAAATAATAAATTGCCTTATTTTAAAAAGAAAGGAAAAGTAGTATCTAATGTTAAATATAATATAGTAATTAAAACTCTTTGACCCATTTCTTAGAACCCACCAGTCATTGTTTCAAGGTCCAATATTTTGTATACATCTTAATATATAAAAATGGATGCCTATTTCCTTTACTATCTTACTTCAGTTTTATCATTATTATTGATTTATTATTTATACTTTATACTTCATAATTAAATGCCTGTTAAGACTTCCTTTCTTTTATAATTTTCTCATGTCAATTCATGTACCCCAAATTGGGTAAATGACAACTACTACATATTACTATGTTCACCATTAAACAAGAACTGAAAAAGGAGCAGCTGAGGGCCTGTCACTTGTATTTATAGATTTGGTTGAGAAGTAACAAGAAACAGCTGGACCTTGCAAACCAACCAATCAAAACGCTCGAAATTAAGTTTACGATCTTATACATGAAAGTCCTAGAATTCTCTGGAAACACTACAATCAATCTTAAAAAATCTGTTGAATCTTAACCGGCATTTGAAATAAATGACAATTTTTTTATAAACTCAAAATTAAACTTGGTACATATTTCCTCCCTTAAAAATTAAAAAATTGGCATTTCTCTAAAATCCTACCAGGCATACATGATGGTGTTTTTCCACATATTTGTTAAAATTGAATTAAATTAAACAATATCCATTTTTACATGATGTCTATTAGTCCATCCTTCATGAAACCAGGACTAGCGGGGTGTTTGTTGACATTGTAGACGGGCCATCCTCCATTGTAAATAGTGCAGTAGTCAAAAAAAAGTAAAGTAGGAGACCGGCCAAGGTTGATAATTGAAGGTGCATCCTTATCGCCCCAAGTCTGCTGGCCTGTTTTCTGTACATCAGTCTGTGTGTGATGCCAAAGCTCGCGTCCAGTTGCTTAAAACATGAATTAATTTTCATTAATTTCAATGAATAACAAAACCCTTTTTTGTAGTAAGGAATCTCCATAGTCGTGAAGTCTTTTAAGTCGTTAGGTATGTGAAGTGTTGCGCGCTAAGTGTAGTGATTATAAGTATAGTAGTGAGATCAAGTACAATTAGTTTGGATATCCGTCTACAAAAGTATGTATTTCTTGCATTTAGTTGAATTTGGCGTTATTTCTTAATCTAGACATCAGTAAAATTAAAACATAAAATATTCCCAATATTCAAATAATTTCTAAACATAAAAATGTAAAAATCATAATTTGCATTCATACATCATTACTCATTAAGAAATTGATCTTCGTAGTACATTATAAAATACTTTCTTATTTGTCAACAAAACTCATGTAATAATTCATAATAAGACAAAACCTGAAACAACATTTTTCCGACACAACTAAATAACTTTTTTTAAAGCTTTTGCTTCACTTTGCCTTCTTTTATAGCTGCAAACATCCAATTACATTAGCTAAGCATTGCATCAAACATCTTATTTAATTATGAAATTAGTGTTCTACTTTCCTTTAGTACATATCCTCTTTGCCTTTTTTATCTTTTGAAAATTTTAGTACGGTTAAGTACATTTTCCTGAAAATTAATTAATATTCAAAACCTTATTTCACACAATGCATTAATTTAACTTCAGTGTTATCATGACATGTTTACCACATATTAAGCATCATTATATCCTGAAACAGTTCATCCTAAACACTTTGATTACAATTACATCCTTATAGAAATAACTATTTACAACTTATAAATAAATAAATATTTACATAGTGCAACACTTACAAAACATAAAAACAATTGTGGAATGCAATTTATAAAACTATACCTTACCATAAATGTGTTCTTTAATTTACTTTCCATTCTCATTTTGTTTTGCTGAAATAAAAGTAATTAACACATATGTATACATCCAATATAGAATATCATTATTAACTATACCTTATACTAAAATGTCCTGCTTCTTTTAACTCTTCGTGATCCCATTGTTATTTCTTTATTTTTATCTGTGAAATGTGATATCTTCTTATTGCATTTAAATCATTCAACTTCTGTACCAAACAAGTAACGTCTGTTAGGAAATAAATTACTCTGTATGGTCCATCACATCTTAAAGCCATCTTCTGCTTGAATTTTTTGCTTTTATCACTCAAGTGGTAAGTCTTCATAAACACAATACTACCTTTTCTAGAAGGATGCTGCGAGTTCTTTTTTCATTGTACCTTTCTCGGGAACGATTTTTGTTTATTGTCTTTTTTAAACTATTCACAATTTCTGAAAGTTGGGTAGCAATTTCTCTTGAAAAAACATGACTATTTAGAAGTTCATTTAACTTCCACAAGTTTGTTAAAACTAAAATTGGTTTTCTCTGAAACATTACTTCAAAAGGTGAACAGTTAATTGATTCATTTACTGCAGAGTTTAAAGCCATTTGTATTTCACACAATTTGGTGTCCCAGTTTGTTTGATTGTCATGAAAATAAATTTGGAAAATTGATTTCAATCTTCTTAAGTAACGTTCAGACGTGTTACTCCAAGGTACATAAGGTGTTATTGTTTTATGAGCAATTCCCCTGTTAGATAAAAAGTTCTTAAATTGCACACTAGAGAAACACTTAGCATTGTCACTCACAATTTCCTTGCATAAGGAAAAGTTCTTAAACACAACATTTTCAAGAACCTTAATAATACTAAAAGAAGTTGCATCTCTAATTTGTACAGTCCAAACATACTTACTGAAATCGTCCAAAATTATTAATATATTTTTATTTATCCATTTTCCTCTAGTAAGAGGGCCAAAAATATCAATATAAAGCTTATCCATTGCATTTTGTGAGTAGCTAGAAACTAGAGGTCCATTATAAATCTTTGAAGGAGGCTTACCTTGATAACAGAGGTAACATTCCTTTACCTTTTTTTATTTCATTGATAACATTTGGCTTGTAGAAATATTGAGTTATTCTTCGTACTGTTTTGTACATTCCCATATGACTTCCCTCCATTGAATTATGAAAATATTTAAACATCATGTCCATTAAATTGTTAGGCAGATATATTTTAGGAGAACTATTGTTTTTCCTCTTGTACATAAGAACACCTTTGTTAATATAAAAGCACAACTGTTTTTCATCCCTTTTAATACTGTTTTTTATTTGTTGTATCTCCTCATCATTTTGCTGGTGTTTTTTAAAATCCCTGAAAGCTACTGGAAAATCGGTTATTGAGTTTATGCTTTCAGTTACACTCACTTCCTTTTCAAACACACTGGAATTGTTCATCTGACACTTGGCCAACGGTTACTTTGTATTAAAAATGTTACTCAACTGTATTTATTCTGACTCATTAACTGTAGCAAAAATTCTGGATAAATAATCATCAACTTTGTTGTCAGTACCCTTAATATGTTCAATAGTAAATGGGAGACTTAAAATTATTTCACACCAGCATCCAATTTTCCCAAAGTTGCTAAAATTATATAATAGCCAAACGAATGCGCTGTTATCAGTCTTTAGTATAAATGGGCGCACCTCTAAATATGTCCTGAATTTATTTATATCACAAACAATATATATAGCTTCCTTTTCATACACAGATAAACACTTTTCTGCTTCATTGAACTTTCTTGAATAAAATGCTAATGGCCTTAATTTATTGTCATAATTTTGCATTAAACAACTACTACAGGCCCTGTCACTCGCATCACAGTGCAAAACAAAAGGTTTATTGTAATCTGGTACTGCTAAAACTGGTGGATTAATAATACAGTCCTTTAACTTATCAAAACTTGCTTGGTACTCTTCAGTATATAAACCTTTTGTTTTTCTTTCTCAAATCATTTAGGGGACTTGCAATATCTGAAAAGTTTGGTAAACAATTTGAAAAATAAGACGCCATTCCAATAAACCTAGCGACTTATTTATTTCGCATCTTTGGGGGTGGGACAGCTCCTAATGACTTGTGTTCTGTCTGGGTCGATACAAATATTGTCTTTAGATATTAAATAGCCTAAATAATTAATATCCTTGAATACAAACTTTGCGTTTTGCGGGTTAGCTGTAAGATTGTGTTTACTTAACCTGCTTATAACTTCTCTTAAGTCTTTAATATGCTGTTCATAACTCTTGGAAAATACAATCAGGTCATCCACAAAATTAATTACACACTTAAACTTGATGTCATCAAGGGCTTGATTTCATCAATTACCTTGTTAAAATATGAGCTCAGAACTCCCTAACAAAGTTGTAATCCATAGGGAATGCGATTCCATTCGTAACTCGCAAATGGCGTAGTAAAAGCTGTAATGTGTTTACTTTTCTCGCTCAATCTTATTTGGTGAAAACTGTCGCAGAGATCTAACACAGTAAAATACTCACACCCGTGCAGATATTGGCACGCTTGATTACAGTCTCCTATTGGGTAATTAACCTTTTTCAATTTTATTGTTTAACTGGCTATAATTAATTACCATCCTAAACTTTTCTGAGCTTGGGCGCTTAATAAGAAACATAGGACTTGCATACTGAGACAAAGAAGGTCTAATTACATCTTGTGCTAATAAATCATGAATAATGTCCTTCATTGCAGACATTCTTGGGGGGGACATGGAGTATATCTTGAGACACACCGTAGTTTGGTCCTTTATCTTTAACTCAATCTCATAATCTAAAACTGCTCCAATCTTATCATTAAACACTCTGGGGAGTTCTTCTATAAGTTTAATTACATCATTTGTAGCTTTGTGAAGGTCTACTTGTACAGTATTAGTTATATTGCATACTATGTTGCTTACATTACATTCAAATTCAATATTTTTTCAGGATCGAACGTAAAGTTACAACAATCATTATTTAAATCAATCATCATACCAGAGTTTTTTTTATAAACTCACTTCCCAGTATAACATTCCACGATAAATATTTTGCCATGTGAAACTTTACATACCAAGTGAACCTGTAAATTTTTGTTTTTAACTTGCAATACCCAAGTATTTGTACACTGGTGTTATTAGCCGATTTACATTCGACAGTTGACTCATGTATTTCTTTAAGAATCTTCCTTGATTTTAAATTATGTGACATTTTATCGCTTACAAATTCATAGTACTGCCAGTATCTAATAACCCATTTTCAACACAATTATTTAAAAAGTCTACTTTTAGTGTAGGTAATCCACTTGCAGTATTTGTATCTACTTTAAAGTTTAGCCAGTTAGTATTTATTACATCCAACTTATTTTCATGCAACTTAGTTTCCCCCTTAAATCTACGCCTTTCCTCATGTTTTAAAAAGCGACCAAATTTTCTGATACTGTTTATGTAACATTTACTTTTACTCAGGGGTGAGGCCACGTTACAATTTTGTTGTGATCCACCCCTCATTGCACGTTTTTTGTTCATTAAACTTAAAAGAACTATTTTGAAAACCTTGGTTCTGTATGTGTGATTGCGTGCCGAAACGTTGTCTACAGTGCCTAGCAACATGTCCTAGTTTATTACAATTGTAACATTTTCTTGGTGCATTGCTACCTTGTATTAAGGCTACTCGAGGTTTTACAACACCTCTATGAGAATACTCGTACGCTACATTTTGCTCATGAACACACAGTAACTCTAATTCCTCAAAATTGACTGGCTCTCTTGTTAAGGCTAAACGACACCTTGTTACTTGATTCAAACCCATTATAATTAGTTTTACAAGATCGGCTTCTGAATACAAACAATTCAATAACTTTGAATTTAACTGCAATAATGTAACAATTTAAAGGTTCATTGTGCTTTTGTGGCCTATTTACAAGATCTCGTTTCATATTTTCCCTTAGCCCAAATGTTACAAATTAATGCAGTAGCAATATATGTATTTCTTCAAGTGATTTCTCTGTCTGTTTACATTCTAAAAGTTTATTATGCAATGGACCTGTTGTGAATCCTAGTGATAAGTCTAATAACTGGCTGTTTGGCAGTTGAGATTCCTTATCTAACTTTAACATAACTTTTATAAATTCCAAGAGTTCATTGACTATCAGACCATTTGTTGCTTTCAGGTTCTTTAGATGTTTCTCAATAGGGTTTGAAAGTTTTGCAAACATGTTTAATTCATTACAGCTTGTGACAACTTTTGAGCTCATTGAATTGTTAAGTTTAGCAACTAAATTTGAATCAATTTCTTCTTCTTCCTCAAAGGATTCATTCAATTTAGTTCAATTCCTGACTCTAAGTCTTTATCGATATTTACTTGTTCAAGGGCACTTTTTCACTCTATCAATTTTACTTTCAACTCGTCATTTATCTTTTTTATATAATCATTTACCTTGAAATTGCTCACAATGTTTGTTCTCAATTTATAGTGGTTAACTTTGGTCTTACATTTAATAAAATCAACAACTCGCTTGTATTTATTACAATCTTGTAGTTAGGCAGGCGTACTGTGCTCTCCTACACAGACCCTATATGTACATATAACCACCAACTTCATTACCTCAGTCTGATTTCAGTCGTCACACTGATCAGGCGTGTTTTATCGGTGTGAGCTTGACTCTGAGTGGCGTATTTTCTCTTTTTAAGTGTTAGAACGTTGTGTATTACAGTTCAGACTGTTTTCTCAGTTTTCTGTATTTAATTCTCCGTTAAAGGATGGAAGTTTCCAACATTAAAAAGAGCGCACCCAGTAAACCCAGCAAAACCCAGTAAATGTAATTGGTACCTCTGAAACCTATGTTAAACACTTCAGATTGTACGGGTTAGAAACTGTTTTTAAATTCACTTAACCACCAAAAGGTATCTCTGAGTTTGATTGGATTCGTAAAGGTTTTAATCAAATTGTTGAAAAGGCTAAAGCCGACGCTGTACCTATCTCGGGTTTAAATTACAGTCTATAAGTTTAAATACCCCCGTAGCAGCAAACCTGCGTACTCAGCGAATTTCCAATGCATATATATGTATCTTAATACCACATAAAGCCACATACCAAGTTTCATCAATATACATTCATAAATAAACGATTTATGACATTTTAATTATTCTCCATAAGAATAACATGGCGGCTGAGTATGCAGGTTTGCTGAAGGAAGGAAAACAAAAAATGGGGTTTTATACAAATATCAATATAACTCATTTAGGTAAAGCCACATACCAAATTTCGTTAATTTAATTTCATAATTAAGGGAGATAACACGTTACTTATTCTCCATAAGAATAACATGGGGCTGAGTACGCAGGTTTGCTGCTACGGGAGCCTTTGGCAAAAAATTGTTTTTTTGAGCAAATATCAATGGTCCACAACCAGATGAAGCCGTATACCAAGTTTCGTCAGTATACGTTCATAAATAAGCGAGATAACAAATTTTTCTTTTCCTCCATAAGAATAACATTAGACAACGTACTGTGTTTAGCACTTTCAATATCTCGGTAACCAATTGACGTAGAGAAATGATCAAAATACCAAATTGTGTGTTTTTTTAAGCTGAATACAATGGTAAAAACTAAAATTTGACAATTTCAAAAATTATATGTAAAAAATTCAAAAAACCCATTTTTGGGGTACAAAACCCCCCCAAAATACCCCTTCGAATAAAGCGATCTGGATGGTTTTCGAACTTAAAGTCATAAATGTTGCTTTACACGTTTATACTAAATTTCATCAAAATCGGATAATTTTTACGAGAGTTATCGTGCTCACGGACACATATATATATATATATATATATATATATATATATATATATATATATATATATATAGATATATATATATATATATATATAAAGTTTCGAACGAATGGTGTTTTTGGGGTCTGGGGACCTCAAAACGAAAAGTTAGCATGGTCCCGGGCCTAGGTCTTACCATGCCGACTACGGTAATAGCTTCTTCCCTATAGGGGAAATTCGCTAAAAGTGGTGAACCAGGGTACGTAGCTTTGAGACCTGTCTCTGAAGTTAGCGGTGATGTTCTCTTGGATATTTTTGGGGGCATCATTCAAAGTAACTCTGATTATTTTAACTTCTAGTGACACGTTTAGAATTGACGTTACGAGGGTAAATGTCCCCGTAGGTAAAGGGAGAGTACATCCAGAGATGTACAACACATTTTACGAGTAATGTAAAGCTAGGAATGGTATTGTGGTAATTAATAATAAAGCCAATTTTCGTCTGGCTAGAGTGTTGGTGGTGGGCAAAGCATTTGCTAAAAATGATCCTCAGTATAAAGCAATCCGCCAGGACAAAGGTAAAAGACAAACTTTCAGAGCTAATTAGCTCATTGCAAAAGCCCGTGTAGAGATGCCGGAGGAAGGCGCTGGCATCCCCGAGCTTAAAACGTTTCATGCCCAGCTTAAAAAATACACAATAACAGTATACAATTACGACAAAAAAGGCCGGAATGTTTGTTTCATGGGAGGTAATGGAAACGCTAAATTCAAAATTAACCTGCTCTTTCACAACGGGCATTATAATATCATTACAAACTTGACAGCTGCTTTCGTATGTCATTATTTCTGTGAAGCCTGTCATATTGCCTACACTAACAAGGGTGAGCATCGATGCTCAAACAGATGCTCTTCTTGCCACTCCATCTCTTCAAACTGTAATCTTGAACAAGGAGGCATCAAATGCCGTCTTTGCAACCGCTTCTTCAAAAATGAGCAGTATTTAATAGCCCATCAAGGGCAAGTATATAAATCTATAAAACTCTGCCACGATTGTAAGAAAATGATTTTTCCAACCAAACGTAAGACAGCTAATGTATGTGGTGAGGTTTATTGTAAACCCTGTGATGCGTTCAAAGACCCCGCGCATCAGTGTAGATAGGAGAACTCCGAAAGACCGAGATTTTCTTTTCATATTTTTTGACTTGGAAACAAGGCAGGATGAGTCTCTCCCCTCACACCCTGATTAAAAAGTTCATAAAGGTAACTTGTGCGTCTCACAAAAGTACTGTTTTAAATGTATTAATGGGGGTGAGTGTGAAACTTGGTCTGAGAGGCAAAGAGTATTTGAAAAAGAATCAGTAAAACAATTCATGGACTATGTAATGGGAATTAGAAAGAAATTTAAAGATGTCTGTGTATTTGCCCACAACGGGCAAGGCTTCGATTTTCAATTCATCCTACAGTATATCATGGAAGAGACTAAATTTACACCGAACAAAACTCCTCGGGGAACTAAAGCTATATTGATTGAAGTAGCCAGCGTAAGATTTGTAGACTCACTTAGCTACTTCCCCATGCCCCCCTCCGCACTCCCTAAAGCCTTCGATCTGCCTCCTGAGAAAAATAAGGGCTACTTTTCCCACCTATTCAACAATCTGGCAAATCAAAATTATACTGGCCCTATGCCCGACAAAAAGTACTATTGCCCAGAGTCAATGTTTGAAGAGTCCTACAAGGACTTTGAGATATGGTATGATGAACGAGACACTAAAGACTATGTGTTTGATTTTAAAAAGAAATCTTGGATTATTGTATTTCCGACGTGGAGATTTTAGCTCAGGCATGTATCAAGTTTAGATCCTTGTTTCTTGAGCGATGTAACGTAGACCAGTTCCTCGAAGCCGTAACTATTGCTAGTGCATGTAACTTAGCTTTTCGCCGTAACTTCTTAAAAGAGAAAACTATTGGTCTTATACCAAAATCAGAGTACCGTCTTGTAGATAATCAATCAGCCGTTGCCTTACAGTGGTTAACATGGGAGGAGGACAAACGTGGAGTAAAGATTCAACACGCGGGCCGGGACAAAGAAGTCAAAATTAACGGGCTAAAAGTTTATGGGTTTGATGGTAAGGGAATTTATGAGTTTCACGGGTGTTATTGGCACGCTTACCCGAAATGCTTCCTATACAGCAGAGAAGAATCTCTGCTGGAGGATCCTTCAGACGGTTTCCATCTCTGGTACGAGAGAACAAAGTCCAAAATTACCATATTTAATAGCTATGAATTTGTGGGAGTGTGTGATGTGGGAGTGTGAATTTAATAAAGTAAGGAAAGACCAAAAACTAAATCACCTGAATCAACTATCCATTCTAAGCACTCTTCCACTCAATCCTAGAGATTTCTTTTTTTGAGGTAGGACGGGCAATAATAAAACGTATCATAAATGAGAAGAGGGAGAAACGGTACTGTATGTTGATGTTTGCTCCCTTTATCCGTTTGTAAATAAATATTGTAAGTATCCCGTTGGTCATCCTATCATTTACGTTGGAAACGAGTGTCGAGAGCACGGGTCTTGAAGTAGAGGGATTGTTGAAATGTAATATTCTACCTAATTACAACTTGTACTATCCCGTACTCCCCACTAAAATGAATAATAAATTAATGTTTTTGTAGTGTACAACTTGCGAGAAAACTTCAAACCAAGGGGAATGTTTACATGAGAGTGAGGAAAGAGCGTTGGTTGGGACTTGGACCATGGACGAAATTAGAAAAGTTGTTGAAAAGGGTTATGTGATTTTGGACATGTACGAGTTGTGGGAATACGAGGTAGCCACATACGAGAAAGGTGGACTTTTTACAGATTTTATTAATACATTCTTTTAAACAAAGCAGGAAGCCTCAGGCTATTCTAGCTGGTGTAAGACACAGGAGGATAAAGAAAAGAATGTGTATAATTTCTTTGAGCGTGAGGGTATTCAAATGGAAAAAGATAAAATTTCTAAAAACTTAAATCAGTAGCCAAATTAAAGTTAAATTCATTCTGGGGCAAGTTTGTTCAAAGAGAAAACATGACAAAAACTTCAATCGTCAGAGACTCTAAAGAATTATTCTGATTGGTTATTGCAACCATAATTAAATGTAAATTATGCTGAATTAATAAACCAAGAAATTTTTATAGTTAATTGGCAGAATGATGATGACACTAGTGAGGCTCTAAAAACTGTAAATGTTGTAATTGCGGCCTACACCACTGCTCATGTGAGACTTAAACTTTATGAACATCTAGATGCTTTGGGCGGTCTTATGATACAGATTCATGTATTTATTTATACCGTGGCGGATTGTACAAAGTACCTACGGGAGACTATCTCGGTGAAATGACCAATGAACTGGCAGATGAGTACGGGCCAGGCTCTTATATCGTTGAATTTGTTTCTGGAGGCCCAAAAACTTACACGTACCTTGTCTAGTCAACCAAAAAACAAAAAACTACAATCTATGTGTAAAATTAAAGGCCTCACCCTCAACCTTAAAAACTCCAAAACATTCAACTTGGAAGCCCTGAAAGAGATGGTCTTTAACGAAGCGGCTAAAATACTAGACATTGAAGAGAATAGATAGAGGAGAAAAAAGACACGGGAAGTCGTTACAGTAAGTGAAATTAAAAAGTTTAGAATTACAGGGCCCAAGAGAAAATTTAATGATGATCACGAAACGTTACCTTTCGATTTTAAAAAATATAAACAAACAGAACTGTCACTCGTGTAGATACTGAGTGCATTATTACCTCATTCTGTTCTGAGACGTGGTCCTAATCGGTTGTGTTTGTGCTGTTACACTCAGTTTTATCTTGTTTTTTTATCTTCTTGTAGAATGTCTGCTGAACATAATACACCCGCTAACCAACAGGTGTTTCTTCAGCTTACACACAAAAAGAGGTTAAATGAAAATTTAAAATTTAATATTACACGTTCAGAGTTTAATTTCTTACTCACCGGTTCAATAAATGCACGGGAATGGCCTTTGGAGTATATAATAACGATAAAATACGGTAATAACGATAATAACGGATAAAATAATGGAGAACTCCTCATCAAACACTTACATCGGAGTATCAATAAAGCACACAGGTGCATCAGGAGGGTTACATGCCCTTAGCTAATCTAACACCTACAGTTTTTCATGATTACTTTGAAGAAATGTTTTTTAACGTTGAGAAACTATCCGGGGTTTTAAATCTTGAAGTATCACTTGTCTATATTCCAAGTGGCTACTGTCAATAAAGACGACACCTTTCCCTTACGGAGTTGTGTTACTCTAGTATATACCTCTTGTCACTAGGACAGTTCCATTATTCTACTCTGAGTCGCGGTACTGATCAGACGTGCTTCTGCGCTGCTTTTGTCTGTAAAAACGTAATTGTGATATGGCTGCTAAATACTACACATTTAATAACAAACCGGTATCGGTTCTGTTTGATAATGAAGGAAAGTCATGGTTTAAAGCTAAAGATGCAGCTATTGCTCTAAAGCAGGTTAATGGTTGGAATGCGGTTCAGAAACATACTGATGACGGTGATAAATTAACTGTTGGAAGTTTTTTTCTGAGGCCCAAAAACAGGGTGTTGGACCGATTGAGAAAACAACAGTTTTCATAAACGAAGCCGGATTATGTTCTTTGATGTTAAAATCAGGTACTCTGATTGAAGCAAGACTGTTAATAAGAAGCTTTTTGCTGGAGATGGTTTACCTCACTCACACAAATATGGAAGATGAAAGTTCACTTTAAATGTTAGTTTTTTAAATCACAAGTTCCCACTGTATGAGTGTATGTGAATGAAGGTCACTGGCGCGGGTGACTAAAAGCCCCGTAAAGCTGAATGAGGAGACTTAGTAGATTGAGGCGCCTGGCTAACACCCAGGCTACTCCTTCGAACGAGCCGGTGTGAATGTGTGATGAAGGATTTAGTAGATTGAGGCGCCTGGTTAACACCCAGATGTAACCCCCGGTAAACAGTTTTAGTGGACTCAATATTGTTTGACCAAGAAATCACACCTTCAAAGTACCTCACGATCCCCGGCAGACAGTTTTAACAAACCTGAACATATTCAACTGAGAAATTACACCATTAATCTGCAGGACTACCCGGACTCAGACAAAAATAACCAACCAAGTTTAAAGACTCAGAGCGAAATACTGTATAATTGCTGTCCTTCTAAAGAATGTATTATATGTTTGTTGTCTTTTAATATGTACTCTTGCCCATTGTGTATCATTTGTGGTCAACTCCCCGATTTCATGTTGGTTACAATATTTGACTAGTGAATGCAGTAAAATTTATTTATTAGTTCTGTTTGTTGGTATATCGTAACATATTTTTTCAAGCAACTAACTACAACGAAAAAACACTAATCTTTGTATTTGTTTATCTTTACAAAATACCATACCATCACCAGCCTCTTTTGCATTAGTTTTAATTCAAAACCAGCGGACTTTGCGTGTAGCTAGGTCACTTAGAATCATGTTTACTAGGCTAGGACACGAAACATGTCCCGACTACTAACTACTTCAACTATAATGTTATCAAAGGGGAGGCGTTTCTCCTCCCCTTGGGTGTCGGTATAGCTTTTACAAGTGTTGTTCGTTCATACAGCTGAACACCAAGCAGAAACCTGAAATTCTAATGTAGAATTACAATATTTGATTAGTAAACGCAGTAAAAGTATATATTGATTCTGTTTGCCGGTATATTGTATCAGTTTTTTCAAGCAACAACAAACAGACAACTTTAATCTCTGTATTTATTTTAACTTTACAAAATTCCCTACTGTCACCAGTCTCTTTTACACTGATTTAAATGCATAAACGGTGGACTCGGCGTGTAGCTGAATCCATCACTTAGAATCTTTATCTGGTGGGACCCATCTTGGGCCCCACTTACTTCCGGTGTAATGTTATCAAAGGGAAGCGTTTCACGGCCCTTGAAGCTAGGGTATAGCTTTTCTTGTCTATTCATTTCTACTTAATCGTAGTGTTTACAAGTCTTTTCTAGTAACTTTTAATAGTATCTTGAGGTCTCTAAACAATTAAATGCATAGAAAGTTTCCCAAAGTAATCAAAATTGAAAGAAATCTGCTAAAATAAGCATAAAGTTCCAAATATGCCTTAATGTATTAATTTACAGAAAAACGTTCCAAGACTTGTTCGTTCATACAGCTGAACACCAACCAGAAACTCAAAATTTTAATTCAGAACCTTATCATACACAATACCAAAAATTATACACTCATGATGTTAAAACCTCAGTTACAATGTACTAACAATCTAATAAAAGACAGAGACATGTCCCTAAAAATAACAACTAAAGATCAGATTGAGCTTGATGAACCCAACTGCTATAATCCTAAATTACAACAACACCTAAACAATGGCTAAAAATCATCATACCTGAACAATGAGTCAAAGTATAATTTATTTTGTGTTGGTTTGTCTCTCAGACAAGCTTTCTTGTATGTTTGTTTGTTTCAATTACATGTATTTGACAGCAGTGATAATCCGTGGTTCAAAGCCAAGGATGTAGCTAAAATCTTGGGCTACGCTAGCCCTAAAGAAGCAATCAGAGGTCATGTAAGAGAAAAATATCGCAAAACTATACCGGAAGTACGGGGGAGCGAAACCCTCCCCCTAACCCATAATGAGAAACAAACAATCTTTATTAATGAGCCCGGTCTTTATTAATTAATTTTAACACAGAACTAGTTACCTTGTGTGTGTATTTATTTAATATGTTCAAGCATGACACTGGCAATAATCCATGATTTAATAAAAATTATCTAGATGAGGTCTTGGATGATGTAATTGAAAAGTACCGTAAAACGATACCTGAAACACTAGTCAGATTCCCCTTCCCCACCCCATCCCAAAGGGGGCGCGATTCACGCCCTCCTTTGAACATACAATCAAACACAGTTTACATCAACAAACCAGGTATTTATTCACTTAATTTAATATAAGAAACTGAAGTTAAAACTTACAGCTCCCAACACCCTCATGCTAGCCTCTACGGACTCAGGACTTATACCCACTTAATGACCTAATAAAAATACAGAGCCTGATGAACCCAACTGCTAAAATACACCAAAATAACAGTTAAAAAGTCAATATATTTGAACAATTACCTTTATTGTAACAGCTACAACTCTGTAAAAATAGCCAGAGAGCATTTTATATTGACGTTAAACAACCAGTCAAAATATAATTTATTTTGTGTTTTTGCTATTTTGTCACTCATACAACGTTTCTTGTATGTGAGTTAGTTTCAATCACATGTTTTTGACATTGGCATGGTTCAAAGCCAGGAATGTAGATAAAATCATAAACAAGATGAAAACCAGACATTGAAGATCAAGATGAAGGCAAATGTCGATGAGGAAGATAAGTGTAATGCTTTGAGCATAATCAGCACAGGGGGTGCGTCGATGCACCCCTCTTTAATATCAGTCTACCTTCATAAATGAATCTGGATTGTCCTCTCTTAATTTAACATAACAAATAGAAGCTAGAACTTGTAAATATTCTGCAAAGCTAGTAAAACAGACTACCCATCTCTAGTTTTCTTGTATGTGAGAGTTTGTTTATGCTCAACCATGAGAGTGGCGTGATTTAATATTAGCTGAGATCTTGGATGATGTAGAGAAAACAATACCGGAAGAATGGGTGAGCTATTCACTCCCATCTATCTTATAATGGAAAACATACAGGTTTTATTAATTTAGCTAAGTCTTTACTCACTTAATTCAACATAGCAAATAGAAGAAAACACCCTGGAGACTAACAAACAAGTAGCTCAAACTCACACAGAAGCTAAAACGTCAAAGACCCTGAAAAACTAGTACAATAGTTTGTGAATGTAATGGTAACGAACTTTTACCTTTTCAATTTGTATAATAATTAGGATATTTTTATTTACAGAGTTTAAATTGTAGCGTGGGTTAATAAGTACCAAATTGCATTTCAATCACCCTAACAGCTCTCAAGATATTTAATTTTAAAGTATAGCTCCTTCAATTGTCTTGATACTTACCCACAGTACAGAGTTTAAGTATCTGTTAAATCGTAGAGAATGTTAACAAGTACCTATATACCAAGATTCAATTATATCGGCCCAACTGTTCTTAAGATATTGATTTTTAAAGTATAGCTCCTTCAATTATTGTTATACTACCTGAAATCCAGAGTTTAGATTTTTGTAAGATGTAGCGGAGGTTAACGGGTATGCCAAGTTTTATTCAAATCGGTGAAATCGTTCTCAAGAAATATAATTTTGAAATTTTGCCCCTACATTTTTCGAGATGCAACCCGCAACATTTTATTTACGACTTTTCACAAAGGTAGATACCCCTCTGAGATGCCTACATTACGTAGTAGGCAATTTTATGGGGTCAAAATGACCCTAGGACCCACCGATTTTGAGATATTAGCAATTTTAAGATAATCAGACTCAATAAAGAAAAGAAGAAGAAGAAGAAAGAGAGAAGCAGCGACGTGGAGTGGTGAAGGTGATAAAAGAAGGTGAGGGGAGTAACATAGCATACAGAAGAATAACAACAGAACACACAAGATAAAAAGAAGAAGAAAAACAGAGCACACAAGAGAGAAGAAAAAATAAATCAGCGGATGGGTTTGAGGGGAGGGGGAGGTGAGAACAACAGAGAGCACAAGTGAAAACAGAAGTGATCAGTAGGATTGGCGAGAGATGAGCGCTAACATGGGGTTCTTATGGAGCACAGCTGATATGGGGGCTTCACCAAGAGGGTCAACCACTTGACCAAGAAAAAGGGGTCACGTAACCAAAAAAAGGGTACGTGACCTAAAAAAAACCGTGTTGCCAACTCAAGAAAACCGTAATAAGAAAACCGTACACAATAACCGCAATATTTATTAGTTACTTCAGACACTAGGATATGATTATGAAATATTACTCACCACATATTATTCTACCTATTTTGGTACCCATGCCTAAATTTTATTTTTGGGACACAACAGTATTTACCTCAAAATAAAGCAGTATCTTAACTACTTTATTATTAATGACGGTGAGAGTGTCTGATTGGAGTACGTTATTGTAGTAATATATTACCCGTTAAACACAATATCGAAGTATACTCAACTAAAAGAAGTTAAGGTTATTTTAAATTGACGCTTAGTAAGTAAGAACAACATCTACTTGGTTACCATCAGACGGAGCATGTTGTGGCAACTTTGACAATAACAATTAGCAGCAGGCAATGTGGTGCCTACATAATGGAGATGATACTCATTTTCTCCTTGCCTTATTCATAAGATAACTAGTAGTAAAGATTATTTTTGAAGGAAAGCTAAACGCATTTTTTTACCAATATGAAGTTTTTACATGCATAAATGTTTGTCTTCTAGTCCAAATAATAGCTGAAATATTCGTAAAATGTCATAATATATTAGCGCATTGCAGACTGTGTGTAAACGTGTTATATGTTTAAATATTAAGTGCCCCATTATAATCTATAGAAACGTTTAACCTTGCGTAAAAACTTTCTCACTAAAATTTATACTTGAACCGAACTTTATTCAACCTGTCCAAGTGCTAATGTGGTTTTCCATAATGTTTCACAAACAGGACAGGCTTCCAACAGCCTTATGTTATATGTTTCCAAATAAAATAAATAAACTTTACAATTAAACTGACTATAACATCGTGGAGTTTTATATAACTATATTATAATGTATAGTGTTAACTTCTTTATTATTTTCGGTTTAAAAACTAACTGGTGGTTAGTTTAAAAAACATTAGCTTTAACATTGACCAACACAGTAGCTATGAATTTATTAAGTTTGAGTATATGCCCAACACGTAAAAATACCTGTCACAAACTTAGCTTAAATTTGTTTCCTACTATAAAACACTCCCTCGCTAAGCAGTGTCATCCAAAGTTATTAAAATCATTCAAAATCCCTCCGGATAAATTTATTCGTGTTTCTTCAGTTTTAAGAATAAACGTTTCGTTTTATTTTAGACGTTCATATTTCAGTGAGCTAAAACTGAACTCATGCGAATAAATACTCTCCAAACCTTTACTCCATAGCCTAAACCAGATAGGGTTATAATATTAGTGCGCTGTGGAGATTAACTATTACAATTTATATCATAATTTTGATCTGACATTCTGTTTTATTAATAAACTTTTATTTAGTTGTCTGAGGAAAATACAGGTAAACATAAAACCACAAAATTGTTCATTTCATATAATTTTACAAAATAGAATGATATCCATTTAAAACTTACAAGGTTATTATTGTATACAATGCATTGGAGATTAAGAACTCCACACGGAAATGTACCTCAGTAACAATGTACACTTTATTTACAATATATCACAAAACAGTAATAGATATATTTACATGTTAAACATATTAATCTTTAAGCTCTGATAATAGTAACAAAACTATTTCTTAATCAACACATTTAGCAAAACTATGATTAAAATATACCATGAACGTACCGTGGTAATTTGTTAGTTGTGGTAACTTATTAATTGTGAGGAATTATTCAACATACATTTGAAAAACATACTCTAACATTTTAAAATTAATTAATGATCGAATACACTGTATAATTAAAATCCATTTTTCTAGCCCCTGAGCTGCTTCTATGACTAACTTAAAATATTACCTTCGTCAATCAGCTCATAAAGTTGTAACAAATGTTACGGCCGTTTCAGCATCACTGTGCCATCCTCAGACATTGAATTTCATCCATAAGGCGTCGTTAAAACATAAAATTGTCACACACAACACATACATTTAAAAAACGATATTTACAAAAACAGGCCTGTTTCGTGACGCACATTCCCGCACTCGAGCAAATAGCTCACTCAGCTATTTGCTCGAGTGCGGGAATGTGCGTCACGAAACAGGCCTGTTTTTGTAAATATCGTTTTTTAAATGTATGTGTTGTGTGTGACAATTTTATGTTTTAACGACGCCTTATGGATGAAATTCAATGTCTGAGGATGGCACAGTGATGCTGAAACGGCTTTAACATTTGTTACAACTTTATGAGCTGATTGACGAAGGTAATATTTTAATTTAGACACTGTATAAATCAAATATTTCACGCATTAGTATGTTTTAAAATTAAATAGAATACTATTAAATGATACTGAACACGTCGTGTTGATTACAGTAGTATTTTTATAATATAAATGCGGTTTGTTTAAACAAAAATGATAATTTATGGATGGACTTGCATAGAAGGTGATTAAACTTAAAATGTTCAGTATTTAAAATAGAATTCCAGATTTAAAATGTGTTATGTAATAGTAAACAATACACGTGACACTACACGGGGTCTTAACAACTAAAGCCTCAAACGTTTTAAATATGTGATTAGAATCTAAATATTTAGCCTTTACACGATGTTTTAATTAAAACCTTATTTTAAAAACAAATTTTTGATGCATACTTAATATATTCCGAGAGCGATTAGGCAATTACCATATACTTGATATTTTTAATCTTTTATACATTTAGAGCATTTTTTATAAACCCTTTTAAATAACCTTTAGAGATTATCAATGTCAAGCCTGCTAAATTATTTAATTTTAATAAATGAAAAACATCTCAATAAAAAAGAATTTTGGTGAACACATTACATGTACAATCAGGACATTATATGTATGAGCCTTTAGGTTTAATTATTAGGTTTTCAACAGTATACAAGTTGAGCTTTGGCCTTCATTGCTGATATATTGGACAATGACGTGCTTGATATTTTACCACTTTGTGGCACAGGTAGACTATAAATTCAGCCAATTGAATCCTTTATAGATATTTTTCAATAAAAACTGTTATTTTATCGCTGTTTTCCTTTAAAATCTATGTTGTTTTATTTGATCATCTAGTATTTTTATACAATCCAGTGTTAGACATAGTTAGAGTTTTGTAGAATGTTATAGTGCGTTTACCTAATTTTACTGAAGAGTTACCTATATTAACATAAAAGGTAAACTGAGACCTTGTTATAGTGCTTAAGATGTCTTCGCTCCCTGCAGACAATTTTAATTTGAACCTGGGGATCTTTAGGAAAAATTGTTTACCAAAAACCTTTCTGCTTACAAATTTTTCAATTAATTTGTTTTCCTTAATTTTCCAGGCATATTTGGATATTTATAAATGTTATTGTTTATAATGGATGAATTCAATTACACATAATGTTCACAGGACTAAAAATTTAAGAATAAACACAATCCAAAACACATTGTGAAAACTGCAATGAATTCAGAAGAATTAATTAAATCTTTCACATAATTTAGGGTTATAGCATATTACGTAGAATTTCGTTTGCGATATAAAAATATTATTGATGAACTTTGTGGCTTGCGTTCTAGAATTTAACCAAACGATTTCAGCGATATAATTACTGGTACGAAACAATTTATAAACAAACTTGGTCACTGATTTAAATATGAATAATTTTGTGCTGCAGTAAAACCATGGCACTAGCCATATAATTTGTGTCTAATTTTAACTGTTATTTAACTGACAATGTGCCTAATATCACTTTACTTGATTGAAAAGTATGTCTGTCTGAGGTGTTCATGTTGAAATGCCATAAGAGACAAATGCAAATTCAGATTTTCACAAAAATCTGTTGTAACCTGTGTGCTAGTATTTAAATTTTAATATAATAGGCACGAACAATATGTACATATTGTATGTATATTTCCCACTTACCTGTGATTATAAATGTTTGCTATTTTATCTAACATGTCACTAACATAGTTCAGATAATGATAAACTCTTTTCTACATGATCTTTGCACTATATCTGAATGTATTTATTTAAAACGTAGGAAGACACTATATTTAATAAATGCAAATTCTGACGATATTAGAATAAATTATGCATAAATAAAAATATTTTAGGTTAGGAAGAATCAGACGGAGCACCGAATAGGAACAAAAACATCCTCGACACTTCACTGTCGCTGTAGGCCTCTGAAACAAATTAAGTTTATTTTAAATTTCTTGAATATAATACTGAAGATCCAAATATTCTTTGGAGAATACAAATATAATACAGTACCAATTTATTAAAATTGCCATAGGCTCTTGTGGATCTGGAAATCCCGGCAGGGCAGCTAGGCCTGACGTGTTCTACACTGGGAATTTTGTGGAGGTTACCGGAACTTACTGGGATGGAAAAAGTAGATGGGGCAGTTTTTAAAGAGCAGCTAATTAACCCATGAGAGCAAATTCCCTGACCAACTCACTTGATCAGGATTGTCAAGTTTGATAAGGTTTTTACCAGACCCGGTTAAACATTTGTATACTGAACTGGTTGAACATTTGTATACTGAACTGGTTGAACATTTGTATACTGAACTGGTTGAACATTTGTATACTGAACTGGTTGAACATTTGTATACTGAACTGGTTGAACATTTGTATACTGAACTGGTTGAACATTTGTATACTGAACTGACAGACTGGAAATCGTTCTAGAATATAATATTGTTATTTTCTTACAAAATATAATTTTTCTAGTCATAATGATCAAATGTATTGTTATACACTACTGCACCTCTATTGTAACCAGCGACCAAAATGTCTTTGTGGCTCATTTCGGATATTGTCAACCATATAATTTAGATTTTTAAGGGATTTTTACCTATTTGATAAACTGACATATACAGAAAACTCAAACACGTGTACATAGTTTATGAAGACTATTTAGCTTAGTAAACATATTAATAACATTATTTGGAACGCATAGTCTAACTATAGTATAAAAGAATACAAAATCATTGAAAAGCTCTTTTAAGTTTGTACCAACATTGTGTATTATGCTAGAGTTACATTATTGACTATAGATACTGAAGTAAGATACCGTAGTAACTTAAGTATCTATAGTCAATGGTTTACATGCACTCATAATTGTCTTGCTTTATAAATTAATTTGACTAAATTATTTACGGAAAATTAATTGGGGTTCAATATAATTTTGAAGTACAACACAATGTGAATATATGGTGGAATATAAATCTATAAATAAACAAACAATTTACTTAATACCAACTAGTGAGAAAGAACTGCAAAGTATTATCAAATCTTTACCAAACAAATGGTCTCAGGGTTGGGATGAAATTCCTATTAATTTAGTAAAACAAACTGCAGAATTTATAATACCACATCTTGTACATATTTAACCTATGTATAAACAAAGGAATATTTCCAGGCTACTTTAAATTATCAAAATTGTAAAGCCTATACCTAAAAAGGCTGGATTTGTTACTAAAGAAAATTCGTCCTATTTCAACCTTACCAACTTTTTCAAAAATATTAGAAAAAATTATGTTTTCCAGAATTACAACTTTTCTTACAAAATATGAAATTTTAAATCCTGAACAATTTGGTTTTGTTGAACACAAATCAACTTTAAATGCTATTTCAAGATATGTGAAAATTGTAAATGATTTTATTGAACAAAAATGCCATATTGCCTCCATACAATGTGACTTAACTAAAGCTTTTGATTACTTGAATCATAAAATATTACTAGAAAAAATAGAATATTATGGAATGCGAAGATTAGCCAAACAGTTTATTGAATCTTATTTCCAAAATAGATTTCAATGAGTTGAATGTAAGTCTGAAAAAAATTATATGTTTCATCCTGGAAAAAATTAATATAGGTATTCCACAAGGATCTGTTCTGGGACCACTTATGTTTATAATTTATGTGGCAGACCTTCCCTCAAATATTAGAAATGGAATTACAACTCAATTTATAGATGACACATCTGTGGTGGTTGCCAATAAATCAACCCAATCTCTAATAATATCATTAAAATTGATTTTAAATGAGTTAAATTCTTGGTATAGTGCAAATGGTCTATTATTGAATAAATCCAAGACGAATATTCTTCACTTCTAGTTTAAAAAATCTAAATACAAATTATTAAATATCAAATTAGAAAATGAAAAAATTTCTGAGGTCTCTGAAATAAATTTACTAGGAATAACTTTAAATAACCACTTAAACTGAAATACTCAAATAAATAAAATCATCAACAAATTAAACTCTGTCTGCTTTAATCTGAGAGTATTAGCAAATTGCTTCAATTTTGAAAACCTAAACATTGTTTATTACTCTTATTTTCAAAGTATATTACTATACTGCTCCCCTGTATGGTTCGGCACATCTAAGGAGAACCAAAAGAAAATTTTTAAATTACAAAAACGAGCAATAAAAATTATTATGCAAGCCAAACACGACGAGCCAAGTCGGAAACTCTTTGAAAAGACACAAATTATAACAATTTTTCCACTTTATATTATAGAAATTTTGAAATCATATGTAATTGAACGAAGCGAAATAAAATAATTACAACATAATCATAATTATCACACTAGAAAACAATTCATCGTTAAACATCAAATCCACAGAACCACTACGTAAGAACATTCACCCCAATACATGATGAGAAGAGTCATTAATAAAATTAAAAGAATGCATAGAATTGAAGTAATTGGAAGAACGGAATTAAGAAAAGTCAAAGAAATTAAAATGAAGAATCCTTTATTTTCATTGAATGAATTTTTTAAAGTAGAAAAAATATAAAAAAATAAGATAACATGAAAAAGTGGAAAATTTAAGCTGCAGTATTTTTTAGACTTAAGATATTTTTTGTAAAAGCCTACACAATTTATAATTGTTTTCGGCAAATAAATATTATTAGTATAAGATATTTACATTTCCTTTAGTAAGCAGGATCAATAATAATATCAAATTGTAATATCTTGACTTATAGTACAGTTATATATGGCTTTACCAGGTGAAGTTTCAGGCAATCCATGGATTACGTAAAGAACTTAAATCATAAAACGAAAGTCCTCTCTTAAGTTTCGCAACTTAAGAGACACCAGTTCCTATTTATTAAAATCCAAGGACTTTAAATATTCGCTCAGTTTGTCTAGTTTTGACATTTTATATTTACAAAATTGAATGCAACTCTTAACTGCTATTAAAACCCCCACCAATCTTTCATTTAATTTGCGTAGTTGTTGTACATGCTTGCCTAGTTACATATTAGATAAATTACAAAAGTGTTTTTGAAACACCTTATTCTATGTTGGTTGTAGTGCGATATTATTTTGCTTAATAGTAACTGATACTACATGTAAGCAGACGATAGACATGCTAAACGATGTACTGATAGCACAATCCAAATTGATCATTATAAATAAAAGGCGAGGTTGTACCTGTGTTGTTTGCTAGTGGGCCAATAGGAGCGCTAGTACCGCCGCCCCCAACCACGGCACAACCGTCTCACAAGTCAACCTGCTACTACCTGCAATGTCATTACTTAAAAGGAAAAGATTATATAAAAACCATAATAAAAGTTCAAATATATTAAAGAATATTTTTTGTGAGCTGTGCGCGAAAATTAAATTTCCTGCCATTCATAGTAACTTTAATTAACATAACAATAATAGGTTCTTTTAACTTTAACTTTCACCATTCGTTTAAGTATTTACTTGCTTTGTAAACAAAGGTTGTTTAATCTAATTTGTTTGTAAATTAGCTAGTAAAACTAACCTTTGTTGAGTAGGTTGATTACACATCACATATTAATACTGATTTATTTTCATGATAATGTCAATTATTTAAACTAGTCAATTTATTAAATGACAACATGTTTCATATCTGTTCTAAAAATAATTCACATTTTATCAGTTCTAAAAGTACTTTAATTGAACATACAATAAACTGTTATACTTTGAATTAATTTTAACTATAATAAAATAAATCCAAGCTAATGTTCTAAATAAAATCTGATTAACGTTTACACACCACGTTTAACGTTTGGTTGAAAGACAAACAACTTATTAAAATACCCCCGTTGCAGCAAACCTGCATACTCAAATGGTACTTCACTAAGTCATGAAGCCACTTACCAACTTTAATCAAAGCATATTGATAAATAAGCGAGATATGACATTTTATTTATTTCCCATAAGAAAAACATTAGGACTGAGTATGCAGGTTTGCTGCATCAAGGACCACAAAATCTGGTTTTTATGCAAATACCAATGGATCACATCCATATGAAGTAACATACCAAGTTTTATCAATTTATTTTCATAAACAAGCAAGATATCACATTTTATTATTCTCCTTAAGAATAACATTATAGCTACTGAGTACGCAGGTTTGCCACCACGGGAACCCAACAAATTAGTTTTGTATGCAAATAGCATTAAAGCGCAACCATATAAAGCCACATACCAAGTTACATTAATATATGTTCATTAATAAGCGAGATTTACAATTTTACTTATTCTCCATAATATTAACATTGGACAACGTACTGTGTTTAGCACCCTCAATATCCCGGTAACCAATTGACGTAGAGCGATGATCAAAATACCAAATTGTTTGTTTTTTAAGCTGAATATAATGGTGTAATCCAAAATTTGGGGTTAAAAAGAATTATATGTAAAAAGTTCAAAAAACCCATTTTTTTGATACAAAACCCCCTTAAAGTAGAACGGCCTGTCTGGTTCTCGAGCTCATGAAAATAGATGCTGCCTTACATGTTTATACCAAATTTTATCAAGATTGGACCATTTTTACGAAAGTTATCGTGCCTACGGACACATATACAAATACCTATGTATATATATATATATATATATATACATATAAAGGATATATATATATATATGAATTTGAAAGAATGGTGTTTTTGGCATCTGGGGGCCTCAAAACGAAAAGTTATCATGGTCCCGGGCCAAGGTCTTACCATGCCACCACCTACGGTAATAGTTTCTTCCCTATAGAGGAAATTCGCTAAAATAATTGGTTATTTTTGTTGTTCGTATAATTAGCTATTACAATTAAGTGCGTTAACTGATATACTGAAAATATTCTGTTCACAGACTTTAAATAGAACATATGTTTATATTGCAATATAATTATATTTTTATGTGAAATTTCGATTCATAGTAGCATTTTTCATACGTTAATAAAAACATATTACACATTTATATAATCTAGAAGAGCCGTTTTTTGGCTGGATTTATTAAAATATTTTTACTTTTCATAAGAATGCTTTTATCTCTTCTGTTTGTTTTATAATTACTGTATATTTTGAACCCTGTGTAATTGAATTTAGATCTCTATGGATAGAACTATCATGAGTATTAGTTAATTTGCTGTATGTGTGAAATACTATGCATTTAAATAACGAAAAGCGTGGTTACAACAAATTGTTCCATTCAAATGCTGTTACAACGTTTTCATCTACTTGCAGAGTCAGCAGTACTGTAATTACTTCTACTGTTCTGATAATGTATTATATCCGATATCCATTTAAAAGTTTTATTAATCACATTAGGCAAACTTGTTTTTGCTTGTTAGTATTTTTAGAGACATAAGTACAGTGGAACCTCTATTAACCGTCACCTTCGGGATTGGGACTATGACGCATAATATAAATTCCATTATAATTATGTTGCTTTTATCATTTATTAATAGTGATAAAAATATGACATAATTGTATTTATCTTTACCGGTATAATAATTTATAATGTTGTTACAATTAAGTCCCTGCCCAATATAATAGCTCGCACAGATGATCAGACCGTGCCATCCGGTGCAAATCCTGACGCTAGTAAATCGTAAAATTCTCATAGACGGGCGACGGTTAACAGAGATTGACAGTTAAAAGAGTGACGGTTGATCGAGGTTTTACTAACTGTTAGGCTATTAAAAAACAATGTTACCTGAGGTGTAGCTGGCCATGCTGCCTGAAACAAGTGATAGAGTTTACATTGGAACATTGCCATTCATTTACATGAGAGAAGTAAAGATTATTTATTTTTCTGAAATTGATATAATCGCCTAATCAATATATACTCTACAACATTTATTTTTACATTTTTATCTGCGAATGTCTGATATCGCTAATTTGTTACAACTCCATGAAATTAGGTCAAACGCAACCGACCTTTTTATTTTGAGTTGTTCTATATTAAGCAATAGTGGAAGATTAAAAATTATATAGTCAGTGTCCTGTGTTGTTCTCATAAGTTAAAAGTGCGCCAGTACCTTCATCTGGCATACATGTTTGGTGTATTAATACATTTTTTGCTCTAAACATTTGTATTAGATGTCCTGTACAAAACAAATGTTAGTTCCCCACCTAAGCGATACTGGAACTCCCTAACATCATTCCGGTCCTGATAATTTATTGAGGCCTTAGTGAACAAACTAAGTTCACTGTAAATTACTTCAAACCAGTAGCGTAGATACGGGGGGATGAGGGGGATATATCCCCCACCTTTGATACTTGGAAAAATTAAAATTTCTATCCTTCTTAAATCAAGCTTAAATTGTTTGATTAAAAATAATTGCTGTTACTAAAAACATAATATATGTGTGCAATATATCTAAAATATCTTATTTATATTAAGAATATTGTTCGCGTACAATAAATAGTAGCCCTAGCAGACGAACCTTTCTCACCCCTAGCGGCCAGCTCGTCAACTGGTGCACCTGAACTTAAGACGGTTCAGTGATGTGCTTAACGGTTAAGTTACTTTCCAGTAATGATTACAACTTATACAAGTAATATTTAAAAGACTCTACAGGCAGGAAATTGCACCCCACCCCCCTCTCGTCTAGTGACGACATAAAACAGCTGTTGATTTAAAGTCAGTGCTACCACTTCATTTGTAATAAAATTAACATAGGCAGACATGGCAAAATGGCTCGATGGTTATGACGTTAGTTTGATACGATGGAGGTTCCGAGTTCAAGACTACACTTTATGTTTACCTTTTTAATGATGACAAATTGGGAATTAATTATAATTTTTTGTTTGTTTTAACCAAAATAATAATATTTTAGGCCTATGATTTTTTTATTAATTTAAATCTACGTATTACAATAACATCAATTTACAAGGGATTCCCCTTAAAAGCGACATAAAGGGCCCCAAATTTGGACCGAAATGATAGCCTAGCTATAGTTTTTATTCTAAAAAGAGCATGACTTAACTTTGTTGGTAGATTTCTTTTTATTTGGTTAGGTGTTGTTGTTTAGTGTTTGTATCTATGTATGTATGTGTGTGTGTGTCTGAATCCATGGTCAATTCTTGCGGTTTGTGCGTTATGAACGCGCAGGTTCTTCTGTTTGGGACCTCATCTGACTGATAGGCATTTCAGTTCAGGACTCTTAGGAGGTTAAGTTTTGTGTAGTGTCAATTGTAACATTTTTTCATTTTGGAGTAGGTCACATTCTGGTTGAGAGCAGGGATGGCTGCGATTGTCCCTGAATATTTGAGGAAGCCGGAATTGGTGTAAGAGGTACGGTCCCGAGGGGAGGTCCCTGGAGCCGATGTGCCCACCTTAAGGGTGCAGTTCAGAAAAATCATGAATGTCCCACAGTCTTGGCAGGAGTCGCTGGATCTGAGAAAGGAACTTGATGCTTACAAAGAAAGAGTCGAAGAACTAAGTGGTGAGATTAACAGTTGGAGTGCGTTGCCTACGGGCTCAGCCAAGATCTCCTTTCTGACCCAATTGTCACATTGGCAAAACCGATTGAAGCTGTTAGCTAGTAACCTGAGCTCCAAGAATGTGAAAGGTTTTGGGTTGAGGCAAGGATAAAGGAGCTTCAAGGTATCATTGAGACCATTCAAGCAGGCAGGTCCGTCAAGGAGACCGTAAAGATGTCTGAGGGCGCAGAGAGTGTGCTGAACCTTGAAACGACTCTGAGCACCCCACCTTCTGGGGTTTTGAAGTGCGCACAGGAGAAAACCGAAGATGTGGATTCAGGGGAAACCCCTCAGATCAACCAAGCCCGAGTTCACTGACCACCCAGTGGCCGCATCTACGTCAGAAACGCGCCGCACGGTTCAGATGACTCCCAGCTTTGAGAGTCATCTGGCCGCGCGCACATGGCCAGATGGCGACTCAGCCCAACAGTGGCCCATCCCTCTCACATGCATTTTCCAGACTTCCACACCCTCTCACTTCTGTTCTGAGTGGCTTTCGGTCGGTTGATGGGCTGGATATTGACGCCCTGCTGGGTTTTCTTGATAGTGTGTTGCGCATGAGGGAGTTTCCTGGCATGTCCGACTGCACATTGATGGAGCTGATTGCTCCGTACTGCTTAAAGCCTTTGGGAGATAGGGTTTTGAATTGTTTGCGTCGTGGGGTGAGCTTTGACGACTTTCACAAGGAAGCCTTTGAGCTTTTCTTGCACGGGCGTGTCATGGAAAAATTGAAAGAGAAGAGAGTGTTCCATCCTCAACATCAAAATGAAGCTCTCAGCCAGTATGTGGGGGACATTTGCAAGGTGGATTGGGTTTTGTGACTTGGGATCGGTGAGCAGGAGCTCATCGACATTGTGCTACAGGGGCTGAAGCCGGAGGAGCGCTCCAGATTGGTGTTCTCTCCGAGACCGTCATCGTTTGCGGATCTAGACAGACTCGCTATCCTCTCTAGGAGTTTCCAGGACGCGGATCTTCAGAGGAGGCAAGTTGCGGGGCATCTTTCCCGGGCTGTCCCGTTGTAGCACCCGTGGGGCAGGGTCTTGAACCGCCACAGTGGCAGAGGCAGCCCGTTGTTTGTTTTGGTTGTGGACAACTAGGCCACATCCGGCGGAATTGCCACCAAAGAGAGGATAATGTCCCCCGACCAAATCACAGAGTTACTCACAGGGTGAAGAGTGCCCAATTCACCCTGTGACATTGTAGCCAATAGTAAGGGCAGTAAAGTAAATAATGTTCCTAGTAAAGTTCTGGTACGTCGACCAAGGTTAAGGTCTGTTCCCAACTGTGTCTCTAGCGCCTCCCCTTCTGGGAGTGCAGTTGCTATTTCTGAGCCTCTGCTGCGGGGGATGACAGGCCTTGCATCTATGGGTGAAGGCGGTGCGCTCAACCTGCCCACAACTCAATCCTAATAGGTGACACGGTGCTGAAGGCCCTTGTAGTTTCTGGGTCGGCCCGTTGTCTCATCTCCTTGTACCTTTTCGAAAACTTAAGCTTCTGGGCTCATCAAGCAGGTTGAGCGAAGCACCCCTATCTGCTGGTCTGCGTCTAAATCCCCACTTTCCGTCATTTATGAAGCCCGTTTTAAATTTAAAACTGAACATTTTTCTTGGGTGTGGAACTTTTGGGTAGCTAGGGACTTTTTTCCTGTAATTTTGGGAGCGGATTTCATTAAGCACACTGGCCTGATTTTAGACTTAGGTAGAGACCAGTGTTTCTACCGATTTGTGAGGTGGGTGCTGGTTCCCTTTGCTAACGAAATTTATGGTGGAGCCACTGTGGTGGAGCCTGAGACACTCAGTGAGCCAAAGATTGATCCGTTAGGGCATCTGACTCCTGGTTAGGCTGAGGCGATTAGAGCACTGTGCATTCGTTTTCCTGTAGTGCTGACGCAAAGCTGGGAGTCACGAATCTGTTAGAGTATGAAATTCGCCTGACAGAAACCCGCACCGTACGTTCACATCCGTATAAATTAGCTCCACCCAAGATGGAAACACTTCGCAACATCACCAATGAACTTCTGAAAAATGGGGTCATTGAGCCTTTTGCTCAAATTACGCAAGTCAAGCATTCCTCGTCCCAATGGCAAGTCTCGGATGATCCTGGACTATTGGTCATCTTGTGTCCTCTCGGGGCGTCTGTATCGATCCAGCTAGGACCCAGGCCATCAGAGAGTTTCCTCCTCCTACCAAGGGTATTGCCAAATTTATTGGCATGGTAGGTCTCTACCGGCACTTCATCCCCAATGTCGCTGAGTTGGCGGCCCCTCTCAATGAACTTCGAAAGAAGGGAGCCAAGTTTGTGTAGGGTGAAGCGCAGCAGACGTCCTTAGATTTACTGAAGGAAGCCATCATGCAGCCTCCAGTGCTGGCAACGCCGGATTTCAGTCAAAAGTTTGTCCTGCAAACCTATACTTCCTCCGTCGCGATTGCGGCTGTGTTGTCACAAGAGGTGGATGGTGTTAGGCAGCCAATTGACGCACTTTGAATCCCTGTGAAAATAAATGCTCTTCTATCTATGAGCTTGAGTGTTTGGCTGTTGTGTTTGGTATTCATAAATTTAGGCGATCTTTAGAACACAAAGAACTTTTCTTAGAAATCGACAACCAAGCACTCTTGTGGCTTCTCGCCCATCCCCACCAGCTTGGGGCAATTGGTCGTTGGGTTGTTCAGATATCGTCCCTCAAATTTCAAGTACAACATGTCCCAGTCACACAAAATATGATTGCTGACACATTATCTAGGATAAAATATTAACCCGGTGACCATCCTTCTGATCCGGAACAGACGGGCTGTGCTGTTTTCCTGGAGTTTCCTCTTGCATTTTCGGATTTCATTCCGCATCAACTAAAAGATTCCGAGCTAGCTAAGATCATTGGTGAGCTTCAAAGTGGGGGAGCCCAACCCCCTTATTTTCTGTCCCAGGGTACTCTTTGCTGCCGAGCTCGGCAGCAAGGCAAACCAAAGGTAGTGCTGCCTAGTCTTCTAATTCCGATGGTCTTCGAGTACTTTCATTCTTCCCCTGTAGGTGGGCACTTAGGGATTCCCAAGACCATCGCCAAGGTTAGAGAACTGTTCATTTGGAAGGGTATGGACCGGGACATTGCTGCGCGGGTGCGTTCTTGCCAAACGTGCTCGCTAAGCAAGCCCGCTCAAAATACCAAGTTTGGCTTGTTGTCTTCTGAAGTGGTGGAGAGACCTCTGGAGAAGGTCTTCATCGTATGTGTTGGGCCTCTCCCACGTAGCAAGTCAGGAAAAAATATTGTTTGTTTGTGTGGATGCCTTCTCCAAATTGTGTTGTCTGTTTCTCTTAAAGAATGCCACTGCACAGCTCTCCGTGCAAATCCTTCGAACTCAACTTTTCCATCATTTCGGAGTTCCTACCACCTTAGTTTCTGACAACGGTACTCAATTTGTGTCCCATCTGTTCAAGAAGATGTGCTTTGGGCACGGCATCCGCCATGTGACCACTTCCCCTTAATACCCACAGCCTTCTCATGCTGAAAGGTTCAATCGAAATCTTCGATCCCCTCTCATAGCTTTCCACGCTGATAAGCAGACGAACTGGGATCAGGAACTCCCCTGGATCCAATTTGCTTTCAACACTGCACGTCATGAGAGTCACAAGGCGGTCCCTTTCGAGTTGTTCCTGGGCTATCCACCCAACAATTTTTTGGTGAATGTGTGGGGAATTGGCGACCTTCTGCCACCTCCTGGTGCAGCTAATGTCAAGACAACTTGGCAAGCGGCTAGGAGGAATCTGATCAGAGCTAGGGAATTGGTCCGGAGGAAGCATAACCGAGGTAGGCTAGACAACCCTTTCCTGGAGGGGGACTTGGTGTTTTGCAAGGCTCATCCAGCCAGTTCGGCTGTTGACAAGAGAGCAGCAAAGTTGTGTCATCGGAGGTCAGGTCCCCAGGTCCCCACCTCATCTTGAAGTTCCTAACTCCTGTTACGGCGCGGCTGGGAGACCCGCGGACTGGAGAAGTTTTCCAGAGGGCACACATCTCACACCTGAAGCCCTTCTGGGGAACTCTCCCGTAGGTCACGCTTCGTTGCTCATGTGTCTGGGTGGGAAGTGTACTGGGCCAGAGAGCTTGATCACTTTTTCTGTTCCCTGTGTGCTGCTGATGTTTTTCCCTCAGTAAAAATTCTCCAGCTCTAGCCAGAGCGAACCCTGGAGGTGAGAATTCTATCCAGTTCCAAAGACCCTCGGCGTTCCCCACTCCAGTTATTTGAGTCGTTCTGCTGGTTTCGTGTCTTCAAGAATGGGGAGAGGCTTTGTTTTGTCCCTTTAAAGAGGAGTGTCCTCTTTTGTGGGGGGGGGAGGTTGAGCCGTGACTATGTTCCGCCATGGGAGTGTCACGTCTCATTTGTTGTTGTAGTATTTATTAGTGTCGTTTCGCTCTGTAGTTGGTCTGACGTCACCTGGAAGTGCACAAATTGTGCAGAGTTCCTGGACGTCGGGTTGTAAGTCCCTTGTCTGCAACCGCTGTACCGCTGTGCAACGTGGTGTGCAAATCATAGATTGTGTAACTGTCAGATGGCGTACCACGTATGTTTTTATGTCGTAAGATTTTGCCATGTTGTATATTTTGTAACGTCAGTTTTTGTTCTTAATTGTCTTATGTGTCAACGTAATGGCGCCGTAAACGCGCCGCTCGAGTCAGATGGGGTCCCGGAGGGAAGCCACCGACTGAATGTCAAGGGCTTCGGCGGAGATAGTTTTCCAGGGGGTTCTGCCCCCCCTCCAAATCGCCTTCCTCGCTGGTCCTGGGCCCTCTCTCCTGCCTGCCTCGTCACCCTCCGGTGGTCAACATCTCGCCTGACCCGCCCAGGGAACCGCCTGCCGCAAGTTCTAAATTATTTTTGTATTATTTATGTATGGCTGTGATGAAAATGGACTGTTGAACTGTTGAATTCGAGATTTTAATTTTTTGTTATTTAGTTTTAGTCACAGTTATTTATTTGGGAGCCCCTACAAAATTCAAGCTAACTTAAAATTGTTCTTCGTTATGTCTATAATGTGTATCATGGTTATTTATTTATTTATTTATCCACTTTGAAAATTAAAATTGAATACTCACTGTTAAGATTATATATTTTGAAACCTTAACTTTAAATGAACTTAGAATTGGTACTTTAATTTGACACCTTTAAAGGAAGATTGAATTTTGATTAGTTTTGTACTTTAAATTTAAACAAAATTGTAAACCATGGGAAAGGTGAGAGTTGAGACTGAAACCATTTAAACTGATATCGGAGCTGTATTTACATGTGTTTGATGTTGTTTTTGAATACAGTTAGTGCCTCTCAACGGTAAATTTTATCGAACTTTTCCTCCACGGCCTTCCTTGTGGTTAGGTAGGGCTGTGAGCCGCCCTTCGCCCCGTCTCCATAGGAGCGCGCTTCCAGCTCAAGATTCGCTTGGGTGCGGGTGCGGGGGCGCAGTTCAAAACAATTTTAAATTTATTTTAATAGGATTATTTATTGATAACTACTGATGAAAGTAGGACATTATTCCTCCTAGGAAACTGATTCTAAATACTACTTAAAGAACAATACGACTCAAAATTATCATAATCCATTTTATCCCACGATACTAATTTATTCAACTAGGGTCAAGCTACAAAATTCATTTAGGAGTTAGTGTAAACTGGTTTTAGGTATATCTCTCTAAAGATTTTGCTATTTTTAAATATTATAGAACATGCAGTAGAGGGAGGTCGTACCCGGGTAGTAGACGACCCGTTTCCGCCGGCAGTACTCGGTGGTAGGGATGCACACTTCGCAGATGAAGGTGGTCGGCACGTGTAGGTCCAGGTCGGCGAACACGGCGGAGGCGAGGATGTCGTAGTGGCCGGTCCGGGAGCTGGTCTCCACCGTCACACCCTGCAGCGGCTTACTGTTCCAACAGAAACATGGTTGTTGACTATTGGTCTGGCATGTTAACCATCGTAAATTAAATGTATTATAAAATGCGTCAGCAAAACATAAAGTGCCTACTAGTTTCGCATCCTATATCGTGGTTTTCCTTTTAAATAACATTATAGGTTAACGTACATTAGAAGTCCATTCCTCAACCATCTTGTACCACTACTACTTAATACTTGTCATCTAGACCTAATTCATGGGAATACAAGGGTATTTTTGTGCCTACTCCAATGTTTTGTGTTGTCTGTGTTTAATGTTTTAGTTGACAAAAACAGCTCTGTCTGAAGTTTTTAGAATAAACTATTAAAATATATGTATCATTTTTCCTTGAAGGAGTTTATAGAACGTTCGCAAGTACTGTTATGCTATTATGATACATGCTAGAGCTAGCGTTACTATAATATCTGAATAATGTTGACTTATCAATAATAAAAAAGTATCTTGATTAATTCCTTTGAGGTGTAACACGTTATGTTTATTTTCTAGGTTGGAATGTCACTGAAATAGTTAATTTATAAATTTGTTGCATTAATTTGTATGTTGGCATTTTACAGCTCGTGCAAGGATATCCCTCTTCAACTACATTGACAGTCAGCTACACAGTGTGAGGAGTCTCGTGGCCTATAGCTACCTGAGCCTGGGCGTGTAAGGGTCCTTGTACAGCGCTATCCGCGGCTCCGGGTAGAGGCCCCACGCTTTACACGTCACGTTCACATGCTCCGGGTCCGGTTTGGCCTGGATCATCTCCATGTGCTTCTCTGGAGCTATAAACACACATATTTGTATTTTAAGTTGTAAATAATGCATTACGCTCATAACCATAGCGTAGTTTTAAAGGCCATATTGTAGCATATTAAGTTTCCACGAGAAGATATTGATAACTTTTAATAATATGTTAAATAGCTCGTAATCAGGGTAAGTAAGGAGGTCGTATTGTTAATATGTGTTTATAAATTGTAAAACAAATATAATTGTCTTATGAATGACATTTTAAAAGTTTTAATCATAAAAATGTTAGCTAATCTAACCGTATTACATGCAACCGTTGATATGTAATTCCTTAGGGCTTGATATTTGAAAAATAAAAACTACCCCCGGAAGCCTCTATTTAGGGATGAGGGTTTAAACCCTTAAGTACCTAAAAAATTACTTTGACTTATGCTAGTAACACTTACCTAAGATTGCTTGAAAATTTACAGTCGTTCAAAAACAAAGAGGGGGACCTTTATGGAACACCTGGTATTTTGACTGTATAATATTATTTTAAGCAAGGATAGATAAAATAGGCTGGTCTAGATATCTATAGTTTACCAGCTATCCATTTAAAATTAATATGTACAATTTTTAGCGTAGTAACTGCATTATATAAGCAGTTTTGTTAGTTGTCATACAGTGTCGCTTGCTCACCAGATTTCAGTTGTATTGTCAAATCACATCCACAACTGATCAAATAAAAATATTAAAACATGTATTTTAACTTGACTGTTTAATTTAATTTATGGTCTAAGACAACTTGTAGAAAGCAAACCAATTATTATTCCTCCAACTTTCTCACTGAGACCCTTCATTCAAATATATGTCTGTAAAGGTGTAACGTTTCCTCAAACGTTCCTTGGATGATTTGGCTTTACACATGTCCATAATAACTAACAAATAAGTGGATTCGTTACCGTAAACAATCATCTTGTTGATCATGAAGTCCTCGTCGCTGAAGGTGGACACGAAGCAGCGATATTCGCCACTCAGTTCCGTGGTGGGGTTGATGATGCTGAGGGCGCGGTACATGGTGGCGTTGTTGTCAGAGGCGCGGTAGTCGAGGTCGAGGCGGCCGCGGAGGATACCGAGGTCCTGAGGCCGCTGGCTGGGGATCCACTGGTACACCGGGGCCGGGCCGTTGTTGAAGAACCACTTGACCACGAGCCCGGAGTCCTGCTGGAGGTCGGTGGGGGTCAGGGTGTACTGGCAGTCGAGCACCACCAGCCCTGAGTTGTTGACGACGTATGGCGGGACCAGCAGAGACGTGATCTGCAGGGCTCTTATGTCTGGAACAGAGAACGTGGTTCATAAGTAACATAATTCAGCGTCACGAATGGATCCTATGTTGCTTGTTCTCGATCACTAGTTTCCCGGGTAAGCGATACTTCTATGATGCCTGCCTCCTTGCAAGAACCCTCAAACATTTAGCAGTGAGGTTGAGGCTAAAGTAGATGAAGAGCATCGGGAGTTGTGTACAAGACGCCGCCGACTTCTGGGTTTTCATGCGAGATCGTGGCTATTGCGGTAGGCACAGCATTTGGTGAAGGCTTCGATGGGACATTTGGTTGCAAAATTTTGGTTTCTCTGACTTGATATTTGGTCGTTCTCAACCATCAGAGGTTGGGCAGTGCCCGAGTACTACCCGCACGTCCTCCTGCACTGAGCTTCCTTCGTAATTTTGATCCGTTCGGTGGTATCTTGCGTTAGGGTGCGAGTACAAGGAAATCCTTGTTATGTACAGGAGCCCATGACCTCTGTTCTTATGGGAGATTTTTCCGTAAACTAAGGGGGTGTCTGAATTGTAGACTATAGCTCGCTTCCTGGGGCCCAGATAAGCTGAAAGGCAAGCGAATTTTTTTCCAGAAGTGAAGAAAGCTTTGACTTTGGCCGTATAACTATATAATTAATGGACCGGACTGGAAAGAATCCTGTTTTTTTTTAGAATTTGTAAGATACAATAAGTAAACTAAAAAAAATTACATAGTGTTAATTTTCTTATTGTCTTTCAAATACATTAAATTTTGTGTATGTGTTCTTACTGTTGTGCTATTTTTTATTAATGTACTGCTAAAATTATCCAATTTTACTCTGTTGCTAATCTTCCATTGGACCTGTGGATCTGTGGACGGATGCATATTATAAGATAATTCTTATAATCTAAACTTCAACCTATAAATTTACATGTCAAGCTTAAAAGCCGGTTCAGTAGTTCCTGAAATCTAAATTTTAGAAACTTGCTTGACTATTGAACATTAACATACACTAAAAAATGAAAAACATATGTAAATAAGGCAGAGTTTTCCAACAAAACTCTAGAAACGTCTGTTTCGTGTAATTTCTATCCATCAGCAGCATTAAATATGTGAAAATCGGGAAGAGGAGTTGTCCTTATCGGGCATGTTTGCCAACATTTACAAAATTAAGTTAATTCACTGTGTTCAGTGCTATTCATCGAGCTAATCAGAAAACCCTATTTAATATATCCTCAAAGCAATTGTAAATGTTCATGGTAAAACATATAAAATGTTGGATATCAACCCACTCTATATAATTTTTCAAACGTAACGACCCCCACTAAGTAAATATACTGTTTCAGATTTCATCCTATCGCATAACTAAGTTCCATTACGTTACCAGTTGCATGAATCTACGTTGTTTGGAGAACCGCTCGGCAACCACAGGCGGCATATAAATAGCTACTTAACTTGTGTACCCCACTTAACATATTGCCGTAGACGCTTGTTACTAACAAAATGTATTAGTGCTTTAACACTTTAGAATAAATGATTCCACTATATACTAATTTAAATTTAAATTAGTAATACCAATCAATATGTATTAAAAATGTAAACATACGGTATTATCATATAATTTGTATCTAAAGAATAAAACAAGTTTACAAGGAACTTCCTGTGAGGGGATCAAATTGACATTGTTTGTTAAGGTTTTCAGCTGGATAAATATTCAGCATAAAAAGTTTAATATTATAACTTAATGTTCAGGGGACCTTAGTCCTGAGAGGTACTAGTTTAAAACCCCGTAATTAAAGGGAGGAGGGGTTTTCGTTTATGCCAAATTGGTATATAAAACTAGTGCTTTGGACGATGATAGTTGATATTCGATTCGATTTTGTCAAAATACCCCTTTAAGATTTAAATTTTTATGTTGAGTAGTAAATGCTTCTTTCTTGAAAAAATACCGGTAGCTTGGCTTACGTTAAGGTTTACTGCTAACATTTATTTTAAAGTTGTGTTTTTGCTGACTTGCTAAATCAGTTTCATAGCAATACTAGGTTTAACTGGTGAGTTTTATTTACTTTAACGAATGGCTTGAGCAAAGCAAATAGAATATTTCTTGTATAGTATAATCATTATTCAATTATAAATCACTCCTAATAGCAAGGCATATCACGTAACTTGCCTTGGTTTAAAATATGCTTTAAATTATCTAATAGATAAACTTTATAATAGATAAAAATAAAAGACAATTTTTAATCGTATTGCCTTCAAAAGTAAAATATAAAGTAATTGTTTTAATAAATTAAAACTGTTGTTATAGTATTACTGTATTGGACGAATGAAGTCTCAGGGCAATCCAACCTGGTGTTGTTTTAACATTGTTGATATTTTTATAAATATTATATCAACTCCCATGAAGGGAATATTGTTTTTCATTTCGAAATTGAAACATCCTAAATATTCATTTCTATCAATTTGTAATATTGCAGTTTTGAGTACATGTGTATTTTTATTAAAAATATCTACAATTAAGAATATTTTTGTAAAATTTAAGAATAAATCAAGTAAATTGTTAAGCTGAATGTTGTCTTCCACAGAGACACTAACAATAACATAGTGTCACAAAAGTAGCTATAACCTGTAGATAACTGGTAGTTACCAAATACACAGTCAGACAGAAATATAAGCTGTAGAGGTTTAACTCGAAATATTGTTTAGATTTACTTTCTAGGTTATAAATTATTTGTAAATTACTTTGTTAGCTTGGATTTCCAATGTGTTTTACAGAAACGGATTTTTAAGCTTTTAAAAAATCAGTTAGTTAATTCCCAAATATACTTGAGAAAATATAATTGTCACTACTTATTTAATACAATTAAAAATAAAATCATCTAACAAGATTTAGTTGAACTGATAGAGCGAAATGTCACAAAGGTATTGTACGAGTTTATCAACATTAGCTAAGTATAGTGAAGTCAGGATGAACCAACCAACTCGTCTGCAGTGGGCATGCAATGAACGCTCCTCTCGACACATGCGTTGATATGTCACGAATCATGCTTTCATTTATCGTCAACTACTTATACAAATACTCATGTGGAAATTTAGTAACGCGGTTTTTTTACATAAGAACAAAATTGTTAAACATTAATTTGCATAAAGTAATAAAAATGGAGGAAAAACATAATGTTTCAAAAGTTATATTACCTGGTTGACAAGTGATTTGTATTATAAATTGGATAATATAATCATCTTACAATCAAGTAATGTAAACCTTAATAAACGTTAGAAAAGTGATACGGAGACTAGAAACAAAAATGAAAATATAATGCTAAAGTACAAAATGTAATAAAAGTAACGTAAGACGGTTTATATTGGATGGGGAAGATTACAGCTAGGTTAACATTTGGTTTAGACAGAACGATATTTACGTAGTAATTTGAGTCGCTATTACTTTTCTAATTAAAAAACTGTATGTTTCTATGCCAGTCTATACATACAAATTGAACTATGTGAAAACCAGACAAGACAAAGCCTGGAAATTCAGGCGAGGTTAGTAATTTTTAACTGCATAAATGGTGTTTAAATACGATGAAAATGAAAAGGTAAGCCTATTTCATTAGCTTATTAAAAACTATGCCACATTTGAATCTTTGGAACGGTTTTACAAATTACTGGTTACAACCGTACTATTATTCAGTTAATTCTAAATAAGTTGTTACATAAGCTACATATATTATTTAGCTTATAATTTTAAAATGCAATAATAAATCATAAAAGAAAATATATAGTTAAATTTTGAGTTTTGTTAATTAAACATATAATTGTGATGGAAAATATTAAAATGTAATTACTATTATAAAAATAATAATCAACTAAGATGGTATAGTGTAGTTGTATTACTATTCAACTATAACTATAATTAGGGAATATATTATATATCGTTCAAAAGACGGATGGTAAAAAATCAACATGTAATTCATACAAGTTATTTTATCAACATACGGGTGTACAATTCAATATCTAACCTATTCTTAAATGTATTTAAAAGTAATAAGAATAACCATGACTACCTAATTGGATGTCACTTATTAAATATATGTTAAACTATTCTGCAAAGTAGCTTTCACCCTAACATATATTGTAGCCTATATAACCTAGTAATTCGGATAATAGATCTGAGGTGAATTATTCATTATTCGGCTGAGCTCACAAAAAAATGTTTATTTGAATGCATTTAAAACAGCACAAGAGTAAACTCGTGTAATTTGAAAATATTTCAATGAAATTGCTTTTGTATTAGGATAGTAAATCAAATAATGTATAACCAACAACCTAAGTCATCAATAAGAAACTAAACTCGCTTAAGGTTGCCAAGCACCAGATGTTTAGTAACTCCAATGGCCGTCATCAGCAACAACTAACTACTTACCGTATAACACTGGAGCAAAGTTACAAGGCATCAGTAATTTGTAGCACTGGTGCAATGACAAGTAAGTTGTCTGGGTTGTGTTGTTGCTAGGTTGGTTTATATATCAACCTCATACCTACAATAATGTATATAATCTAAATTGATATAATAAAATTAAATTGATTTCCTATAAAATAAGAGTACCAGTTTTAAAGTTACAAAAATTAAAGTTGCGTGCTTTATTTTGATTCTAGCCGTGAAGTCCCCTGTTTATTGTCTCCTGAAGTATCAAGAATTATTGTTATGACGGTATTACCTGCGTATTTATCACGAAATTGTAATGTAAAATAACAATAATGGAAATACATGAATAGACTGATCAGTTATAAAACAAAATATGCTGTTAACCTACTAGAAATCAGTAAAGATTAATTACAATTTAGAGGGTGATAAGCAAGGGTTTTATCCCATGCACTTGCGTTATATCGGAATCGGTTATAAATTATACATATTAATCATGTATATGGTATGAAGATAACTTTATCGTAGAACAATATGTTTATTTAAATTTTATCTCCTAAATATTGCTGGTTCATTAAGAAAACGAACAATTGAATAATATATTAGTAGAGGAGAAATACGGGTTTAACCCCAGAATCGGCGCTTTTTTCCCATGTTATTCTTATGGGGATCAGTTTTTGAGCCGACGCCCGATCCTACCCTACACAAATTTTCTTTTTGGCCCCTGCCTTATTTTCCCCCATTTAAAATTTGCATTAATTTTAATACATCCTTTGCAGAAATCCACGAGTTCAAAAATAACTCCACACTAAATAAACAACACATGTAAACAACTTAGAAGTTATTGTATAGTAGTGGCTAAAGGAGAAAGAGGCCCCAGAATCGGCGCCTTTTCCCCATGTTATTCTTATGGGGAGCCGTTTTTGAGCCGACGCCAGCTCCCGCCTATAGAGCTCCCGCCCGCAGGCCTATATTAAATATACCCCTGCCTTAAATATATTGTCCCCATCCCCATCCCTCCTCTATATTTTTTAAAATTAATTTTCAAATTCTAAAAAACTATCTTTAGTGTTTATGGTCCGATTTGATTAAAACTTGGATATGTTATTGTCGTAGGCAAGTGTTTTAATAAATTTCACTTACACTTCCCAAATTCACTATAACGGTCAAATTAAAAAATATTTTTTGAAAAATACTATAGTGCCAATTGCCACCTTCTTTATTAACTGTCCGATTTGTCTTCAATTTGGATATGTTATTGTCCTAGGCAAGTGGTTTAATAAATTTCACTTACATTTCCCAAATTCACTATAACGGTCAAATTAAAAAATATTTTTTGAAAAATACTGCCAATTGCCACCTTCTTTATTAACTGTCCGATTTGTCTTCAATTTGGATATGTTATTGTCCTAGGCAAGTGTTTTAATAAATTTCACTTACATATCCCAAATTCACCATCACGGTCAAATTAAAAAATATTTTTGAAAAATACCGCCAATTGCCACCTTCTTTATTAACTGTCTGATTTGTCTGCAATTTGGATATGTTATTGTCCTAGGCAACTGGTTTAATAAATTCCACCTACATTTCCCAAATTCACTATGACGGTCATATTAAATAATATTTTTGAAAAATACTGCCAACTGCCACCTTCTTTATTAACTGTCCGATTTGTCTGCAATTTGGATATGTTATTGTCCTAGGCAACTGGTTTAATAAATTCCACTTACATTTCCCTAATTCACTATTACAGTCAAATTAAAAATTATTTTTGAAAAATACTGCCAATTGCCAACTTCTTTATTAAGTGTCCGATTTGTCTGCAATTTGGATATGTTATTGTCCTAGGCAAGTGTTTTAATAAATTTCACTTACATATCCCAAATTCACTATTACAGTCAAATTAAAAAATATTTTTGAAAAATACTGCCAATTGCCAACTTCTTTATTAAATGTCTGATTTGTCTACAATTTGGATATGTTATTGTCCTAGGCAATTGGTTTAATAAATTACACTTACATTTCCCAAATTCACTATTACAGTCAAATTAAAAATTATTTTTGAAAAACACTGCCAATTGCCAACTTCTTTATTAAATGTCCGATTTGTTTAAAATTTAGATATGTTATTGTTGTAGGCTGGTGTATATGCACCATCCACATTTCCCAAATTCACTATTACAGTCAAATTAAAAAATATTTTTGAAAAATACCGCCAATTGCCAACTTCTTTATTTACTGTCCGATTTGTTTAAAATTTGGATATGTTATTGTTGTGGGCTAATGTATATGCACCATCCACATTTTACAAATATTGCGGTTAAATTTTTAAAAATTTGGAAAAATACTGCCAATTGGCAACTTCTTTATTTATGGTCTGATTTGTTTAAAATTTATGTCATTATTCTAGGCTAGTGTATATGTACCATCCACATTTGACAAATTAACTATAATGGTCAAATTTAAAAAATATTTTGAAAAATATACAATTTCAAACTTCTTTATTTTCGGATATGTTATAGCTCTTATATAGGTAACAAGACCACACTACCACACGTTCCATTACCCATTTGTCTTTTTTTGTTTGTTTATTTTGCTGTAATCCCAAAACTGACTTTGCTGTTTATTGCCTACACTTTGGATATTGTCCTAAGCATTTATTTTTGGATATGTTATAGCCCCCAACTATTATATCTAAAATTACAATATTATTTCCACCTATAATACAGTTGTTTGTTTTGCCGCAACCCAAAAACTAACATTGGTATTTGTGTTTTTACAAAACTATATTTTGCAAATTACTACCAATAACTCCTTTATTTACTTTTCGATTTGTTATATCCCCTTATATCTAAATTTACCGTATATTTTTCCCCTTTAGTGCTGTTTTGTCGTAACCAAACTTTGGATGCAATATATTACTGGCCATTGCATAAGTGCATTTCCAAGCTTATTATATACGCTAATAAGTAATATATATCCACAATTATGGTCAGAACAAATTTTGAATATGTTTTAAGCCAACAAAAAATAAATGTTTAAAACCCAAAACAACTATACACAAACACCAACCTTTCTTTGTGCTTGTTTGGAGTAGTCTTTATTTTATCCAACTTAATTTTGTAGTTAAAATCAAACTTCCCACATTCTAGCTCCCTTTCCAGCCAGTGACACAAAGGTTACAAATATTTTCAAACTGTACAATATATCTTTTTCTACCCCTATGTTGGACTTGTTTAATAGCGCACCATATTCCAAATCCTCCAGTCTACTACATTCTTTAAATTTAACACTGCCTTTAATATCTCTATGTCTTCTTGTCCATTGTTACGGAAACTTAGGTTTTCTATTTTTGAATTGCCATAAAATGTTGCGGTTCCGTTAGTGTTAAAGCTGGTGGCTGGTAGGTAGGTAAATAATGTCCAAATCACCAGTATATGGCAACACACCTTGCCTATTCTTATTTATCTCTATAAATACAGTTTTACAGACACCTTTAACATAGTATACACCCCTCCATCCTTTTCTGCCAACACCCCCACAAACTTGTTGTTTACTACAAACGCACACACATAATGCTCGCAGGAAGTAATCTTTTAATTTATCCTCTCTTTCCCTTCTTTAGCCAACTGTGCATTCCTCTGCAACAGTATTTTCCACATATTCCAATGTCTTCTAATTCCGATTTCCTCTTTTTGGAACAGCTCTCTAAGGCTTGGAAAGTGGCTCTATTTCTTTAATAGTGTATGGGTACAGTTTATTGGTCCGGCTTCTTAAAACATAGGGAGTAAGGTTAGGACTTTCCACTAAGCCCAATTCTTCTAAATTGATGTGTTTAGGTATAGTGGAGAAAGGTGTATTTGATGTGCCCCCAGATTTGATGTAACACCTATGCTTTACACTTATGGCATCCTCCTCTATTGCCTCTACATAGTTGGTAAACAGTTAAAGCTAAATGCAGATAGAGCATACTTTATTAACTTTTCCCTTTGTGTACTATCTTTTGGCAGTTTTAGTTGTACTCCAGTTATCTTCCCCCAATATGCATCGTTAAACACTAAACACTGTTTTGTAATTGGCAACTTTCACCCACATGCAGAGGTACAGCATGGAGCATTTTGAAAGCGTTTGTTGTCTTCTATTAGACTTAAACAATCTCTTAAAGGTCCCTTTACCAAAACCTCTACAATAGATTGTTGCCTCTAACCTTGCCATTCTCTCTAGCTAGTTTAGACGAGAACGTTTCTTTTAGGTTTACAAAGTTTATTATATGGTTTCCTATACTTTTAATTACTCCAGGGCTTGTAATCTGGCATATAAATTTATTATATATTTTTACCCTGCTATTTACATTAAACCACGTTAAACAGTCTTTACTAACATTATCTACAATAACATTATGGGGGGCCATTCGCCCCCCTGGTAGCAAAAGTTTTCTGTAAGATATTGGAACATTTCCTCTTTATTAAATATTCCAGCCAAATCTAGTGTTATATCGAAATCCATAGTGCATTTCTTTTTCCAGATCTTGCAGTATCTTTGGAAGGTCTTCCAACAAATCCTTAATTTTAACATTTGCAAGCTCTATTTTATAGGGAATTGCTATAGGATCATCATACTTTTGTTTAATTTGGTCAATATCTTTCTTTATTATTTGTAACACACCCTCGCTTTGGGAGAATGGTAGTTTGGCCACAACACCATGTCGAGCTAAAGAGAACTTTTTAAATATTCCTCATAAGTAGCTATTAAACGAGCCACATATTTCCTTCTTAACTTTAAATTTATTCCGAACGTCCCCATCACAATCCGTAACACTGGTTATCTTAACTAACATTATGTTATCACAAAACGCACCCGTTATAGATGTTAAGTTATTTAATTTTGGTTCACCCTCGCAATAGTTTATATTACCTATGTCTGTAAGAAGGTTATTATTACGTAGATTTTCTAATAAAAACCATATACCGAATCTTTCGTTAGTAGGTTTAATACAATTCCCCAATAAATGGCTAACAGAGTACATTTCTTTTATACAAAAGCAGCGGAAACACGTAAACAAGACAGATTACACCATAGGCATATAGAGGTTGTAAATATATGGATATTGTATATAAACACAGGCGAGCGGTAAGTGTAACACGCAAGTGGACACCCACATGCAAATATGGAATACCCTCTATTAATATAATTCCAAATTCGACTAAATAAGTTTATAGTCTCAATATAATTAACATATTAACTAACGGCGCCACCCCGCATTAGTACCCAAATTGTCGAAATTCTATAATTCTATTCTTAGTCCTTGTATTAGGTTTTGTACTATTAAACCCAACACCCCGTGCAGTAGAGCAATATATGTATTTAATACAGATACGCACATTCTACAAGACCCATACATCTGTTGTATAAGCAGCAGAATAGACGTCTCATTGTGTTGTTGTAAAGTAAAACATAAATGTAAATTGTGCTGGATACAACCAGCCAGATATTAGACAGGAAATGTGTTGGAAGTGTATTGCCAAAGACAAACACCACATAGTGCAGCATGTAATCAATCCATTACTATTTAGACAGCATTGGTACAACATCCGATATATTAGCCAAACCCACAATCAAACTTGGAAAAAATAAATATTATAGTAACAGAAATAGTAAGAGTATAAGGACATAGTAATATTTAAAGTTTATAAAACAACACAAATGCAGAGACACAATAACACACTCCAACACATTTGGACACAGGCACAGATACTGGTTTACATCCATTTAACACAACTTTACACGTTCTGTCAACTGACACAAAAATAGTTTGTAAATTGTGTAATAAATACATGTAATATAAACAAATTTAACACAATCATAACATTGTCCACATTAACATTGGAAGTTAAAGGGGGGGGGGGTGTATCGATACACCCCCCCCCCCTTTAACTTCCAATGTTAATGTGGACAATGTTATGATTGTGTTAAATTTGTTTATATTACATGTATTTATTACACAATTTACAAACTATTTTTGTGTCAGTTGACAGAACGTGTAAAGTTGTGTTAAATGGATGTAAACCAGTATCTGTGCCTGTGTCCAAATGTGTTGGAGTGTGTTATTGTGTCTCTGCATTTGTGTTGTTTTATAAACTTTAAATATTACTATGTCCTTATACTCTTACTATTTCTGTTACTATAATATTTATTTTTTCCAAGTTTGATTGTGGGTTTGGCTAATATATCGGATGTTGTACCAATGCTGTCTAAATAGTAATGGATTGATTACATGCTGCACTATGTGGTGTTTGTCTTTGGCAATACACTTCCAACACATTTCCTGTCTAATATCTGGCTGGTTGTATCCAGCACAATTTACATTTATGTTTTACTTTACAACAACACAATGAGACGTCTATTCTGCTGCTTATACAACAGATGTATGGGTCTTGTAGAATGTGCGTATCTGTATTAAATACATATATTGCTCTACTGCACGGGGTGTTGGGTTTAATAGTACAAAACCTAATACAAGGACTAAGAATAGAATTATAGAATTTCGACAATTTGGGTACTAATGCGGGGTGGCGCCGTTAGTTAATATGTTAATTATATTGAGACTATAAACTTATTTAGTCGAATTTGGAATTATATTAATAGAGGGTATTCCATATTTGCATGTGGGTGTCCACTTGCGTGTTACACTTACCGCTCGCCTGTGTTTATATACAATATCCATATATTTACAACCTCTATATGCCTATGGTGTAATCTGTCTTGTTTACGTGTTTCCGCTGCTTTTGTATAAAAGAAATGTACTCTGTTAGCCATTTATTGGGGAATTGTATTAAACCTACTAACGAAAGATTCGGTATATGGTTTTTATTAGAAAATCTACGTAATAATAACCTTCTTACAGACATAGGTAATATAAACTATTGCGAGGGTGAACCAAAATTAAATAACTTAACATCTATAACGGGTGCGTTTTGTGATAACATAATGTTAGTTAAGATAACCAGTGTTACGGATTGTGATGGGGACGTTCGGAATAAATTTAAAGTTAAGAAGGAAATATGTGGCTCGTTTAATAGCTACTTATGAGGAATATTTAAAAAGTTCTCTTTAGCTCGACATGGTGTTGTGGCCAAACTACCATTCTCCCAAAGCGAGGGTGTGTTACAAATAATAAAGAAAGATATTGACCAAATTAAACAAAAGTATGATGATCCTATAGCAATTCCCTATAAAATAGAGCTTGCAAATGTTAAAATTAAGGATTTGTTGGAAGACCTTCCAAAGATACTGCAAGATCTGGAAAAAGAAATGCACTATGGATTTCGATATAACACTAGATTTGGCTGGAATATTTAATAAAGAGGAAATGTTCCAATATCTTACAGAAAACTTTTGCTACCAGGGGGGCGAATGGCCCCCCATAATGTTATTGTAGATAATGTTAGTAAAGACTGTTTAACGTGGTTTAATGTAAATAGCAGGGTAAAAATATATAATAAATTTATATGCCAGATTACAAGCCCTGGAGTAATTAAAAGTATAGGAAACCATATAATAAACTTTGTAAACCTAAAAGAAACGTTCTCGTCTAAACTAGCTAGAGAGAATGGCAAGGTTAGAGGCAACAATCTATTGTAGAGGTTTTGGTAAAGGGACCTTTAAGAGATTGTTTAAGTCTAATAGAAGACAACAAACGCTTTCAAAATGCTCCATGCTGTACCTCTGCATGTGGGTGAAAGTTGCCAATTACAAAACAGTGTTTAGTGTTTAACGATGCATATTGGGGGAAGATAACTGGAGTACAACTAAAACTGCCAAAAGATAGTACACAAAGGGAAAAGTTAATAAAGTATGCTCTATCTGCATTTAGCTTTAACTGTTTACCAACTATGTAGAGGCAATAGAGGAGGATGCCATAAGTGTAAAGCATAGGTGTTACATCAAATCTGGGGGCACATCAAATACACCTTTCTCCACTATACCTAAACACATCAATTTAGAAGAATTGGGCTTAGTGGAAAGTCCTAACCTTACTCCCTATGTTTTAAGAAGCCGGACCAATAAACTGTACCCATACACTATTAAAGAAATAGAGCCACTTTCCAAGCCTTAGAGAGCTGTTCCAAAAAGAGGAAATCGGAATTAGAAGACATTGGAATATGTGGAAAATACTGTTGCAGAGGAATGCACAGTTGGCTAAAGAAGGGAAAGAGAGGATAAATTAAAAGATTACTTCCTGCGAGCATTATGTGTGTGCGTTTGTAGTAAACAACAAGTTTGTGGGGGTGTTGGCAGAAAAGGATGGAGGGGTGTATACTATGTTAAAGGTGTCTGTAAAACTGTATTTATAGAGATAAATAAGAATAGGCAAGGTGTGTTGCCATATACTGGTGATTTGGACATTATTTACCTACCTACCAGCCACCAGCTTTAACACTAACGGAACCGCAACATTTTATGGCAATTCAAAAATAGAAAACCTAAGTTTCCGTAACAATGGACAAGAAGACATAGAGATATTAAAGGCAGTGTTAAATTTAAAGAATGTAGTAGACTGGAGGATTTGGAATATGGTGCGCTATTAAACAAGTCCAACATAGGGGTAGAAAAAGATATATTGTACAGTTTGAAAATATTTGTAACCTTTGTGTCACTGGCTGGAAAGGGAGCTAGAATGTGGGAAGTTTGATTTTAACTACAAAATTAAGTTGGATAAAATAAAGACTACTCCAAACAAGCACAAAGAAAGGTTGGTGTTTGTGTATAGTTGTTTTGGGTTTTAAACATTTATTTTTTGTTGGCTTAAAACATATTCAAAATTTGTTCTGACCATAATTGTGGATATATATTACTTATTAGCGTATATAATAAGCTTGGAAATGCACTTATGCAATGGCCAGTAATATATTGCATCCAAAGTTTGGTTACGACAAAACAGCACTAAAGGGGAAAAATATACGGTAAATTTAGATATAAGGGGATATAACAAATCGAAAAGTAAATAAAGGAGTTATTGGTAGTAATTTGCAAAATATAGTTTTGTAAAAACACAAATACCAATGTTAGTTTTTGGGTTGCGGCAAAACAAACAACTGTATTATAGGTGGAAATAATATTGTAATTTTAGATATAATAGTTGGGGGCTATAACATATCCAAAAATAAATGCTTAGGACAATATCCAAAGTGTAGGCAATAAACAGCAAAGTCAGTTTTGGGATTACAGCAAAATAAACAAACAAAAAAAGACAAATGGGTAATGGAACGTGTGGTAGTGTGGTCTTGTTACCTATATAAGAGCTATAACATATCCGAAAATAAAGAAGTTTGAAATTGTATATTTTTCAAAATATTTTTTAAATTTGACCATTATAGTTAATTTGTCAAATGTGGATGGTACATATACACTAGCCTAGAATAATGACATAAATTTTAAACAAATCAGACCATAAATAAAGAAGTTGCCAATTGGCAGTATTTTTCCAAATTTTTAAAAATTTAACCGCAATATTTGTAAAATGTGGATGGTGCATATACATTAGCCCACAACAATAACATATCCAAATTTTAAACAAATCGGACAGTAAATAAAGAAGTTGGCAATTGGCGGTATTTTTCAAAAATATTTTTTAATTTGACTGTAATAGTGAATTTGGGAAATGTGGATGGTGCATATACACCAGCCTACAACAATAACATATCTAAATTTTAAACAAATCGGACATTTAATAAAGAAGTTGGCAATTGGCAGTGTTTTTCAAAAATAATTTTTAATTTGACTGTAATAGTGAATTTGGGAAATGTAAGTGTAATTTATTAAACCAATTGCCTAGGACAATAACATATCCAAATTGTAGACAAATCAGACATTTAATAAAGAAGTTGGCAATTGGCAGTATTTTTCAAAAATATTTTTTAATTTGACTGTAATAGTGAATTTGGGATATGTAAGTGAAATTTATTAAAACACTTGCCTAGGACAATAACATATCCAAATTGCAGACAAATCGGACACTTAATAAAGAAGTTGGCAATTGGCAGTATTTTTCAAAAATAATTTTTAATTTGACTGTAATAGTGAATTAGGGAAATGTAAGTGGAATTTATTAAACCAGTTGCCTAGGACAATAACATATCCAAATTGCAGACAAATCGGACAGTTAATAAAGAAGGTGGCAGTTGGCAGTATTTTTCAAAAATATTATTTAATATGACCGTCATAGTGAATTTGGGAAATGTAGGTGGAATTTATTAAACCAGTTGCCTAGGACAATAACATATCCAAATTGCAGACAAATCAGACAGTTAATAAAGAAGGTGGCAATTGGCGGTATTTTTCAAAAATATTTTTTAATTTGACCGTGATGGTGAATTTGGGATATGTAAGTGAAATTTATTAAAACACTTGCCTAGGACAATAACATATCCAAATTGAAGACAAATCGGACAGTTAATAAAGAAGGTGGCAATTGGCAGTATTTTTCAAAAAATATTTTTTAATTTGACCGTTATAGTGAATTTGGGAAATGTAAGTGAAATTTATTAAACCACTTGCCTAGGACAATAACATATCCAAATTGAAGACAAATCGGACAGTTAATAAAGAAGGTGGCAATTGGCACTATAGTATTTTTCAAAAAATATTTTTTAATTTGACCGTTATAGTGAATTTGGGAAGTGTAAGTGAAATTTATTAAAACACTTGCCTACGACAATAACATATCCAAGTTTTAATCAAATCGGACCATAAACACTAAAGATAGTTTTTTAGAATTTGAAAATTAATTTTAAAAAATATAGAGGAGGGATGGGGATGGGGACAATATATTTAAGGCAGGGGTATATTTAATATAGGCCTGCGGGCGGGAGCTCTATAGGCGGGAGCTGGCGTCGGCTCAAAAACGGCTCCCCATAAGAATAACATGGGGAAAAGGCGCCGATTCTGGGGCCTCTTTCTCCTTTAGCCACTACTATACAATAACTTCTAAGTTGTTTACATGTGTTGTTTATTTAGTGTGGAGTTATTTTTGAACTCGTGGATTTCTGCAAAGGATGTATTAAAATTAATGCAAATTTTAAATGGGGGAAAATAAGGCAGGGGCCAAAAAGAAAATTTGTGTAGGGTAGGATCGGGCGTCGGCTCAAAAACTGATCCCCATAAGAATAACATGGGAAAAAAGCGCCGATTCTGGGGTTAAACCCGTATTTCTCCTCTACTTATATTATTACTAGAATTGCCCAGCTTGCACATTGAAACACCTACTTGAGTTGGTTAATCTTATCGCTGAAAGATGGTGCCATCAGTTCGTTGACACGTTGACAAACAAATATGTGGGAGTCATTTATTAAATTATAATTTTTAAGGTTTTGAATTGTTTGATTATTTTTCGCATGTAGCTGTGTATGGTAATCTTTAAAATGATAGCGCAGTTATTGGATTTTATTATTTATTAAGAGGATCATGGCCTACCGAAAAACTTGGAAAAATAATACATAAAGGTTATAATGAATACATTAGGCATTTAATCAACTGTAATTTGATACAATTTTTTCTCGCATTGTCTTTACTACATTAGGATTTAATATTTCCCAAATATATCAGATAGGTTCGACTCAACCGGCAAAACGCCCTGGACGATGTAATTGTAAATTAAGTTATTCAGTCAATACACAAAGAGTAAGATACAAGTTAAGTAGCTATGTATATCCCGCCCCTTGTAAAGAACGTTTTACGGAGTGATGTGGATGCATCAATCTAAGTTACTTATTTGCGTGAACATACATGCTCATATGAAATTGAAGATTACCTGTGAAAATTGAGAGCATTGTGCGACGAATATGTAAAAACTTTTTTTACGGTTATTTGATTAATATTTTCGTTATAGAAACAAATTACCAGCCAATCGATTAGTTCGTGGAGAATGCGTTAATGTCAAATCTCACTAAGATCCAGATTAATTTAAATAACACAACTTTTAGATATTTCCGTATTTTTCGAATATTGAATATTTTATAGTAATGCATGTTAGCTCTAAGATGTACATGAATTCCTGTTTTGCCTTGTTTATTATCTAGTGGCACAAGTTTTTCAAGCAAGTAGATATTTGCCGTTTGGTTTGGTATACTATAAATCCGTCTTCAGTGACGTCAAAACATCCTTGATTTTACGTTTTTCGGCACCTATTTTTTAAGTAAGAACATATAAATCTTAATTATTTGCATGTGCAACAAATTTACATTAGCTTTCTAGATTTTTATATTACATTATTTAAAAAGGTTTATTAATTTCGTTATTGTTCCCTCTCGAGTTTTCTCTTGAATCTTCTATTTTGGTTTCTTAGGTTTCACCAGCTTGAACCTGCACTCACAGCATCTTTGACCAGTTAGTCTAGCTTCATTTCAAGCCAGAATTCCACCAAGGAACCAAATTCATTTTCATTAGTTTTGGCGTGATTCTTTCACAGGATATCTGAAGCAACAAGTCTCCAGGACTTATATTAGGGTGTTTTATCATGCTTGCAATCATTCCAAGATTTGTCTTGCATGTTCCAGTTTAATTATTCATTGCACAAATGAAAACTAAAAATAATAATTAGTAATTTAGTTTTGATTAATTAATTAATAATTGTGTAGTTTTATGTTTTGTCTTACTGTGTGTTTTAATGTTTCGTTCTTACTTGCATGGCTTATTCTGCTGCTTGTTTCATGTCAAGATGTATTTGAATGTTTTGACTCATTTAATGTGTGTTTGTTTCCTAGATTGTTGAGATAATTTTTGCCCAACTTGTTGCGCAGCTTGTTTCACAGTTCTTACGCTGCTTGTTACGCGGCTTGTTTTGTAGTGTATGCAACAAATAAGCCGCTTTATGTAAACTATACACACAAGAGTCCACACACGCTTCTTACACGGTAACAATACCCTTATACCACGAGGTTACCACGAATTTACCCTTAAATGTTGGAATTTGTCAGCAAGCAACAATCAAGTGATCAAGTGAAGTGATCTTTATAATATTTTTACCATCCTTCGTGGCTTTAAACTTCAATTTTTTTTTAAATATGGCCTTTTTGTGAATTAATTTTAGCCATCGCGTGGTTTCGAGGTCCACAAACCAAGCGTTCCATTTCAGATTATCAAACAATAACCAATTGCCTTTGGTTACCAATAGTTATTGGTAACCAATAACTATTTGCCTTTGGTTATCATGTATATTCCCAATGACCAGATTTGAGATAAGAACCCCAAATCCTCTGGACCATTGAAACTAATGTGGTTCTTGTCCATCCTTCTGTCTAGTCTTTGTTCTGGTTCTTAAGAGATCCTAGATTTGTTGTAGTCAATCAAATGTGATTGTTTCACTGGTCATATTCATGGAGTTTTGTATGTTGATTTGTAAAAACTTTATAGTTTATACGGTGTTTACTGTATTTCATTTAAATTTATGTATTTTTTTAGTTTATACTTTATACAACCTGGCGGGCTGCGATCCGCCCCTGCCTTAAGCTAGGCTTGAAAAATAATATATTTAAATATGAAATATTAAAAGATATATATTATCTATGATTATACCAGCATATTTTATATTATGTATTTTCAACATTAAGAATGAGTTCACAATAAAAATGGCAGTTGTAAATTTAATCCCAAAACAGCTATTTGTTAGTACAACAATAATATTAACATTGAAACTATACCACCGACTTGGTCAGTGATCCACGCAATAGCTACGTATTTCTGGAAGATAAATTATAACTGATGGGGAGAATAAATACAGTAAATAACATTCGCAGTTTATTTATATTATTATTGCAAAAAACATTTCCAAGAAGAATCTTTAGATTGGTCAGGGAATATTTTGATCACAGAGGTTACAGGGAATGTATCATACTTGGAGAGCAGCAGCGACGTAGCACAACAATGACCGCGGGAACTGTGGCGTAATATTAATAACAATAACAATATAACAATGTGGAAACAAGTCCAACTGGATTGCTAAGGGACTAGACACTCCACCGAAATCGTAAAAGCATTCGTACTATTGTATTGTATTCGCAAACATTAAATGTAAATTATCATGTGGATGGTTGCTTCAGATTAACGGACAAGTTAACATATTTTATAATACAATTTTAAGAAATTGAGTGGTTAGTCGTGATTGGACCGACGTCAATAAAAATATGATACTCCGGGAGTATTAAAAAATATGATAGGACTTCGTCCCGCAGGGTCCACAAAATGACATTTAATTACAACTGAGCATTGGAAATTGCATTCAGAAATTCCATCACCGGTTGTTTGTGTTCTAGCTATATACACCTTTTGTTGTCTGTATTTGTTATGTATTTTGGATTATTATTTTTTTGTAAATGGTGACAACGATGCAGTTTCAATCAATTTCTAATGTCGCATACAAGAATATTGAATGGCAGCAGATATGATTATGTTTATATGGAAATAGATTATCTGTAAATGGGATATAGCTAGTCACTATATAGCCTACACAAATTTACTGTTACAGAAACTTTAGGGTATCTATTTTTTTAAATCGGGTTTTCCCAACAATTAAAACGTGGTTTGAGCCTATACCTTTAACATTTCATACGGGGGTATTGACTTCGTAATATAATTGTACATCTAGGAAAATACTATCTAACATAAACCATTTTGTAGACCTAAAAATAATGTTGGTTTCAAATTTTAATTGTTGGTTACACGTTGTAGTTAAATAACTGAAACTTATCATATAACGGGAGGGAGGATTATATGGGATGATTTTGCATTTAAAGACATGTCCTCTATCTTTATAAATTTAGAGCCAGATGAATTATTTGTTTTAATTTATATTGAAATATAAATACGGTCCAAAGCTCACTCAGATTTAGTTAGGTAATGTTAAAAAAATTGTTGTTATGTTATGTATTTAATATTTGTCAAGAAATGTAGACACATACCCTTATCAACAGATATGCTTTTAAAAAGTCTACTGAGTATATGGAATATATCATAATGCTATTGAATTCATACGATGAAACGACAAAACAATGCATAAATTGTAATTAGCACATCGAAGGAAGATGAGGCCTCTACTTGAGTAGGTGATTGTTGCACGGTGACAGTTTATCGTGCGCCTCGCGTAACATTAATTCCAATGGAAGCTATATCCTGCCGGCGAACGACCAACCTGCATATGCACAGAACCATTGTTACATGCGGAGTTTATTACACTGGGGCAGCTGTTTCGTGAGACGTCCATCTGGTATGACATATGCCCAAGCACGTGACGAGGATGGGAACACACTTGATTCAATATCATATGAGTATATTAAACAATGCATTGTTTTTGATATTATTTTACAATTTGAGTACAAATATATATTATTTTCTTAATAATTATCTTGAAATTCTTAGTGTTAACTAACTACAATATACAAATGCACTATACCAATTTATAGTCTTTACCCGTATTGTGTTTTTATTTTGCTTTTAACTTTATCTTGGGTATAAATAACATTATATAGTATGTGGCTTTTATAATAATCTGCAATTTCAGCGCAGAAAAAATTCTGAAATGCGTTTTTATGGGGTGTATAATTGGAAGTCTGAGTGGAATTTATTAGTAGCGGGTAGTAGGTTCTTCTTGCAATATTGAAAATCAAAATTAAAGGGGTTGGGTTACAAGTAATATCCTCATATAAAAAAATAATAGAACTCCTTGGCAATCATACTTATAAATGTTCAATTTTGACCGCTGCCTGCAATACTGTGACATTGAAAAGTACCATTTCTTTACGTACTGACTTAATAAATTTAAATAAAAAACCACCGGGAAACCTTATTTCATTGAAAATCAAAAGCATTACTTGCATTTCAATTTTTCCTACATTGTATAGAATACTAGAATCTTATTGAAAAACTTCTAGAGTAATGCGTGTGAAATGGCACTGTAAATAATACCAGTTATTCACTGTAGACCTAAATATCCTTAAGTTTACTGTAAGTAGTCTGTTTAAAAATTTAAAAATTAGACATATCTCATGGTTACAATGCTTTATAAACTTAGTAGGTATATTTTTTTGAGGGAGTGGAGGAGATATGCATCTACGCATACAAGTGGCCAACCTGTAATGTGGGACTCCTACTAAAAATAAAGTACGATATATTAAATAATTAATGTTTACGGTCACCCTTTCAGTTGGGGCTACAGCTTAAACTCCAATCAATATATACATTTATTTATTTAGTTATTAATGCTGATCAACCTAAAAACATTTCAGACTTTATGAATTTGCAAGCGATTTTACTGATATGGGAGGTAATATACGAGAGCTGAGTAGCAATTTATATGCCGTCTCTCGTAGTCGCGTCGCGAGGATCTTTAAACAAAGTGAATTAAAGCAAGCAGTGAAATCGCTGTTTTCCGTCTACAGTCTTAAATTAAGATCAAATTTTCAAATACTTTGGTTTCCTGTAGCTTATGCAACTTGTGTTACTTTATCCATATAACACGATTATAATTTAACCTGTCGTTATCAAGGTGCTTTTCGTGATTGGCGTTTCTTTGTACACGTGTTAAATTATTGTTCTTAATTTTATTTTTATATTTAAAATCTAACATGTCCTTCTCTCATAAACAACTTATATTCAAAATCGTACTACTATTACAGTAACAACACTGGGGAGTTAATATGGGGAGATAAATATCCTCAAGTGTGTTCGTGGAAACACAACTTTGCCCATAAAATTAGGAGACCGACGTGCTTTTTATATTACAATGATTACACAAACTACTATCATTTCAGATACGTGTACATGATATATCGTTTTGAACAAGCACTAGTTGTGTTTTAGCGAATTTCCCCTATAGGGAAGAAGCTATTACCGTAGTCGGCATGGTAAGACCTAGGCCCGGGACCATGATAACTTTTCGTTTTGAGGTCCCCAGACCCCAAAAACACCATTCGTTCGAAACTGTATATATATATATATATATATATATATATATATATATATATATATATATGTGTCCGTGAGCAAGATAACTCTCGTAAAAATTATCCGATTTTGATGAAATTTGGTATAAACGTGTAAAGCAACATTTATGACTTTAAGTTCGAAAACCAGCCAGATCGCTTTATCCGAAGGGGTATTTTGGGGGGGTTTTGTACCCCAAAAATGGGTTTTTTGAATTTTTTACATATAATTTTTGAAATAGTCAAATTTTAGTTTTTACCATTGGATTCAGCTTAAAAAAACACACAATTTGGTATTTTGATCATTTCTCTACGTCAATTGGTTACCGAGATATTGAAAGTGCTAAACACAGTACGTTGTCTAATGTTATTCTTATGGAGGAAAAGAAAAATTTTACATCTCGCTTATTTATGAACGTATACTGACGAAACTTGGTATACGGCTTCATCTGGTTGTGGACCACTGATATTTGCTCAAAAAAAAACATTTTTTGCCAAAGGCTCCCGTAGCAGCAAACCTGCGTACTCAGCCCCATGTTATTCTTATGGAGAATAAATAACGTGTTATCTCCCTTAATTATGAAAATAAATTAATGAAATTTGGTATGTGGCTTTACCTAAATGAGTTGTATTGATATTTGTATAAAACCCCATTTTTTGTTTTCCTTCCTTCAGCAAACCTGCATACTCAGCCGCCATGTTATTCTTATGGAGAATAATTAAAATGTCATAAATCGTTTATTTATGAATGTATATTGATGAAAATTGGTATGTGGCTTTATGTGGTATTAAGATACGTATATATTCATTGGAAATTCGCTGAGTATGCAGGTTTGCTGCTACGGGGGTATTATAATTTACTTTTGCAATAGTCCAATAAAAATTGGAACGGAAGCCAAAGTAAATTTATACTGCTAAAGTATACTAAACAGACCAACACAAATTCATCGTTGGCTGTTAATTTAGGAACTGTAGCTGACGATTTTATGTCAAATAACTAGATTTTCAGGCAAACGGTTTGCTTTCTACATGTTTATAATAGTTATTTAAGTTGAAACATGGAAATAAATATAGGTATTTCTTTATAATCAATTATGTTTTGAAAGAAATTTGTAAACCTATAGGCCGTTTCGAATACAGCTTACAGAACTTTTGTTTGTTAAAAAAAATATTAAAATGTGGAATGGAAACACTCCATTAATTTCATTCTGTAAATAAAATACTGCAATTCAATGTTTTATATGATTCATTAAGTTGACAATACTAGAATTCGGATGTCAGTTTAACAGTTTTGTTCATAAGTATAGTTTGGACCCCAAACGCAAAAAACATTACAACTATCTAACTTCTTAACTGCGTGACTTTATCTCACATTTGATCTGTATCACTCGTTCATTCTCTCACAAAATAATTCGGTCAATGGCCGATTAAGGTATATATTCAGACAATTTGTAGTTTTTACTAATTAAACTCGTTTAAAAGAAGAAAGATACTTTTTTTAAATGTAATACTAGGTGTTCTCCACTGTGTGATCTCGAAAGTACAAAAGACGATCGTTTAAAAATTACAAAATTATGAAATTTAGCTCAATGGAACTTAATGGTTCTCTGATATGGTATTGTCAAAACGTAAAGGGCACTTATGATGATTACTGTAAGGTCCATGTAACTTAACAGTTTTCCATAATTTTTTTAAGGTAAAAGACACTTGTTACGTGATCGTTTATTTTCTTGATCACGTTATGAGGACTGTAAGGATATTGCAATCCCTCTAATTAAGTAATTCTGTCCTACTTTAAAGCTATGGTTATTATATGGCATTAAACCTTTTTCTAAATCCTTTCTGACATACCTTACCTAACCATAATTACGAAATTATCTCATTAATGTTATTGCTCATGACGATTTTATAACTTTGTATTTTGATGTACGAATGGCGTCTTTATTTTCGGCAAACTATTGCTTTCGACTTACTCAAACAGTCGCCCTAATGTAACCAAAGGTGCTCGTTGATCAAATAATACGTTGACAACTTGTCTTTAATAGTAATAGTTAGCCACCACGAGAAACCAGATCTTCAAAAATGTCTGAAAAAGTAATTTTGCAACTAAACAATCATTTTATTTTGTCAACAGCCAATCAATATCACAATTCATACGGAAACAATTTAATGAATTTTCACGCGATGATTAAATACCCCCGTCGCAGCAAACCTGCATACTCAGCGAATTTCCAATGAATATATAACATAACACATTAAAACACTTAACAGGATTCATAAGAAATGTATTCACAAACAAGCGATATTTAAAATATTAATTATTCTCCATAAGAATAACATTGGGGATGAGTACGCAGGTTTGCTGCAACAAGGCACACAAAATAATGGGTTTTTATGAAAATATCAATAGAACTCATCTTAGTGAATTCACATACCAGGTTTCATCCATATACATTCATAAATATGCGATATATAACATTTTAAGTATTTTCCATAAGAATAACATGGGGACCAAGTACCTAGGTTTGCTGCTACAGGAACCATAGGCGAAAAATTGTTTTTTGTGCAAACAACAATAAACCACAACCAGATCAAGCCATATACAAAATTTCGCCAGTTTATGTTCATAAATAAGCGAGATATACAATTTTTCATTTTCTCCATAAGAATAACATTAGACAACGTACTGTGTTTAGCACTTTCAATATCTCGGTAACCAATTGACGTAGAGCAATGATCAAAATACCAAATTAATTGTTTTTTTAAGCTGAATTCAATGGTATAAATTAAAATTTGATTTAAATTAAAATTACATGTGAAAACCCCAAAAAACACATTTTTGGGGTAAAAAACCCCCCAAAAACCCCCCTTCGGATGGTGCGATTCATCTGGTTTTCGAACTCGTTCAAATAAATGATACTTTACATATTTGTACCAAATTTTATTAAGATCGGACCTTTTTTACGAGAGTTATCGTGCTTACAGACACACACACATATATATATATATAGTATATTATTTTTAAAAGAAAATTACCAGAGTACCCTTCAAAATTCATTTTTAATTCACTAACACGTGTTTCGAGGTTTACCTCATGATCACAGTGCAGCTAATAACCTTAAACTGGTAATTTTCTTTTAAAAATAATAATTATAATAGTAGCCCTATGCAGTGAACTTAATAATATAATATATATATATATATATATACATATACAAAAATTTGAACGAATGGTGTTTTTGGCATCTGGGGACCTCAAAATGAAAAGTTATCATGGTCTTGGGCTTAAGTCTTACCATGAGACCTACGGTAATAGCTTCTTCCCTATAGGGGAAATTCGCTAAAATGCTCTACTAGGAATTCTTCTCTTGTCTGAACTGGTCCAAAGTATTCCAAATTTACTTCAGCCTTACATGGCGTAACCATAACCATAGATTAAGCATAGTATGCTTAATCTATGCCATAACATAATAATGCTGTTCAACCTTAGCAGAGAATTTTAAAGTTACAAATCAAAAGTACATGAATCAAAAATTAAAATTTGTACTGTATTAGAAATAAATTCTATTTTAACATTATTTAACATGATACGGGCATATTCATCGTACATTCTTCGCGCTTTAAAAACATATTACCATGCATAATTTCTACGTAACTTATGTAGAATATTTTAGTGAATTTCCTGTGGAAAGTGAACTATTAGGAAGACCCCCGCACGGTACACCGGGTCCACCATAGAAGTTCCTAACGTGACCCCCTGAAAACGTTTTGGATGTGTGAGTGTGTGTGTGTGAGTGTGTGTGTGTGTGTGTGTGTGTGTGTGTGTGTGTGTGTGTGTGTGTGTGTGTGTGTGTGTGTGTGTGTGTGTGTGTGTGTATGTGTGTGTGTTTGTTTGTGTGTGTGTTACCACTATAGCGGTCGCTTTTCTTATCCGATTTACTTCAAATTTGGTAGGGACGTTCCTTTCTATAATCAGTTGGACAAGTGTTGTTGGCCAAAACAATCGGAAAACTCTAAACCCCTTTTTTGGGGATTATCTTTCAAATTTAGAGTTTTTGGGCCCAAAAAGGGTCAGAAAAGCCCCGGATGTCAAATAAATGCATAACAAGATGGGAATTAGTGAGGTGAAAGTTGTAAGCCCTCTCTCGTCACTCTTGTATAAGTATTTAAGTAGGGGGAAATAGGGCATACAGAACCAGCAAAGGCGCGGTGAGGAGCAAGTGAGGAGCCCCCCCTCCCCCCCGTGACGTCAGCCCCCCCCCGTGACGTCAGCCCCCCCCGTGACGTCAGCCCCCCCCCCGGCCGGCAGCAGCACGCAGGTGAGGAGCCCCCCCCCGGCCGACAGCAGCACGCAGGTGAGGAGCCCCCCCCCCGGCCGCCAACGGCACTTTTCGTGATGACCTTGAACATGAGGAAAAAACTTTCGAAAATTAATAACTAGCCTATTTATCCACCGATTCCCACGGGACTTTTTCCAGAGTGTAGGCCTATCCCCAAGGAAGCGAATGACGTAAGAACCCCATAGATCCACCATTAAACAAGGCCGCTATTAATTTAAAACCGCGTTTTCCTTATGGGATCTCAGCTGTTTACCAACCGATTTTGACGAAACCTCACCACATGTCGGGCCGTGACCTAAGAAAACCATCGCTTAAAGAAAATTGAAAATCCACTGTTAAACGGGCCCGCTATTAATTTTTAAACGTGTTTTCCTTATAGGATCTCGGCTGTTTACCGACCGGTTTTGATGAAACTTCACCACATGTTGGGCAGCGGCTTAAGTAAACCATCGCTTAAAGAATATTGAAAATCCACCGTTAAACGGGCCCGCTATTAATTTTCAAACGCGTTTTCCTCATGGGATCTCGGCTGTTTGCCGACTGAATTTGATGTGACTTCGTTACACGTTGTATGCCGGCTTGACTAAGCCAAACTGCGAGCGGCTCCGTGGAGTCACGTGTTGAGGCGCGTGCTAGGGCCTACGTGACTGTCCCAGCCTGTTTACTCATCAGCGGTTCCGGGAACTGTTTACCGCTTACATTCCACTGCGAAGCTCCTCCGGAGGGCGATGGAAAGTTCCACGGCGTCATCAACCGGTCTATTTAAGCGCGCTACTTTCCCAAGCTACTTCAGTATCTAGTGGCAACTCGTCCTGTGAGGAGCTAGGTGTTTTCGCTGCGAGTATTTGTGTGACTGTGCGGAGCCTTGTCTTTGGATATCTTAAAATGTAAGTAACATGTAATTTACTTTTTCATCAACCAGTTTTTCGATGCCCTAAAACCTAATTAGTTAACATTAATATTTCATCTTTTACATATCCCAGTACACGGGGTCTTGTCGTTTCCTTTCAGATGGAGATGAGTGGAATTGTAATGACCTTGAAACAGTCGTGTTTTATAACGATTAAAATTAATAAGCCGAACCTAAAAAGCAAAATAGATTCACTACCACTCTTTTTTTATTTTAAAAAGTTTGAGCAAAATAAAAGTAGTTTTTTTGTTTTGTTTTTACTTTCCAATCGAAATTTTGAGGGCAACTGCGCCTTTGTGACGGATGGAGAGTACAGATACCCGATGTTGCAGATGGCTGTTCATCTGTGTGAGGTTTGTGGGCGCAGTTTCGGGGTTGCAAGAAACCTGGCCCGCCACGTAGCATCTGTCCACAACGATCGCCATTACGATTGTCACGTCTGCGGCAGACGCTTTGGGCGAAGCGACAACTTGCGACGCCACCTCGATGCAGTTCATCCTCCCACTCCTCACGACCAAGCGCCAGGTACAGTTTTAGTTTAAATAAGAAGCCGCCAGTAGATTTATTAAGTATGCTGTTTCTTGGTATCCTCACCCATGACGTCACGGCGCGCCCGTGGACTTTGATAACTAATGACTTGTTTTTATGAGAGAGTAAACGGCCCTGACTGGGTAAACTGACAATTAAGACGAGAAAACAGACTCGAGAGGTAAACAAGAGGTTGCCAGCCCTCTGCATGTTCCTCACCACCACCTCCTCACCCTTGTATTTAACAGGCTTGGGTAACTGGCGATCGAGATGAGGAAACAGACTCTAGGGGAAAACAAGAGGTTGATAACTAATGACTTGTTTTTATGAGAGAGTAAATGGCCCTGACTGGGTAAACTGACAATTAAGACGAGAAAACAGACTCGAGAGGTAAACAAGAGGTTTCCAGCCCTCTGTATAGTTCCTCACCGCCACCTCATAACCCTTGTATTTAACAGGCTTGAGTAACTGGCGATTGAGATGAGGAAACAGACTCTAGGGGAAAACAAGAGGTCGCCAGTCCACTGTATAGTTCCTCATCCTCGTGTTTATAGGGTAACTAATAGGACTTGTTTTCCTGTTCGCAGGCCGTCCGTGCCCGTTGTGCGCTGTCGCCCAGGCGAGTCCCGAGGATCTGCGCCACCATATGGAAGCGGTCCACGGTGCGAGCCCGTCGGCTTCGACCTCCTCCTCCTCCTCCACCGCAACACCACCCGTCAGAGACCCACGGCCCGAGTGCGACGTGTGCGGGCGGCGATTCACCCGCGAGGACCTGCTCCGGCGTCACGTGCAGCTGGTGCACGTCAACGAGGCCCGTTGCACCGAGTGCGGCACCCTTTTCCGCAGGGCCGCTTATCTCCAGCGGCACATGGAGAGCGTCCACCGCGGTATGAGGTTCGCGTGCGCCTACTGCGACCGAGGCTTCACCCGACGCTACAACCGGGACCAGCACGAGGCCCACAACTGCCCCGTCGTGAGGAACCTCGTTGTGGACGAGATGCCGCACCTGCCCACTCTGTCACCCGAGTCGCGTCCGGGACCCAGCCACGAGCCCCAGCCCCGCCCAGGACCCAGCTCCGAGCCTCGACCTGGACCCAGCCACGAGCCTCAGCCCGGACCCAGCACGGCACCTGACGGGATGGTGGGTGGGGGACTGCCCGCGTTCCGCCCCATCCAACGGGTGTTCCGCGGACGGCTCCTGACTTTCGGCCTGTCCCGGCCCATGGAGGACTTCTTAGCCGTGGAGGACGCGCTGGTGCTGCTGTTCGACAGCGTCCTGAACCTGTTGACTGACGTCAGGTCCCGACACCCAAACACCAAGGTCAACATGTTCCTGGAATGCGAATTTGCCAACGTTCACGGAGCCACCTGTCTGCGGGCCTTCAAGACAAAGAACGTGCCTCTCACCGCTGCGTCCAACTTGGAGGACTTCCTGTCAGCGTTCTTCCACAAACTGGAGGAAGAGAAGGAGCAGTGCCTGCTAGTGGGCAGCGGGTGGAGCTATCTCCGGATACGCGACCTGGAGATCCACGTCAACCTCTACACCCCGTTGGGAGAACGCGGAGCCCGGTTCGTCCAGCTTCCCAGGGCCATCTGCAACACGCACGCCGTTATCAACGTGCAAAACGTCGATGGCATGTGCTTCGCGTATGCCGTCCTGGCCAAGTTCGTCGTGCGACACCCGGAGAGGCCCGCATCGTACACACCGGACGTCATGGCACGCTACGATTGGGTCGGCCTACGCTTCCCCGTGGCCGTGAAGGACATTAAAGTCTTCGAGAGGAGGAACCCCATCAGCGTCAACGTGTACGGGATCGAGCGCGCCATGGTGGGGAGACGCCCCGACGGATCGCCAAAGTTCCAGGACCACGTGTTCCCGCTGAAGATCTGCAAGCGGGAGTTGGAGGATCACCGGGACCTGCTGTACGTGACCACCGGCGGGGACAGTCACTACGCCTACATCGCGAACGTCAGCAGGCTGGTGCGACCTCAGCTGACGTCCCACCACGGCGCTATCCACGTGTGTAAGCGATGCTTCGCTCACTTTGACAACCAGCCCAACAAGCTGCAACTGTCCGGTGCCGAGCGTCTGGAGGAGCACATGCGATACTGCACCGCCAAGGCCCCCCTCCGCTTGGACATGTCTCAGAAGCAGCAGATCCGCTTCACCCACCCCGAGTACACGAGCGCTTTTGCGTCTACGCCGACTTCGAGTGTGCTCTGCAGCCCGTCGCCGCCGACCCTGCGGAAGCGCCGCCCGGCACGAGGCCCCTGCAACTGCACGTCCCGTACGCCTTCGCCTACCAGATCGTGGACTCGCTCGGCCTGGAGGAGTTTGAGCCCCGCGTCTACTTCGGGGCTGACGCGTCCAAGGTCTTCATGGAGAGGCTCAAGATGGACGTGTTGATGCTGTGGGAGTTCCTGTTCAGCACGAGAGCTCTGCACCCTTCTCTGACCCGGCAGGAGATGGACAAGTACCTAGTGGCGACTCACTGCTACCTTTGCGGGAAGGAGTTCACGGACCAGGACGTTAAGGTGCGGGACCACAACCACGCCCCGCCTTACGAGTTCCGAGGAGCCGCCCACCGCTCGTGCAACCTCAGGTACCGGGAGCAGCGACACATCAACTGCTACTTCCACAACCTGTCCAACTACGACGCCCACTTCGTAGTGCGGGAGCTGGCCATCGACCCTGGTGATGTGGACGTGCTGGCGCACACTGAAGAGCGCTACATCGCCTTTACCAAGCGGTTTCACTTTGGCCAGCCCGGGGACAACCAACGTCAGAGCAGTTTCGCGGTGCGGTTCCTCGACACCTACAGGTTCTTGTCCATGAGCCTGGCCAGCTTGGCAGCGGGACTGCCCACTGACAAGATGCGCGAGACGAGGAAGCGCTTCCCCGACGACCGGCTGTTTGACCTGGTGCGCAGGAAGGGCGTGTTCCCCTACGACTTCGTGACGTCCTACGACACGCTGTACAGGACCAGGGAGCTGCCGCCTAAGGAGGCGTTCAGGAACTCCATGACCCTGGAGGACATCAAGGACGAGGAATACGAGCACGCCCTCAACGTGTGGCAAGCCTTTGAGTGTCACAACCTCAAGGACTACGCGGACAAGTACCTGCGATGTGACATCGCCCTGCTCACCGATGTCTTTGAGCAGTTCCGTGATACGTCACTAGCAGAGTACGGGCTGGATCCCGCCCACTACTACACCCTGCCGTCTTATGCTTGGGACGTCATGCTCAAGACCTGCGACGTGGAGCTGGACACGCTGCAGGACTTCGACATGTACCTGTTCGTGGAGCAGGGGATCCGGGGAGGGATCTCACAGGCCATCACCCGCTACGCCAAGGCCAACCACGACAGGTGCCCGGACTACCGCCCGGACGAGCCTAAGCGCTTCCTCCTGTATCTGGACGCCAACAACCTCTACGGCTGGGCCATGTCCCAGCGCCTGCCGACCGGAGACTTCCAGTGGCTCAGCCGTGAGGAAATACAGGCGTTGGACATTGCGGCGCTGGACGCGGAGGCCGATCGAGGCTACATCTTGGAGGTGGACCTCCACTACCCCGCGCGCCTACACGACCTGCACAAGGACCTTCCCTACTGCTGCGAGACGAAGCGTCCGCCAACAGGGAAGTTCCCCAAACTGTTGACGACCCTGGACGACAAGACACACTACATCTGTCACTACAGGGTCTTGCAGCAGGTGCTTCAAAACGGATTGGAGCTGGTCGCGGTGCATCGGGCGATCTCCTTTCGCCAGTCGCGGTGGTTGGAACCGTACATCCTGATGAACACGGAGCTGCGGAAGAAGGCCAAAACGAAGTTTGAACAGGACTTCTTCAAGCTCATGAACAACGCGGTCTTTGGTAAGACCATCGAGAATGTACGGAAGCGCCTCAACGTGAAGCTGGTGTGCACCCCGGAGAAGTTTTCCAAGTACGTCGCCAGATCCAACTTCCTGGACCGGACGTACTACACGGAGGACGTGGCCCTGGTGCATCTGTCCAAGGTCAACATTGTGTTTGACAAGCCAATCTACGTAGGCATGTCAGTCCTGGAGCTGAGCAAGTGGCTCATGTACGAGTTCCTGCGCAAGATGAAGGAGCGCTACGGTGACCGTCTCACCGTGGACTACATGGACACGGACAGCTTCGTCTTTGACATCGTGTCCCAGGACGTCTACGCCGAGATGAAGGAACACCTGGACGACTTCGACACCAGCGGCTATCCGAGGTCTCACCCCTGCTACAACCCCGTCAACGCCAAGGTCATCGGAAAGTTTAAGGACGAGTGCAACGGCCTGTCCTTATACGAGTACCTCGGCCTGCGGTCCAAGCTGTACTTCATGGACATCGAGGACGCAGCGACAGGCGGCAGTAAGGCTCTCAAGCGAGCCAAGGGGGTTGCGAAGGGCGTTGTCAAGAACGTCCTCACCCCCGACGACTACAGAGAGTGTCTGTTTGACGGGGTCCAGAAACATACCACCAACGTCCGGTTCCAGTCCCACTTCACCGGGTGTACACCGTGCAGGTGGACAAGCTGAGCCTCATTCCAGCTGACGACAAGCGGTGCGTCCTCCCCGACGGCATCCACACTCTGCCGTGGGGACACAAGGACGTCCCGCCGCTACCGCCAGCCAGGAGGAGAGGAGAACATCCGCAGCGGATGGAAGTGGACGGCGAGGAGGAGGAGGGACAGCGCCAGGACGAAGACGAGGAAGAAGAGGAATTCCCCGTTTAGTTGTATATATTAGTTATAAGAGAAAAAAATTGTAAATAGTATTTGTAAGAAAATATAATAGCTTTATGTACAGCATGAACCCGAGTTGTTTATTTCCTCCCTTTGCTCACTCAAAAGTCACAAGCCGTTAGGCTCGGAAAGGCGTTATGGGCCGTTTGGCCCGAGCCGTGCAGCTTAAAAAGCCCCCGACAACCGGGAGCAATTGGCGGCGCGTGTCGGGGACGGCCCTGAAGGAGTTGCCCAGGAAGGAGTTGCTAAGTGGTTTGCTGACGCTCAAGGTTGCACCCTCGAATTACTCAGCGGTTTGCTGATGTCCGAGGGGTCTCGTGACGCGCCCTCTTTGGCGGCCTTCACTGCCGCTTGGCGGGGGCTCAGCCAGTGACACGCGCCGCTGGTATATAAACCTGAGGTCCAGCCCCGCTGCCTCAGTTTTGCTAATTTTTTTAAATTTAGTAAGGAGAAAGGAGAAATGAAAAACACAAGCTTTAACATTATGAGGCATGTATTGTACAGTAATAAGGTTACATACACATACTACAAAAACCTTACAAACTAGTTTTAAGCGAATATGGAGTGGAAGAGCCTGCGGACGAGAGCGTCGTTGGCGGCGGGAGCGGCAGGGTCGAAGAGCTGGACGTAGTCGTTGAGTGACGTGCGGAGAACAGCCCGGCAGTACAGGTAAGTGAGGCAGTAGTAGCCGCAAACAGAAGTATCATAGCCCTGGAGCCGATACCTATTGTAGACGTAGTGGCGGTGATGAGGATTGCGCCTCAGGAACATTTGAAAGTCGGCCTGGTATGGCGGCCTTCCGTAGCTGTCCAGGTACTCGAGTCTGTCCTCTTCCGAGCAGTAAAACGCCACCCAGTGTTCGCCTCCCTCGGTGTGTGCTACCGTGTTGGACACGATGGCGGTGAGAGGCTTGACTGGCGCGTCCGGTAGTTGGTCAGAGGCGTAGACCGCGACGTTCCTCAGTCCGGGGATCCTCGCCAGGCATTCTCTGATCTGAACGGTATTCATCGTGGACGGAAGCAACACAGGCAGCTCGAGGCGGACGAGTCCGACCTGTCGTTAGACACGAGCCAGTCCCGCAATACTATGCAGTTATGAAGGGCGCAACGGTTGTGGGAGCTCTTATGGTGGCGACAGCGCAGGGTCCGGTAGGTGGGCGGACCGTTGAGCGACCCGCAGCCCAGATCCTCCATGTCCTGAGCGGTGGTGGCGGCGGGCTCGGTTATGAGGTGGCGTTGTACAAAGTCCCTCTTCTGCGATCCTTTGACGTAGACCAAGGGGCGGTGGATGAGGCAGGAGCGCAGTTTGTCCAGCAGGGCGACATACGCAATGTCCCCCTGGTCCCACTCCAAGCCGTGGCAGTGGCGAGTGATCCAGACGCTCTCGCGCTGTTTCTCGGGAGTCAGGAGGTCCTTACTGAAGGGCGGGCGGGCGATGTGATGTAGGAGCAGCGTGCCGGTAGTCACGTCCACCACACAAACCTCTTTCAGTAGAAAGTCATTATCACTGTCTTTAAAACACTGCATATCCATCACCACGCTTCCGTGATGACAGCGCGCTGGCGGTGGCTCGTTGTAGATCGGTGGCGGCACGTCCATCCCGTACGGCTGACTGAACTCGACTGAGCGCTGGCGGGAGTGCGCCTAGCGGGTTAACCTTGGGTGCGCGCGCCGCCATCACCTAACGGTCCGCGCGTGGTGACCTTGAGCGCGTGGCAACTCGTTTACCCGCCAAAGTCGACTGTGACGTTGCGATGACGGTCCACCTCCACGACGTTGTCCAACTCGGCGTACACTATGCAGTTGAACGCCTCCGCCAAGGCTTCGGAGAACCCAATCTCTATGCGCAGGTTACCGTTGCGCACCAGGTTCCAGTGGCTGGATTGAGAGGCTGCCATATCGGGCGTCAGATCAAACGCCATCAGGCAGTATCCGTAGGGGTACTCGTTGCGACTGACTTCATTACCACAGTCTGAGAAATTGATGCCGGTGCCAGTGTACAGCGTGTGGTAGGCGAGCACGCACAACTCATGACCGAACGTGTAATCCGGTTGAAGCGGCTTACATTGCACTTGCTCACCATCTATGTACAGCGCGAAGAAGTTCACGTGGCTGTGGGTGAAGTTGAACGGGTTCTTCTTGTAGTCCCCGTTGAACGCCTGATTGCTGACCAGGCCAACTATAACGCGTTTCGGCAGTTGACCCAGAAACACACTGTCCAGAGTCTTGCTGCTGATACCGGCAGGTAGCGTGAAGGATTTCACTTCCACGCGCGTAATGGGATATTTGGCTGTGCCCGACTCCAGCGTCCTGCTGTGAGCCAACAGCACGCTCGGGTTGATCTTACAGCGGCGCATAAACAGGATGACTTCGGCGATGTCCACTTTGTAGTCTGTCACGGTTTTGGACATGATGGAGAATGAGTTCTTTGACCTGATCAGACGAAAGCGCATTTCCACACCGTTTAACATGAACTTCTCCTGGTTGCACAGGTCGACGTGCAGATGTCCGACCATGTCCACGTACCGGCTTCCCTTGATAAACTCTCTCCTTTTCTTGAGCCCGGTATAATTATCCTCCTCAGTATTGTCCATGTACCCGGCATAGTCCTCAAAGAACAACTCCGCGGTGAGGTGCGATGTCTTGGCATCACCACCATAGGACAACAGGTTCTCCAGGTAGGCGCGATAGGCGCACGTGTTGTTCTGAGGAGACACCAGTTTGTTGTTCAGGTACAGGTCCACTTGACTGAACATCGAGTGCAGCCAGTTGTTAATCGGACCCATCTCTTTTATCACTTGATCACCCGTTACAGCGCCTCCATTAGCCGTTCTAATGGTAGCCTTCACATGCAGTAGCGTCTGTGACAGATCCGTGTACTCGTCCCCATGACCCGGAACTATGAACTCAACGGGTGAGTCGTCTGTCAGGGAGGAGATGGGCTTGTACTGCACCCATTTACCGCTCTCTATACTGGTCTGCGTGGGCGGTAGCGAGAACAGGTCCAACTCGGTCTTGACACACTCGCACGACTTCTGATGTAGAAACGCCATTATCCAAAAATGTCCTTCACGGTACTCTCGCTCTTCTTGCTTCTCCTCTTCTTAGCGACACGTTTTGCGGGCTTCCTTTTCCTCTTAGGCGCAGCGCTCTTCTTCCTCGCTCCGAGGAGTTTCGCTAGAGACTGAGGAGTAATCTGCTGTACACGCCTCCTCTTATAGGCGCCACCACCGCTCAGCACGCGATCCAGTTTTTCATCAGCCCTGCGTTTCAGCGACCCGGTAAACTGTCTGAGCCGGGTGTTGGCTGTGACTCGGGGGTCGGCTGTGCCCGCCGTCACGTCGCCCAAGAAGCCCACACCGGACCTCAGCGCCTCCTTGCCCAGCGCCGATGCGCCGGATCTGATCAACGGGACCACTGTACGCATCAGCCCGCCTAGGAAACTGCCGATGCCGTGTCCGCGTTGGAAAGCGGCTCCTCTGAATACCATGGACACTCCGTGCCCAGACTGCTGTTGGCGGTAGTACGCCAGATAGGGGTCGTTCGGGTTCATTGCTGCTACTCTCTGCGCAGGTGAAGCTTCATGCACGTAGTCCCGAAGTGGAATGGCAGGTGGCGTCCGACGCTGTCCCTTAAATCGATTTCCACACTATCGAAGGAGCTCTTCATCAGCGGCACGTAGTGAGGGTCAGTGAAGTGCACGGTGATACTCGCACCGTAGATTTGGTTTTTTGCGTCGATGTTCACAATCTTTAACAAGGGCGCTACAGTGTTACCTACTAGCTGGGGCTCCACCAGGTCACAATACACGTACATGTGCGAAGGGATCCCGGCCAGTAAGTTAGGTGGTCTTATAGCTTTTCTATGTTTGATCAAATCCACATTGTGCACGTCGTATCCCAACTGCAACGCTAGGGTGGGGCTAAATTCCAGTTGCACCACAGTCTGGTCTATCGAGATCAATTCCACCTTCCCAATCTCTTTGTCGTACTCAAACTGGCATTGGTACAAGTCCAATTTTGGAATGGCGTTGATGGCGTTGACCAGTTCATCGATGTCTTTATAGTTTCCAGCTTCCACCTTTACAGCGGTCAGTTCAGGCTTGCCTGTGTCATCCTTAGTGTAGAGATATACGCGAGCGTCCTCCCCCACTGTGACAAACGAGCATGGGTAATGGACCTCGACTAAAGCGACTTCCCATTCACCATCGCCACCCAATCGCACGACTGACGGTAGATGGGTGATGTAGTTAGCCACGGTGTTGTTTGGATAATAGTCCATTGAGCTGTTGCTGGGCAACGTCAGGTACAGCTGCCTGCGCTTTGTCGTCATAGCAGCTGTTGCACTTCAGATGCGGGTACCCACGAGTTGAAGTCCTCTCCGTAACCGACCCACTTGACCAAGTAGCGCTTACTGCGCCCTCGCCCTTTGGTGTCCAGTATTTTATCTATTTGATACAGGCGGTCCGGGGTGATCGTTACCTTTTGCATCTCGTGCTCGTAGAAGCGCCCTTCCAGCGACGTCCCGTTCAGGTCGCGCAGCACGTACAATGGTAGAGGATGCGACCCGTATACGTGGTCTATCAGAAACAGCTCCTTACTCCAGTTGGTCTCGTAACCTTTGGCGAACGTGCCCTTCTCCTTGGCTATGCGCACCGTGTCGCCCGGCTCAAACCTGGGCTTGTGTCGCCGGATCGCCTTTCCATACATGTGACGCCACACCTTGTACACCGTTTGACCATCGCCGCTGTCCGCGTCCACGGGTCGTAGGCCACCACCCAGGCTCCTGTGCGGACTGCGGTTGTAGGCGTCCACAAGCCTGTCCAACACGTCGATGTAGCGATACGTGTTTTTGTAGGTCAGGTAGCGCCACATGCGGGTCTTGAGCGTGCGGTTGACTCGCTCCACCACCGCCGCCTTCACGTCGGGGTTCTGCGTGGTGAAGTAGTTGACACCGTGACTCTTGAACACTCGCTTGGTCGCGGCCCCGGTGAACTCCGTCCCCTTGTCGGTCTGTAGGCAGCGAGGAGTCGCCTCAGCGAATATTCCCTCGAACGCAGCAGCCACCTCAGGCCCGCTTTTCCTCTTCAGTGGTACCGCGAACAACCGCTTACTGAATACGTCTATCACAGTCAGCAGGTAGTTGACTCCGTCGTAGTACCGGCTCAGGCCGCGCATGTCGTTCAGGTCCGCCTGCCACAGCTCCTGAGGCCCAAAAACGGCGTAGCGGTTGCGAGGAAACCGCTTGCGCGCAGGCTTGTGCAGCGTGTAGGTGTCCTGGGCGCGCAGCCAGTCGGCTACCCGACGTTTCGGTAGGCGCGCGGCTCTGGCCAGGGCGGCCACCCCACCGAGGGAACCGGGCTGGCTCGGGTCGTAGTACAACTTCTCCATTACGGTGTGAACGGCTCCCAGTTGTCCAATGACGATTCCCGGTCGGGTTCCTCGGTTATTATCCTTCTCCTGGCCGCTGGGGGTCGCGGTCTCAGGCGGTCCAGTATCGGTGTCCACCTCGGTGAGAGGGGTGTCGACGAGGCTGTCGTGTCTCCCCAGGGGCTCGATGCCGAGTCCAGTCCCACGCCTAAGTAACGCAACGCCGTGAGATTGCTCACGTATTCTTTGGGCACGTTCATGTCCTTCAAGGCTGCCATCACTTGATGCCAGCCGGTAGGCAATCGGTCCGCCCTTCGCGCTCTCACTGTCTTCACTGTCTTCGCTGTGCGCGATGTCCACTATATTGGAATCGGGGATCTTCACCTTGTTCACGTTCACCGCCCCACTGGCGTCCCAGGCGATAGGGCTGCCTTGCCGGGTCATGAATCGCAACAAGTTGCGCGCCACCGACCTGTAGATTTTTGAGAACGATTCCACAATGTCCTCCTCCGCCGAGGCGCTAGACTCGTGCTTCATCTGACTCGGACCTCCCGCCGCTTCCTCCTCCCTCTCCTCACCCTCGATGATTGACAGACCTATGGGTTGACGTTTAGCCGCGGAAAAGTGCAGGAACCGCTGTAACACCTGCTGATATTGTTTCCATTTCTCCGTATCGTCCAGCCGCTTGTCGCTCAATATGCGATGCATCTCAGCGTCCAGGCTGGCTGGCTTATTGGCGCTACCTGCTCCTCCTCTTGGTCCTGGTCCCGGCCCTGGTCCCGGTCCTTCTCGCAATCTCTCGATGAGCTCCTGCGGTACAACCACCATTTTCCTAGCGTACTCCATGTCCGATTAGCTTCTGCGCTAGAACGGGCAAAACAGCGTTCAACAGTAGAGGTAGGAGGATCCCTCCGCCCCGTTGAACAAGGTAGTGTCGCTTCTTGGCCCAGCCCTCGCCGCGTTTCACCAGCCGTCTGAGCACCTGTTTGTGTTTGCTCAATTTGCGTTTGAGGCAGGGAGAAAGCGGTACGTTTCCGCGTAGCACGTTATACGCGCACTCGCACAATGACTTGATGCGACTCTTGTCGCACGCTTTTAACAGGGCCTTGCGTTCTTTGGGCGTAGCGTGTATTAGGGCCCTCAGCAGCGCCGCGTCCTTCTTCACGCGGTGTGACATGATGACTGACGCTGGCGCGCGCTCGGCCTATTTATCACTTCTTCTTGGGCAGGTACACGTAGTTCACCGGATCGTCTGGGAAAATGGCCGAACGTACGCGCATCTCTTCAGGCGTGGACTGTTTCAAGTCTATGAGCAGGTAGGCGTGCGGATCACGCGTGGCGTCCGCGTAAGCCTCCTCCACGAATTTGGGGTTCTCCGGGTATACTTGACGGGCCAGGTGTTTGATCTGAGCGCGGTCCCTGGGATTCTTGAAGCACACTATGTAGTGGGCGTTCAGCGATATGTCGCGCTGGCCCCTGCCCTGGTGAAACAGGTTTTGCGTGATGAAGAACACGCTCATGTTGCGGTGGTGCGAGCCCTTGGTGAACAGGTCCGCCACGCCGGAACCGGCCTCACGCATCATGTCATCGACGATGACCAGGGCGGGCTCGCTACCGTCGTAGTCGTCCAGGTCTGGCAGGCCGGCTACGTAGCGCACGGCAGAGTCCGCACGGCTCTTGCCACCACCACCACCGCTGCCATATTGCCAGGTGATACGGGCGAACCGCGTATCGCACATGCGGTCGGCGTGCTCTATGAAGCGAGCCACGAAGTGCGACTTGCCGCTGCCAGAGGGCCCGGCCACGATGGTGGTGAACGGGTGTTTCCACCTCAAGTCCATGGCGTCTACTGACTGCCGTGCACCGCCACCTCGGCTCTTGTAACTAAAGGTTCTTTTTCTTGCTTCTTTTTATTTATTTTTATTTTTTTATATTGAAGGAAATAAGGGAATAGGAAATACCGTTTATTTAAACAAATTCCAGGAAAGGAAGTTTGCTGCCAGGAGGGCCGCTCCTCTTTACAAGGCTCGTCCTCGGCCCCACGCCAACGTTGTACTGGGAGATGGCGTTGTCGTCCAGGACCGTGAGGTACCGCCGGGGCATGTAAATCCGGATCGGGTCATCGCCAACAAGACCCTCCAAGGTGGCCATAACCGCCTCGCCGTACGGTGTGTCCACCCGCTGGAATGAGCGAATCGGGTACACCGCGTTGTCCCGCAGATCTGCGATGCGAGTGTAACCCGCGGCCTTGCAGCTGTTGAGGGCTGTCCTGAGGTCCATCTTCTGATCCGTGTTGAGCATGGCGCAGCGGCTGGATGCAGAATGACTGGCTCTCGCCACCGAGTCGCCTTTTATTGGCGGTGTCTACGTGCCGACTCGCGCGTATCAACAACATGATGACATAGTTACTCGCTCAATTCCAGGAAGGGTGATGTAATGGAAAGCTTTACTGCGTAAACAAGTGGATTGTTCTAGAAGCGTCTCGGTTATCAACTGCTTAGTGGAAGTTTCCACGCTCAATTCCAGCAAGGCTGACGTAATGGAAAGCTTTACTGCGTAAACAAGTGGATTGTTCTAGAAGCATCTCGGTTATTAACTGCTTAGTGGAATTTTCCACGCTCTCTCGTTTACTGGGTAGTGCGCTTGGAGTGTGCTCTCCTCTTGGTTTTCCCTGAGATGATGCAATCGGTCTTTCGCCAGGTGGGTAGAGGAGTAGCGGTCCTAGTGATCCCGTCGTATCTTGTCTCTCCCGTCTCGCTATTTGCCAACCATAGGTTTTGTAATCTGGATAGCAGGTCCTCTAGACATATGCAGATTTCATCGTTTCGCTCCTCGTCGAAGTACAAGCCGCAACTGAACGTGGGGCGACCTCCTTTGAACACATTCATCTTCAACAGTACATTACCGCTGTTGGTAGGGTTCTTCACAGTGTACTGATATCCGCCAGCGGACCAGCACAGTGTCGGGGAATCGATAGGCACTTCCTTCCTCTTTACAGTCCACCCATCGAGCTTTTTCTTCTTTGACGCACATCCCTGCTGAACTGGTGGTGCGTTGGCGTTCTCATCGTTCATTGCGTTCAGCTCCTCTAGGAAGGAGCGGATCGTTTGGTCCACTTCAGCTGCACTGACTCCGTTTCCGTTCATGGTGACGTCTCGAACAACACTGAGGTCGCGCGCGCGGCTCTGCCTCGGTTTTATACCCAGGCTGCACGCTTCAGCGAACCTTCAAGAAGCTTCCAGAAACGTGAGAGGTGGTCTTTCGCTAACGGGGAGCACTCCAGTCAGGAGGCCTCATGCAACACACTTGTCGGAACCTTCTAGAACGGAGGAGTGTGGGAGTGATGAGGGGTCTGGAAGGCCGCTGATGAGTAAACAGGCTGGGACAGTCACGTAGGCCCTAGCACGCGCCTCGACACGTGACTCCACGGAGCCGCTCGCAGTTTGGTTTAGTCAAGCCGGCATACAACGTGTAACGAAGTCACATCAAATTCGGTCGGCAAGCAGCCGAGATCCCATGAGGAAAACGCGTTTGAAAATTAATAGCGGGCCCGTTTAACGGTGGATTTTCAATATTCTTTAAGCGATGGTTTACTTAGGCCGCTGCCCAACATGTGGTGAAGTTTCATCAAAACCGGTCGGTAAACAGCCGAGATCCTATAAGGAAAACACGTTTAAAAATTAATAGCGGGCCCGTTTAACAGTGGATTTTCAATTTTCTTTAAGCGATGGTTTTCTTAGGTCATGGCCCGACATGTGGTGAGGTTTCGTCAAAATCGGTTGGTAAACAGCTGAGATCCCATAAGGAAAACGCGGTTTTAAATTAATAGCGGCCTTGTTTAATGATGGATCTATTGGGTTCTTACGTCATTCGCTTCCTTGGGGATAGGCCTACACTCTGGAAAAAGTCCCGTGGGAATCGGTGGATAAATAGGCTAGTTATTAATTTTCGAAAGTTTTTTCCTCATGTTCAAGGTCATCACGAAAAGTGCCGTTGGCGGCCGGGGGGGGCTCCTCACCTGCGTGCTGCTGCCGGCCGGGGGGGGGCTGACGTCACGGGGGGGGGGCTGACGTCAAGGGGGGGGCTGACGTCACGGGGGGGGGCTCCTCACTTGCTCCTCACCGCGCCTTTGCTGGTACTGTATGCCCTATTTCCCCCTACTTATTTACCATGTTATTAAATAAAATGTGTATCGACTAAACATAGTACGTTGTCTTATGAGAGTTTTACATTAGAAAAGCCTGGTATTCATTTGTTGGTCTACTTTTATCATTCCCAGCAACCTCATGCCTACTTTCAAGCCTGACTGGACCTTCTTCTAACCATATAATGTGCAAAGTTGTATTCCCAGCATTGCAGATAAATGAAACCAGGAGCATAAGAACAGCCAAAAAAATCAATCTTTTCAGATTTCAATAAAAATTAGAATAAATGTATGTTTTTACACTGATTTTGAGTTTTAAAAGTTGTTTATGTGCAAATTCACTTCCCTAACGTCAGTTTTCTGTGTGCCAACTCGTTTAAGAACTCCGGTGATTCACGTGAAGTGTTTCTTTTGAAGAGGAGAATTGTGAGAGTTATAACTTGATCAACATTGTGTGTGTGTGTGTGTGTGTGTGTGTGTGTGTGTGTGTGTGTGTGTGTGTGTGTGTGTGTGTGTGTGTGTGTGTGTTTGTGTGTGTGTGTGTGTGTGTCCGCAAGCACGATAACTCTCGTAAAAAATGTCCGATCTTAATAAAATTTGGTATAAATGTTTAAAGTGCCATTTATTTGAACGTGTACAAAAACCAGACGAATCGCACCATCCAAAGGGAGGTTTTGGGGGGGTTTTGTACCTTAAAATCTTGTTTGGGGGTTTTCACTTGCAAATTTTTATTTATATCAAATGCACAGCATTGAATTCGGCTTAAAAAATTTGCTATTTTGATCATTGTTCTATGTTAATTGGTTACTGAGATATTGAAAGTGCTAAACACAGTACGTTGTCTAGTGCTATTCTTATGGACAAAAAGACAAATTTTGTATCTCGCGTATTTATGAACATAATATATTTATGACGAAACTTGGTGTATGGTTTCATCTGGTTGTGGTTTGTTATTGTTTGCACACAAAAAAACAATTTTTCGCCTATGGTTTCCGTAGCAGCAAACCTAGGTACTCGGTCCCCATGTTATTCTTATGGAGAATGATTAAAATGTTATATATCGCTTCCAAAAATCCATAAATGTATATGGATGAAACTTTGTATGTGACTTCACTAAGATGAGTTCTATTGATATTTGCATAAAGACCCATTATTTTGTGTTCCTTGTTGCAGCAAACCTGCGTACTCATCCACAATATTATTCTTAAGGAGAATAATTAATATTTTAAATACCGGTAACGGTTATTTGTGAATATATTTCTTATGAATCCTGGTAAGTGGCTTAATGTGTTATTAAGACATATATATTTAATAGAAATTCGCTGAGTACGAAGGTTTGCTGCGACGGGGGTACTTTGTAGTATTGAGCAGTTAATTGCTGCATGTTCAGTATATAAGTCCCTTTTAAAAATTTGTTTAAGGGCCGGAGGGTCACGCTTTAAGTGACAGCTAGATGAATAAAACAGGAAACCTTAGGACATTTTTAGCAAAATTAAATTTCAAGAACGTATCTTCCTTCTTCTTGTAAAATCATTAACAATGCTAATAACCTTGTATTCTCGTGCAAAATATTTTACGATAAAAATGTATATTATTTAAAAAATCAAGACCAAACGACGATACGTTTGTCGATGGAAGCAGTTTATTTTCTTAACCCTAATAAACAGAATAAAAAAAGCCTTTTTATGTAGACAGTCATATCCTAGAGTAAAACTCAGACTATTTTAAATTTGAAGACACAGAAATTTAGGATATTACCCAGATACAATGCTAATATGCGTTACACGAGTGATAAACCATAAGTTTTATGGGGGTTTCAAAGTTTCCAAAAATCTTCTTTTTTTTTAATTTTATACCCTAAAAATTGGTAACCATTTTATATAGCTTAAAAAAATGTAGTATTTTGAATTATTAACCTAGATTAAGTAGTTACGGAGAAAATCCAAAATAACTTGTTCATAACATCTCCCATAAGAAAAAGGTTCTTCTATGAGAAAAAGGTTATCAGCTTTTCCTCAGTTAATTTTACTGTAAACTTCACATTTACCAATCAATTAGACTCTACAAAACAATCATTTTGGTGTTAAATTGTGATTCTACGTCCAACCGTTACAGAGAAATTCAAAGTGCTAAACACAGTACATTGTCCAATTTTATCCTCATGGAGAATAAATACAATTGTATATCTTGATTATTTACGAATGTATATTGATGAAACTTAGTATGTGGCTATATGTACCTAGTTGTGGTATATTGATAGTTGCACACAAAAATATGTTTTTGTTGATATACATAGCAGCGAACCTGCAAGCTCAACCCTATGTTATTCTTATGGAGAATAATTAAAGCTTTGTATCTCCCTTAGTTATGAACCTAAATGAATAAAATTTGGTATGTAACTTCACTTGGTTATGTTATATTGATAATTTCATTAAAAACACATTTCTTATCTTCTTTGAAGCAACAAACCTACGCACTCAGCTCTAACGTTATTATTATAGAGAATAAATAAAAAGCTATAATCACGTTATATTAAACTTGGTAAGAGCATGCATGGCTTTATGCGGTAGTGACAAACACATAAATGCATTGGGGATTCGCTGTGGGTGCAGGTTTGCTACGTTGGGGGGATCACTTGTGCAACTCACTGTAGTTAAAGTGTTCATACAATATTAAACTCCCCTATTAAAAGTACACTGAAATATGTAAGCAGGGCTGTTGTTGTTATTGCTGGATTAGGAAACCCCAGCATAGCTGCAAGGCACGTCTTCCAGAAGCGGGAATCTTGCGCAGGTTACTGGAAGGAAAGGATATAGCAGGAAAGGAAAGGGGATGGGACAGGCAGCCAAATATACCTTTCATAGGGCCAACTTTCGTGCTCCTATGACAGCTGTGATCAGGCTCAACAGGCGGACCCGCTCTACTCTCCAACTGGCCAACTCAACTGACAGAGTATCCATGTACAACAGTCAGGGACCACATTCTCAGGTTGGAAACCAAACCCTGAGATTCTGTCCCTAGCCGCTGCAAATGGAGGGACCATTGGTGAAAGGGAAGCTTGTCATAATGGACAGCCATAAGACTTATCATATGTAATGACAAGTTCAAATGCTGAACCCAATTATGACACTTCTCTAAGTTACATAAAACCTTTTTTTAGTAATTTTAACTTATCTTGAGTTGAGTCTATTGTCAAACATTCGGTAATGTATCTGAGTTTCATTATAAGGTATATGGACAATCGAATTAATAATTGTTATTGGATCAGTTATTAATTCGTTCTACGTTATTGGGAACGAATTAATAACGAATTATAGGTTCCATTCTTTGACATCTATAATAATGGAATATGGTGCCAAAGAACCAACATAACTGTATTTTTTCACAGAGGTATATTACTTATTAAATGTAAAGTTATGCATGTTGTTATATAATTCTACAAAGTATATATTTTTCTGATCCCTATCACAAACCTATAAGATAATAGAAATGTTTAATATCATATATGTTTTATTCGTTGTTTCTTTATTTATCTAACTAGTTTATATATACCTGTTCTATTCTTTAAACAAATAATGATAAAATAATACGCGGACCAAAAACGATGGAACACAGTATTACTATGGCAAAAGTTTCTGTAATATTAATAACAATAACTATTTAATAATGCTGAAACAAGGCTTACCGGATTGCTGAGGGACTCAATACCCATTGGAATGATTATTAAGCCGCAGACTTAGTGGGGAAGGTAATATTCTGATAAAAAAACATGAGAGGTGGAGAGAGCTTTCTCTCCTATCTATCTAATATAAATTACTGTAAGTTTACTAATACTTTGGTTTCTATACATATAAAGAATCGTATGTTCTATATGACAATTCATTGCATTAAGTAAGGGTGTAGTATAATAGGATAGTAATAAGTTATTGTAAGACACGAATACAAATAAGAAACAACAACAAAACAGGACATTCTATCAATGAAAAATATAGTTAGTTAAAAAGATTTTGTTTTTGATAGAATACTCCTTTCACGAACCAGCCAAATGATAAACAAGGCCACATAGGTAACATGTATTTATTTTAGCTACAATTAGACTAATTGCGTTATATTTTAAGCACCAGGGGCCGAGATTTGCTCGGGGAAGGTCAGTCAGTTTGTTTATATAACTTTTTGTCACCACATCCTATGACTGTCACGCAGATTTACTTAGTTCATTTGCCCCTTTTCTGTATGTTCAAGCCACTCCAGTTGTTGTTATAGCTCAACGTCCCTTTGATTCATTAGATGTTACATGACCACACTTTATGTAATCTTCATTCAATGGTTTTAGTTACTGCTCTCGGTAAAACAGATTTTAATACTTGACAGTTCACTGGTTGATTATAAACAGCTGTTATGATTATTTCATTTTGATTTGAAAGTCCATAAGTTATTTTTTAACTTTTCAAGTTCGTTTTTTACATAATGATATTTATCCTGGAGATGAGACCTGTCTAGAACTTGTTTTTAAAACATAAACTAGTTAATTACAACTTTTGAAGGAAATCGTAGAGGTGTTTTTAAGAACAGAGTTGCAAGCAAGCAACCCTTACCCATATATAAGTACTATGATTTAAACTGGATTTTGTTATAATTTCTAAATAGATCAAACTTTTGCTTCATACTATTCACTTAATAGTACTGAAATCTCAATAAAACTACTTTTGAATAGAAGTAGAAATATTTTTACGACTCCCAAGACGCAGCCAAACTTTTCCATTTATTTACCGATTTTAGCGATATACGGAGGATCTGCGACCTGAGTAGCAATTTATATGCCGCCTCTGGTAGGCGTGCGGTTATACCAGCGATGTGGATTCAAACAAGCTGTAAAATGATTGTTCCATGTGCTCAGTTGGGATATTTATTATTTGTAAATCTCTATACAGAATAAACTTAGTCTGAAGTATCATGTTTCTATTTTTAATTCATATAAAACTCTTCAGCGTTGTAGTTTATATAGGAGGTGAAAATTACTAATTAATAATTTTTTAAGTTTAGAATAAATGAAATATTGATCACGATTCAAACAGATGCAACGGCGATATTGAAATTAGAGTACCGGAAAGACACCAGACGGACAATAACAGGAAATGTTTATTTCCTGTTATGGAACGAGAAGTCGCGGATGGAACAAAACATGCCAAGCAAGCAGTAGACCTCACTCCGAACGAGGGATCAGCAACCTTGCGAAAATCCACATTAAATTCTGAGAAACCAACAAAGCGTAGAGGGCGGAGCGTCAAACTATTTTAATTGGCCAGAAGGTAAAATTTAGGGTAATGGAAGTTATTTTGGAAGGGGAAGTGAGAGAGGTAGAAATCTTTGGGGACGGAAAAGAAGTCAGTCTTCTGAGGGTCATCAAGAGGCTAGCGAAAAAGGAGAGTAGGATTCGACTTCTGAACGGACCTGGATTGTGGAGGGTCAACTTATCCTTGGTTGAATTAGATTGCCACCAAGGATTCAGACGTCCAATCTCAACACTCTCCAGCAGAAGCTTCTTCAACGACGTGACGCCGAGGACCACCGGAGAACGTGCGACAACGACATCGGCGGAGGGAGCCCAGGACGAGACCCGAGGACTGCACCGAGGACCAACCCAGGACGAGACCCGAGTACCAGCCCAAGTACCAACCCGAGGACCAACCCGAGGACTTCTCAAGGGAAGACGCGGCGCGGCACCTGGCCACTGGTGACGCTCCATGGAACGCAATCCACTACGGGAGCTGTTTCCTGGGTATGTCTGACTTCATTTCTCGGTGCACAAAATTGAAAAGTTACTGAGCAAAGAGCTCAAATGAAATTAAATTGAGGTTTAATATAAATTGGTCCAGACAGCTAATTTAAATAATTATATCAAGTCTAAATAAACTCGATCCTTAAATAAAGTAAAACGATTAAATTGTAGTAATAAACTGATTTATATGAAACCCTGGATGATAAAATAGGGTGAAGTAAATTTATGCTTGTTAGATAAAGATTTGTGTATAGTAGAATTTACGTATGAACCTTTGATGATGAATGTAGGGAGTAATCTTGATTTTTAGATAATAACATTAGTTCTCAAATGAAGGAGAGTCGAGGTAGTAGCAGTTTCTTTTAAGTAGTAGATTTGTGAGCGCTATAATTTAAGTGAAGAGGTTGATGTGATTATTCTTGTACTTAGTTGATTTGTATTATAACGAGGGTTTTGTTGTTAATAAGTGTTTTATTTCTAAATGCCGTTTTATTTATAAATGCTGGACTTTGCTTATAGTGAACATATCAAGGACAGTAATTAACGAATAATTGATAATTCACCTCTTGTCAATTATTTTAAAAAGGTTTGATATTCTAGCTAATCATGACCACCTGGTTATTTATATGAAGTTTTATATATAATAAAATTATGCTTGTCACTCTCCATCTGTGTTAATTCAATTTAACATCCTGTGAGTTACCATTTCACTGTCAAGCGAGTCAATTTTGTTTATGTTTGATTAAAGTGTTTAACCATTGTTTCCGTTTTCAAAGACTAACAACCCCGTGAAGTACAAGTGTTTACAAGTTATGCATACGGGCTTATTCCCCGATTGAATGGATGCGAAAAAATATTGCGTTCGAGTTATTGAATTCCCTCTGGCAAGGATTACTCCATAAAAATTATAGAATAATAATTATAGTTAGATAGGATATCTATTTTGTCTGTCAGAATATTAGGTTTCTGGTTACCATCACAAAACTTTGCACAATCAAATATCATGCATTTTGAAACTAAATTGAGCCCAGACCCCAACGATTGGACCTCTGGTTTCCAAAATGGTGGCCGAAATTGGCTGCTTGTAAAAGAAAAAGTGGACACATTCTATTACCACCCACAATTCTTGAAATTTATCCAAGTAACTTAACTTTCAATTAGATTTGTTTAGTACTGAGATATATTGCTCAGGAAGTAGTTATAATGTAAGAAAACAAAATAAAAAAGTTAAAAGTTTTTAAAAATCTGTATAATTCAGCAAAAAAGTATAAAAAACAAATTTAAAAAAATAATGTTTTACGTACTCATATCGTGTGATACTTCATTCTTAATAAGAATATGTAGGTATAAGAACATGATCCGATCCATATTAGAGGAAAAATTATAAAAAAGTTAAAATAAAAAACAGGATAAATAAAAAAAAACTCATTTTAATGTGGCAGCAACTCTCTAAGTTTGGGTGCCAACGCAGAGAGAGCGCGTCGTTAATATAAGATAATGCTGACATGATAAAACGAAAATAGCTTTAAAAGGCTTTAATGTATTATTATATCCCCAGCAGCACACATCGTTGGGCCAACGATGGGGAATGGACGGCATGGGAAGAAGTGGTCTGGGAATGGTCGGTTGGCATTACCGTGGTTGGGCCAACGAACCTATCGTTGGGTAGTCGTTGGAAAATCCAACCATAAACAGACGTTGGGCCAACCAAAGCTATTGTTAGCAAATCTAACCATATTATATTATTATTAATTATATTTTAATATATATATTATTGGTTTTCCGAACAATTAAAATTGGAGAAATTATGTTTTTAGCGAATTTCCCCTATTTGGAAGAAGCTATTACCGTAGGTGGCATGGTAAGACTTAAACCCAAGACCATGATAACTTTTTGTTTTGAGGTCCCCATATGCCAAAAACACTATTCGTTCAAATTTATATATATGTCCGTTACCGCGATAACTTTTGAAAGAAGCGCCCGATTTTGATGAAATTTGGCACAAATGTGGAGAGTAACATCATTTATGACTAAGTTCGAAAACCAGATCGATCGGCCTATGGGAAGGGGTTTTATGGGGGTTTAAGATTTTCCAAAATCAGTGTTTTGAACTTTTTACCCTAAAATTTTAAATCATTAGACTTTGGTTATAGCCATTTTATAGAGCTTAAAAACAAACACTTTAGTATTTTGAATCATTAAGCTAGGTTTAGTGGTTGTGGGGAAAAATCAAAAAATGTGCCAATAAAATTTTTCATGTTAATCTTATGGGAATACGGTTTTTATATTTTTCTCAGATAATTTTACTAAATACTCCATATGTCTTTCTACCAATCAGTTTAGCTCTACAAAACAATCATTTTGGCGTTTTAATTGTTGTTTTACGTCCAACCGTTGCAGTGATGTTCAAAGTGCTAAACACATTACGTTGTCCAATGTTATCCTTATGGAGAATAAATAAAATGTTATATTTCGATTATTTATGTATGTATATAGATGAAACTTGATATGTGGCTTCAATTAGCTGTGGTATATTAATATTAGCACAAAATAAATATGTTTTGTTTATTTTTACAGCAAACCTGCATACTCTGCCCCCATGTTATTTATATGGGGAATAAGCAAAGTTTTATATCTACCTTAGTTATGAACCTAAATTAATAAAACTTTGTATGTAGCTTCACCTGGTTCAGTTACATTGATAATTGCAAAAAATACATTTCATATCTTCCTTGTTGCAGCAAACCTGCGTACTCAATTATAATGTTATTCTTATAGAGAATAAATCAAATGCTATATATCACTTATTAATGAATACATTTTTGTTAAACTTGGTAAGTGGCTCTAGGTAGTATTGTTACCTATATATACACATTGTAAATTCGCTGAGTACGCAGGATTACTACGACGGGGGATTTAAAATTAAAATAAGCATTTAAATAAAAAAATATAAACTGTTGGAATTTTGTTGTGTACAGGTTGGCATTGTTGGATAATATTTGGTTAGTCCATCAATGGGCCAACCTCGCGCCAACCGTTGGCCGACCATTTTCCAACGTTGGCCCAATGATTTGTGCTGATGGGGAAATATATTAACATTATATTTTTATTATTATAATTATATTAGATATATATGAATTTGCTCGTAGTTTTTCATATCTCATAGATACCTAAGTCAAATTAATTTGTTCCTACTTTTATTACAGTGATTTGCTTAAGTACATTCACTTCGAAGAATAAAACGAAAGTTATCCAATCTTAGAAGAATAAAACAAAAGTTAGTACAATTCAAGTCGTGCGTAGGTACAGCCTACTGGTAATTTTTATTTCTCAATCCATCCTGCAATCCTCATGAGTTAGAATGGCCGAAGGGGCTAAGGCGAGTGTATAGTACCCAAGTTTTATCAATATACATTAATAAAAGAATCGAGATATCAAACTTGATTTATTCCCCATTATAATAACATTGCACAACGTACTTTAAATATCTCTGCAACGGTTGGACGTAGAACAACAATTAAAACCCGAAAATGATTGTTTTGTAGAGCTAAACTTATTAGTAAAAATAAATGTGAAGTTTTTAGTAAAATTATCTGAGATAAATCTAAAAACCTTTTTCCCATAAGATTAACATGGACAATTTTATGGAGACGTTTTTCACTCTTTCTCGACAACCACTTAACCTAGGTTAATAATTAAAAATACTACATAATTTGTTGTTTTTTTAAGGTTTACAAAGTGGCTATAGCCAACATTAAGTGTTTTTATAGTTTTAGGGTAAAAAAATTGAAAAAATGTTAAAAAAACATCTTAAATACACCCCCTAATCATGTTATACACCCCCTTTTCTTAATGTTATAAAACCCCCTTCCCACAGTCCGATCGATCTGAATTTCGAACTTAAAGTCATAAATTTTACTCTCTACGTGTGTGACAAATGTCACCAAAATCTATATTTTCCCCAAGATTTATCGAGGTAACGGACACGTACATTCATATAAATACGTATATATAAATTTGAGCGAATGGTGTTTTTGGCATCTGGGGACCTCAAAAGAAAAATTTATGATGGTCTCGGGCTTAAGTCTTACCATGCCACTTACGGTAATAGCTTCTTCCCTATAAGGGAAATTCGCTAACAAATATTTATAGTTTTTTAGATATCTAACATTTAAAACTTTCAACTGCCGCCATTTTGAAAAACAATATTGTACGAAAATAAAATTTTGAAGATATTTTAAGGTTGTCTACATAAAAATGCATACCAAGTTGCATGTTTTTATCTTAACCAGTTTTAGAGATATTAAGGTTTTTATAAAAACACACACACGCGGACAGACAGAAAACAGAACAAGATACGCACGGGTCTGGGCAAAATTTTGAACCTCAAACTACCCTGACAAAGCTTGGCAAGTTTCATACTGTTAACCAGAAACCTAATAATTTGATACTTATACCTTATATTATGGAAAAGGTAGAATGGGACGGGGCAGGCAGTTCAGCCTTTAACTGTCCTCCAATGCTCTTTTTGGTGGTACCACTGAGAATCAGTTCTCAGCAGGTGGGCAGAAGGCATTTTCCTCCATTATATTAAGGACCTTAAATATATTAAGGAATCAAGGCGAAAATGAAGTGTTTCAATACGGAGAACTAGAAGAACAACTTTTAATATGTTTAACCAAGATTCAACCTCCAAACTGACATATAAAAGACCGAGAGCTGTCCTGTGGAGACTACGTCAGTTTAATTACCATTTTGCTCGCTTACTACCCGTTCTGAGATAGCAACACTGCAGGGATAGTCAGCGTGAATGTCGACGCTGCGGCGCGGCGGGAGCTGTTAGAATTTTGTTAATAGCGTTAAGGATTAAGGATAATGTATTTTTTATTATTTAAAATTTACCTCCCCCCTCGCATTCTGAAGTCTAGTAACAACAAGAATTTAAAGAAAAAAAGAACGGAAAATCTAAATCATAATATTGCAGAAAGAATTTAATAGCTCGTAATTAAATGTAACATCAAGCATGATGTAAATCTTACACTAAATTATTAAATCTTCGCAACAGTACGAATTTATACATTTCAGAATTGCTAAATAGTCTATTCCATTTAGTTAAAACTGCACTGTATATAAACATAGGCTAAGGAATGTTTTCTCCTTTCCACATTTATTGTCTATGACCTCGAAACATGTAACTTACTAAATTTTTAATAGGGATATTTTTCTAATTTTCTGAGCTATGTATACATCAAATTCCATTACCTCTGAGTATTTGTATATATTCTATTACGTTGTTTATAACCCCCGTAAAAATTCAAAATTACATTACCGTAGCAGGAAAATAAGAAATATTCAATTAAAAACTGTTGTCTAATAGAGCTAAGCAGATGGAGGAAGTATACTCTTAAAAAAACGTTAGAGACAACACGTCAAGCACGTCGGAATACACAACTTTGACAATAACAATTAGTGCGACTAATGTTACGTTTACATTATTATGATTATCTCGCTCACCCTTGTCGTTATACAACCCGGACCTGTACTCGGAAACAACAATGCAGAGACCTGCAGAGACAACATGCCGAGTATGACGACGGCTTCACAATAACAATTAGCAACACTGTTGTAACATACCCTTGTTGTGATTACTCTCCCCGTACACTAGTTAGTGTTCGGGGACGGTTATAACTTTTACTACCAACAACAACACTATTTACACATCAGGCTTAGCATGTAAATGGTGATACTTAATTGGAAAGATAAGTAGATGAGTTAATAACCTTATTATATTTACATACAACTGTTTACTATTCACTCATATGAAATTCAAGCATGATAGGAACAAAGCTTTGACATCCAGCCTATTAAATCGACGTCAGAACAAGTTCAACAGTAACTATTAGCGAAGTGAAGGTGGCATCAAAATGTGATTCCCTTGCCATAAATGTCACGTATAACCATTTCCAGACATTGGATGCTTTTTATTATCCATAACTCTGCCAAAACACCTTTGTCATAATTGAAGCTATTGTGTTTGTGTAATTATTACTAATAGATTGAGGAGAAAAACACAATATAATGTAGTGTTTAAATCATTATGATTAGCTCATTACCTCCTTTAATCTGATAAATTCAATATCAGTAACGTCATATTTAGAGGGTTCATAGACCATGTAACCTTCCGGCAATACATCGGTGGAAAGAAGGTTGATGATTATGTGTGTTGGCGATATATGTGTTATTGTGTTACCCCTCGTGCTTTATCCACATGTACAATAATTCTAATAGAAACAAGAACTGCAAAACTTCGGTATCATGAAATATTGAGCCGTTTATGTATAATTTGTATTGTTATAATAACATCTTCACTACAAAATAATGTCAAATATATTACACTTCGGGCCACGGTGCTTGGCGACTGGGAAAGGTGAAAAACAACTAAAATTCCTCGTAAATAAGAGCAGACAATAACGAAAATACCCAAAACCAATATTTTAAAATTAAACAAAGTAATTTTGTTTTCCGTTGACAAAAGTATACTGTAACACTAACGGTACTAAGCCAAATATAGAGTAAAAGTAATTCCAGAGCATACGCTAAACAGGCGCCAAGCACTACTTAACAGGAGCAGACCAGGGGAGTGCGGAGAACGTCTCTCTCAGATTTATACACCATCTTGGCACGGTAACCTACGCAGCTATTGAACCCCCTCCCGTACTGTAATGAAACATATCTGTGTGATAAAATGCCCCCGTAACAGCAAACCTGCATACTCAGCGAATTTCCAATCATATATAACATAACACATTGAAACACTTAACAGGATTCATAAGAAATATATTCACAAATAAGCGATATTTAAAATATTAATTTTTCTCCATAAGAATAACATTGGGGATGAGTACGCATGTTTGCTGCAACAAGGAACCCAAAATAATGGGTTTTATGCAAATATCAATAGAACTCATCTTAGTGAAGTCACATACCAAGTTTCATCCATATACATTCATAAATAAGCGATATATAACATTTTAAGTATTTTCCATGAGAATAACATGGGGACCATGTTTCAGGTTTGCTGCTACAACAACCATAGGCAAAAAAATTTTTTGTTGTGCAAACAACAATAAACCACAACAAGAAGAAGCCATATACCAAACTTCGTCAGTTTATGTACATAAATAAGCGAGATACACGATTTTTATTTTTCTCCATAAGAATAACATTAGACAACTGTATGTAGCACTTTCAATATCTCAGTAGCCAATTGACGTAGAGCAATGATCAACATACCAAATTGTTTGTTTTTTTAAGTTAAATTCAATGGTGTAAATTAAAATTTGATTTAAATACAAATTACATGTGAAAACCCCAAGAAACACATTTTTTGGGTACAAAACCCCCCAAAAAACCCTCTTCGGATGGTGCGATTCATCTGGTTTTCGAACTCGTTAAAAAAATGGTACTTTACACATTTGTACCAAATATAATAAAGATCGGGTCTTACCAAGAGATCTACAGTAATAGCTTCTTCCCTATAGGGGAACTTCGATAAAAAGAAACGAGTTCTCACGCAGCACACTGACGTGAGGGAAGTGAATTTCCACATAAAAAACTATAAAAACTCAAAATCAGTTAAAATCATACATTTATTCCAATTTTTATTCATATCAGAAAACATTGATTTTTTGGGTGTTCTGATGCTCCTGGTTCTATTTACCTACAATGCTGGGAATACAATTTTGCGCATTATAAGGTTAAGAGAAGGTCCAGTCAGGCTTTAAAGTAGGCGTGAGGTTGTTGGGGATGATAAAAGTACACCAAAAATGAATAACAGGCTTTTCTAATGTAAAACCCCCATAAGACAACGTACTGTGTTTGGTCGATACACATTTTATTTAAAAACTCGGTAAATATTTATGCTAGAATGACGAGAGAGGGTTTAAAAGTTTCGCCACACTAATTCCCATCTTTTTACTCATTAATTTCACATCCGGGGCATTCCTGACCCTTTTTGAGCCCAAAAACTCGAAATTTTAAAGTTTAATCCCCAAAAAGGGGGTTTAGAGTTTTCCGATTGTTTTGCCCAACGAACCTGTCCAACTGATTATAGAAAGGAACGTCCCTACCAAATTTGAAGTAAGTCGGATAAAAAATGCGACTGCTAGAGTTCATACACACACATATATATACATATATATAAAATTTTGAACGAACCCCAAAACGTGTTCCGGGGGTCACGTTAGGAACTTCTATGTTGGTCCCGGGCTTAATTTTCACCGTGCGGGTCATGCTAATAGTTCACTTTCCAAATGAAATTCACTAATAATATTCTTCATCCAATGACAAAGTAAGGCTAATATGGCATATGACAGGTATACTGTCCACCTCAATTTATTTTTCTCGCTCATATAAAAAGTTACCTATGAACTTTTTAACTTATTTAATGTACAACTTGCCGTATGATTAATAAAATAAATAAATAAATATTACCTTCAAGTAAAGTAATACAAATTACTAACAACATTTTTTCAAACCACCCGGTCAGCTACTTTTAGTTTCATAAGGAGTAATTCATTTCGAGACTGTTTAACACTTTGTCACACGTACAGTTAGAATTAAGTGGCTAAGGAAGTGCGCAACGTGCTTGGGCGATAGTCTAACAATATGGTTTCCAATTGAATTTACAGTATGTGCCCAAAACAACTTGGCACTTGCTATAGAAGACTCGTAGTTTGCACAAGGCCTTTACTTAAAATACAATTAAACTGCCAAGATGTTACAACTATGTTTTTAAGTACGTATAATGCACTTAGTGACTGTGTACATAGAATTATAGCTATATATTTAACATTGTTTAATGTTAAATCAAAATAAATAAGAAATACTTATTTAGTGGGTAAAGAAAGTGAGTGAATTACGAAGTTGTTTGTTTGTTTAGTTAGTTTTAAAAACATAATAAACAGTTAAATTTGAAATTTACAAACGTAACACTTTCATAATTAACTGTCTTCAATCACAAAACTGTAATATATTTTAACTTTTACTATAGAAAATAGATTTACAAATGGTTTTGATTACTTTCTTACTATGCAGTTTCTTCTGATGACAAATATTGAATTGTATAATTATAAAACAGAAAGTGCCCTACGTTGTCTGGGCACTTCATAAAGTTGAAAGTTATTTAAGCAGGTATTGGTTAGGAGGAGTTTTGACAAATTTATGTCCTCAGTGAATTCATCTTTTACGGCTATGTCAATATATACTAGGCTCGAATTTTCACCTATGACCTTGCCTCATTAATTCAATAGTTTAGTCCTTTATTAGGTAGATTTAAACAGAGGTGTAAATGAGTTAATGTCATTGATAATAATGTTATAGTTACGATGAAGATATTACTTATTGTCTTTAATGTATTTTCTTATTTAAATTAAAACTACACTTTTAATAGTTGTTTTATCATCATGCTTCACTCAATATAGAGACTATCGTTTTTTGTAGATATTTAAAAGTTTGATGATTAGGTAGATGATAGTCATTAAATGATCAATTCCTTAGGGTACGGTGCATAAATTAACTGAAAGAACAATAAATGCAAATAACTATTTTCCTCGATGTTTTCGATTTCAAAAATTGGCAAAGCTCCTCTATATTTTAATCGTAAACTAGAATTACTTGGGCTTTACATCGTTTTCTAAAATTTATTATATTCTTGTTTTATTTCCTTTGATTAAATAAAACTTAATAAATGTTTTAGTCTGATGTTACATCATCGTTACAAAGCCCACCACCAAATAAAAAAGTTCGCAACAATAACTGCCGGCGTTGGTAAACAGCCGCGGAGCCCGCAGGTGCGGTAACTTTAAACAAGCTGCTGGAGAACAATGTATTACATTTTTTAAACTCTGTATGTTTTGGCTGTATCGAATAATTATGATCATGTTCCCGTTAAAACTTTCGATATATAATATATATAAACCCCGAGGAGATGACCCAGTGCGTGTAATGTTTATCCCTAAATTATATATATGCAATAGTAACGCTGTATGTCCAATTTCCGATAATTAATGTACTAAATGACTTTATAAGTTCATATTCCAGTTTAGTTAATGTCAGGTATTAAACCTGATACATTTTAGGGAATTACAATAAGTCGGATTGTGTTCACTAAATAGAAGTTTTCCCAGTTTAGTTTTTATTTGAAAAATATATTTCCTATAATGTTAACCAAATGTACTCACATCAATATATTTAGTGATAGGCTATGTGGTTTTAATTGCTATATAACCTGTTTATGTATAACTATTTATATATGTATATATAGAGAGAAAGAGAGAAAGACATATATATATATATATATATATATATATATATATATATATATATATATATATATATATATATATATATATATATATATATATATATATGTGCAGGCACTCTAGCGGTCGCTCTTTTGTCCGATTTACTTCAAATTTGGTAGGGACGTTCCTTTCTATAATCAGTTGGACAAGTTCGTTGGGCAAAACAATCGGAAAACTCTAAACCCCTTTTTTGGGGATTAATCTTTCAAATTTCGAGTTTTTGAGCCCAAAAAGGGTCAGAAAAGCCCCTGATGTGAAATTAATGAATGTAATAAGATGGGAATTAGTATGGCGAAACTTTTAAGCCCTCTCTCGTCATTCTAGCATATATATTTACCAAGTTATTAAAGGAAATGTGTATTGACCAAACACAGTACGTTGTCTTATGGGGGTTTTACATTAGAAAAGCCTGTTAATCATTTTTTGTGTACTTTTATCATCCCCAGCAACCTCACGCCTACTTTAAAGCCTGACTGGACCTTCTCCTAACCTTATAATGTGCAAAATTGTATTCCCAGCATTGCAGGTAAATAGAACCAGGAGTATCAGAACAGCCAAAAAATAATATTTTCAGATTTGAATAAAAATTGGAATAATTTTATGTTTTTGACTGATTTTGAGTTTTTATAGTTTTTTATGTGGAAATTCACTTCCCTCACGTCAGCGTGCTGCGTGCGAACTCGTTTTATTTCATGCGCTAAACCGCCAAACCTATTTGAGCTTCCCAATTTTGTTCTAGCCTGTACCCGGTTCCCTTCTCTAAACCATATTGATTTAGACATTGTTTTAAAGCTTAAAATATTTTCTACATAACTAAATCAAATACTTCCTCAAATATAGTCTCAAGGCAATTTTATTTGCAAATAATGGGTATTTTTTTTTAAATTAATAGTTTTAATTTATTGATAAATTGCAAAGAAAATACAGCTTCTATCAAAATAATGATAATATGCTTTTTCATAGGCCTACTAACAAGGAACACAACAATAACAAAATGTTCGATTTGGTCCAGTAGTTATGGGAATATTAGCATATTACGAAACGCTTGCAAAATCAACTTCAAAGGGGGGTTGGTGGGTAAGAACAAGGGGGACTTTAGTAAAAATGCATTTCTCAACGTGGTCTATCATGTGTGAAAAATTCAGCTTCGGAGGAATTATTTCCTATATCAGGTGATATTTTGCCTTCATTGTCTGGGCTACATATAACCAAATGAATAAATAAATAACAAAATACACAAGTAATATACATTTAATATTACACTAGACAACAATAAAGAAGTGAGATTTTGCTTGAGTATATTTGTTTTTGTAGGGACGCCCAAATAAATAACGAAAAAATAAACACGGTGACTTAAAACTAGATAACGAAGAATAAGCTGTTGAAACATAACAAGTCCAAGTGTCCACACACAATAATAAATAAATAAATAAATACATAAATACAACAAATATATCACAACTTTAGGCAGGTGGTTCTCTGGGCGGGTCAGTTTGTAAAGGCAACCACCGGAGGGCGAAGTGGCAGGCTGGAGAGGAGGCCCAGATCCAGTGAGGTAGGCATGGGGGGAAACCCCTTGGATGTCCTCTCCGCTGAGCCCACGATGTAGAAGGTCGCTCCACTTCGGGACCCCATTTGACCTTTAAGGCTCGTTTAACTTCTCATCGTCACAAAACGTTACAAAGAAGAAAGCAATTACACAACACAGTACTTTAAGAAAAATTTGTACAGAGAATATCTCTTGACGATGTTAGTACTTCGACAGTCACGGACCTATAACATAGGAAGGCCACGTTTGAAGCGAAACGGCAGGGGGTCACAACCGGGACACCAAAGAAACATGAAACGTGGTTTCACTCTTCCGGTATGGTGTCAGAACCGAGCATTAGACGAAACACTAAACACTACTATACGAAATACAGCAAATGAGTCGTGACCTCGCGCGGTGGGACTTTGTCACGGCTCACGGGTAAGAATTTTGAATCAGAACGAAGAATTACAACACTATATCTTGTGGTTTAGCAGAGACAGAGTATTCTGTAGATCTCAATTTTTTTGAAAAAAATCACTGCCATTTTGAAACGGATTAAGATAAGTGAGTTCTGTTTTTGCCAAAATGTCAGTCTAGTGTAGAGCTTCAAAATGGTATACCGAGATTTTAACTAGTGACCTTCCGTTTTTTAAGGCCCTGTATTTGTAACAAAGTAAAAATATTTGTACGTTATTCCTTGGGGTCAATTTAGTGGGAAATAATTTTATTTCATCCTTCTAGGTCAATTGGTTCGTCTGCAGTTTGCTTGAGACACCTTACGTGAGACACCCCGTATTTTTCATTTGAATTTTAATTGTTAATTCTTAACTCAAAATGCAGTATAGTCTATGCTATCTACATTTATGATTCATACAACTAATGTAAAGATAACATAAATTGATATTCGAAAGTAGAACATCACAAATACTACCAGGAATTTGTAATTGTTATTTAAGGATCAATAACGTGCCAAACTTTATGACAAAGAACCTAATGTATAATAAACTTGGCGCATTCTTACAACTTTTCTTTTATCATCACGACTTTTTAAACAAGTTTTTAACTTTACTCCATCTTTTGATGACACTCCCGTCTAAAGTTCAGAACATATGAGGGGTGAGATTTGTCTCTGCAATTTTTACCACGTCAACTTTCTTTGAGGATTATTTTTAATTTTCAACACCCCAAAATGTTTTTTTTTTTATTTAATATCTAGTGTGTAATGTTTAAATATTACCTGTAATGAATTTTGATTAACTTAATTTTATAATTTATTTCTTTATTCCATAAAACTCAATGTTTTATGTATAAACTTATTTTTTTAAATTATTGAAAGCTTAGGATACGTAGAAAAATATAAATTATCGTTACCATTACTTATTAATAAGTGATTACTGGGTATATATCGCAAAAAACTTGAACAACAACAAATTTATTTGACCCCTTACAAGTGCATTATTGCTTTTACAAATAATATTTTTAGAAAAACTAGTCTGAAAAACCTATTTGAATAGCTTGTTTTAATAACACGATTTAATTTTGCTTGAACTGTAAAAAAATAATTATAATATTGCAGATTTTTTAACTTTATAAAGGTAGACAGTTCGTAATATAACTTTATAAGAAATTACATTTTCATACTATTCATAGCCTCAACATTCCCTTGGAAAGCAAGAACTGACTTTTAGGCTATTCAGACAAAGTTTGCAAAGAAATTAACTTATAATTAAAAGCATCAACTCCAACAGTAATTTTTACTTCATAGTTTGCTCTACTACAAATAAACAAGCAAGATAATTCACTAAGTTATATGTATCATGTCTTGTATATATAAAGTCTTATCCATTAACACGGAACTATATTTGTCCGTATCAACACTCTTCCAGCAGACACCAAGTAGCAGATGAGTAAAACCTTCTATGGCCGTCAGTAACAACAACTATACATCAACTAAGGATCAAAGTTCTAAATGCTTTAAGTTTGTATGCTAGCCTATCTTCTTCCACACTCTTGTTCTACATTCTGCATTTGACATTTCCAAATAATAAATTCGCTTTAATTTTCCAATTACTACTTGTTATTAATCGTTTAAAAATATGATTTAAAATTTATCAATGAGATAGTGCAACAAAATTCTTTATACATTTAATATTACAGGATATGCCTTGTATATATATATCCTACGTTCAGTTTGAGCTTTTTTTATTACTATTTACCATTAAATTAACAGAAAACTAAAAGCCTATGCAGAAAATAATGTATCGTTACTTTTTTATTATTTGATGGATAAATTATATATCAGATTTGTTCTAAGATAAATTATTGGTCGTAATTTTGCCTTGCATGATCTCCTTGAAATGTAAAGCACAAACGTCATCAAGTCCCGTACTGTTTGAGAGATAATATTAATTGTGTTTCGAACTGTATGTTAACTAACCCCTTCTGAAATTCAGTTATATTTAAAGTGTAAGTAAGTTTGGAAAAAACCATGAAACATCTTCAATGCGAAAATAACCATCCAAATTCTTGGATCTCCTCTTTGTATTAACTATTTGTATTTTAATTTTCTCTTTCAAAACACTCCAGCAATTTAAATGCCAAAATATTTTAACGCTTTATCCTTTTGTAATACAAATATAATAGACTGTACAACATTAATACAACATATTTAAGAAAACAGTAAAAAATTTCTTAGTTTTTAGATGAGGATTTAATCATCTGTTTTCGAACATCTTATCTACCTATAATAATCTAAGAAATAGAGCTAGTTGCAAATAGGTATCAACGACTGAAAATAATGCATCTACTGTATAAACTTATCAACAAAATTGTCCTCTAAAACATTAAAGTTCAGTATTCCCTTTGATATAAAATATGAAAACTTTAATTTTTCGGTAAAGATCAGGTCCACCCACATCATTACAAATATTTCTTGGAAAAATAACATTTAAAGATATAACCAATACGCCGATGGAAGAGGTGTTACAATTATACAATTTAGAAGAGACGAATTCTGAGGTCTGAATGTATTCATTCAAAAAGTATTATTGCCACGATATAAAAAACCACTTTGAAATATGTAATCAGATAACAATTAGTATAGCTAACTATACCTAACTTCAGTAGGTTTAATGCTACAACGTAGTTTAATTAACTCGGACTCTAGAATAATTTAACATGTCTAGGTTAATCTATAGAAATGTTACTGTTTACTGGACGTATGCAAACCTATACCAGTATTTTAATCACTAGTAAAGTCCTTATTTGGGTTAATGGAGTTGGAAAAAATATTATTTACAAATTAAAACGTTAACGTTATTTCATACGCATTTAAAGAAGTATGCTTAAAATATGTTTCTTATCATCAACGGAGTCCAATCCATCAATCTGAGAAAGCAGTATGCTTCATCATTAAAGAGTATTTTAAAGCTTCCCGTTCAATTTCTTAAAAGTCAGTATTTAATTACTCAGCAGTAAAGTAAAGAGACTATTGCTTAGAAATTCAGTCCGCTTTGACTAATAAAAAATCTCCGTCATTTAATGGTAACAAATTAACGAAGGTAATCGCAGAGACACTTCAATTTACATACAAATTAAAAATGTGTAACCATTGTTATTACATACATTTTCAAATACAAGGTTTTTTGGGATTTTACAACACATTAAGCAACGTAACCAAACAACCTAGTTTCATTCAATCTGACCTTATTCAAGTATTTTTCAGTGTCTCAAAGTATTTGAGAGAAAAATTACCATTACTGTATTATATAAAAATATTAATTAATTAATATTGTTAATAACACAAATTTCAGGCAGGACTTGCCTTAACGTTTAGTATACCACCATTAACAAGAAATAATCATATGCTTGTACATTTTTAAAAATATATTGAACTAAAAAACAAATAGTTTTCTAGCTTCCGTCTATTGCCTGGAGAAGCAGTACGGTAACCAAAAGCTATAAAACTGCTCATTTGTATTTTTTGTTCTATATTTTCATATGCAAGTGAAAGCCTATTAGTATATTTAAACCTATTAGCCTATTAGTTTATTTAGTAATCTTTAATTAATTGGATTAATTATTAATCTTCATTCATTACATTAATCACCTCTTAACGTTCTTCATTCCTACATAATAACTCATTTACATACTACAATAATGTTTCTAGTACTTACGAGCGCACAGGATTGCGACGAGAGGGAGTAAGTACCACATGCTACATAGTGCTCGGACACTCACTAACTGACTGCCTCCTACAGACTGCGCGACGCTAACCCCACTAAACCTCCCCCACGCACCCCCTCTCCTCCAGCCAACATCATCCCCCAGCCACAGGTTGACTCCTTATCTACGCAACCAACTTGTTATCTCGGCTGAACGTCACTTGTGTCACATAAGCCTAACTTTGCTCCGACTTATCTCCTTTCCAAACAGTGTTAGCCCGGATGACGTATCCAATGCGATTATCAAACGAAATGACATGGTCTTACTTGGAATGTACATGCGTACATCCATTATGAATGTCCGAACTGGGATAAAATGTGAATAATATAGAAGGACAATGTATAAATAGAAATAATAACATAGAAGAATGTTGAAATATATTTAACTAGTAGCTTACGGATCATAGCCCGTAACCGTGCTCTAAAATACCCTGCCTCATCTAATTTTTGTACTATTAACATGCTGAGGAAAATTAGATATAAGTAGGAACACATGTCAAAACAGACATACAAACAAAAAAGTAGATAAAGCAGAGTTTTTAATGGGGGACATGCTTTTCTTATGGGGAGGGGGGTATTTTGCATTATTTCTCGTTTGCTGGTAACTTTATAGAAATAATGCTATTTTCCTCGAGTCCCTGGCATCAAGATCTTTAATTTGAGCCCTCTCCCATCATCCTGCAATTTACCAAATTCCCACAATTTGGACCTACAAATTTCGCCTACATAATTATATATAAAGATTCAACTGAGTTAAGAGGAATAGATATTTAAATAAATTACAAAGTCATTATTATACCCCAGAGTATTTAAGTTATTCCCAGGGCTCGAACTGTTTTATCAAAACAAGTCCAACGCGTCCAGGAAATTTAAACATAACGCGTCCCTTGTTTGAAAATTAAAATTTTAGCCACAGCAACTTGATTTAATATTAGCTAGTTAGTACCCATTTATTAAATTTAGAACTGATAAAATTAATTTGTAATAAGCATGCAGAACACGAACTTAAGGGGAGCGATTGACCGATTAAAAATACTCCGCATAGAATTTGAAGTAAAAAAATAGTGTATTTTTTTAATTTGCCAGTTTTGATGAAGCAATTTGTTAACCTTTTAATCTGAAATACTGCATTTGTTAATGGAAATCTTAAAACATGTTATTTAAGAAATTATTGGGGGCATTTTCCATCACTTATTAGTAATAAATAAGTGTTTGTTTGTACTAATAAGTGATGGAAAATGTCCACAATAAGTTCTTAAATAACATAAAGTCACCATCACCAACAATGAATTTCAATCCAGAAAACATATTGGTATGACACAAATAAAGTTAACTCCACTTTCTGCATAACCGGTTTGTAGACGGAAATAAAGTACATTATTTAAAATCAATTAAGCATTAATCGATGACACATCTCGTATTTAGCCTATTTATGGTTAGGCATAAATATAGATTTAAACTTTTTACGCGCCACGAAAAAGTAGGATGCATGATTAACACAGAATTATTGTGTGAGCATAACCAGGGGGTTAGCATTTTTGCGCTTATTTAAAAATAAATAAAAACACCCCATACTGTTCAATTTGCTTCGCATTTCTAATTCCTAATGGTAGGATAGTGGGTACTATTTTGTTCGTGTAGCAAGAATAAGATAATTTATTCATTTACGTTACATAACGTTTAAAAATGTAAAAACAATCGTAAAAAAATTGAAGACATTTTTTTTAAAAAAAGGTTAAAACACAGATAAGTTAGAAGTTATTAAAGTTCAAAATACCGCCTCATAAAACTTCGTGAACACACTATAACGCTGTTGCTTCCAGATATACTTTTATTGTTTAACTTTTGATTTAAACTCGCACTTTACTGCAATTTATCTTTTGAAAACGGTAGTTTTAAAAGTTCGTTTTAACATTTCCCTAATAGTTATATTTGAACTAACAATTCACTCAGTTTACATATAAACACACAATAAAGTGTTGAATATTGTAATACAGGTGTGTAAATAAAATTGTATTTATAAATAATTTAACTAATCAATGTACAAGTTTATTGCCAACATGTGCAGTTCCTAATGCACTGAAAACAGCGTGTTTTTTTCAGTGTAAAATATTTAACCATAAAAGAGAAAATCTGAAATGTTTTCCAAATAAACAAACGAAGCCTTTTGAACATGGTATTTCAAGTAAAAGAAGTCATTTCAAAAATAAGGAATACTCATATTTCCTGGGGGCAAATACGCCACCGAATAACCATGTTTGAGTTGGCGATTTATCATATACATTCAATTCCAAGTAAATGTGTAAATAAATCTCGTTCGACAGCATTTGACTGTGAGCACATTTATCAGTTGAGATACAATATTCACGGAGGAGTCTGCGCCTGACGGACGTTTAGAGGAAGCCGTTACTCACGTAAAGCTGACTCCTGTGTTTATTATTGCATCGTATAATACTGTAGGTTAATGAGATTTTTATTTTCCCTAAACAAAATGTAAGGAAAGTCTTGTGATGCGATGTTATTGAATTATTAGTTTTAAGAAATGTAACCGATTATACATCGTTACATCTTTTCAGCGACAATAAAGTATTATTCCTTTGTACTTCGAGTAACGACTGAATATAGGAAACACTTGTATGGGATTATAGCGCCAAACCAAAGTAGCATTATTCAATATATTAAAATAATTACTTTGTGCTAAGTGTTAGTTTACCTATACAAAATATACGAAAATATTACATAAATTATTTTACATTTTCATTTAAATTTCAATAGATATTTAAAACCGTGTTTTCCGGTTTACTGGGTGACATTTGCCTAATATTAATTAGTGTGGTTTCTTTCAATTAGTTTTTAAAATCTCTGTATTATCTTATACTTTTTAGAGATTTATACAAGATTTTAGATTACTAAGTAAAGCTAAATATATCATACCTCTAAATAACCACCTCAGGTCCTTGGTGCAATTTAATTATTGAATTTGTCTAAACTGTTTTATAATCAAAGACGATAAGCTGTTACGGAAATTTTATTTGCAAATACAAATTGTGCAGTCAATAATAAACCACTTTAATAGATTTATGCTTTGGATATTTAACAGTGCAATTCGTTATTTACCTATATGTATATACATTCTAAAGGTCATATTGTTTTGTTCAACACGATACTGTGATCGACAGAACACAACAAAGAGGCAAGGTGCGTGTTTGCGGACAATTTATTAAGGTCAACCGGCGGACGGTTTTACAATCCCATTTAATCACGACTTTGCTCGGGTTTTAGTGAAGCCCTTGCAAGAATGTTATCTCTTTTTATTCTACTTACAGTTTATCGACTTACAAAAATAAACAAATAAAACAGTTGATTCGGAAGGAAGCTTTTATCCTATACAAACTATATACAGTGTATTCAATCGGTTATCCAGTATGCCAGTACTGTTTTGATTAATAATCGAATAAACACTGATAATGGCCACTTTTCTTTATTCTGAATCATAGCTCAAATAACTGAGTGATTTTAAATATCTGATAAATTAATTAAAGCGTTTTATATCAATATACAAATATAACAGAAGACTAATACTGTTTTTAATAAGATCATGGCATACATATTTACAAGACTTTACTATAAAATACATTTTATATTTTCACATTTACTGCGGTAGTTCAAAGTAGCTTAAGCTCTTCGCATTATACATACTGTTGGTTCAGGAAAATAAATGTTAAATGTCAAGAAATAAGAATAAACTATAGGAATAGCAGAACAATCAATATGTAGAGCCTGCAAAGCTAAAGGCCAGACACTAGACCCCGAGAGTAAAACCCACTCTCCGATAAGTAGTGCGTTTAATTTTATAGTCTAACGATTTCCTCGAATAATACCATCAGGTGAAACAACTTGTTATGAGTACTTCATAAGAACAAAATGTGTAGTTTATTTTACTATTTTTTTTTTCAATCTTTCTATTGTTGTTTTATGTTCAGGTTACACAGTATTACATGGACGTTTTATAATCACGTAGTTCATCATGTTGTTGAGGCAGTAAGTATCATACTATCTGATTTAACCAATATTAATACTTTGTTTTCTATATTGTTTACTGAAATCGAACTGTCTGTGATATGTTATGAAGAATTAAACTGTAACTATCTGAAATGAAACCAATATTTCGTAGTCCAAAACGTTGATGACTTCAGCCTATCCTTGATACACTAAGGTATCGTGTAATTTCTCCTACGACCGCACACACGCTGGAAAAATCATTCCACAATGTTTGTGCGGTTACAGAAAAATAACATAACTGCTACACTTTCTCTAATCCGTATTAATGATCATAAACTCAACCTCATAACTTCTTGTATATATTGCAATGCCACAGTCTTTTTATTAACATTATGTCTGATATATCTGTTCTTATGCGTTACCTGTTCTCACTGTTTTCCTAGCACTTTCTTAAATCAACATCTGTCAAATATAAAATTCAGTTGATTAATGTTCTATCATAACACATTCACCATTCATTTGCATTGCAGCTTGGAAAGATTGTGGGGTGGAGCACTGAAGACTAATGTAAATTATAAGGGATTCCTGCAAATCTACACAACAGTAACTTTCTAACGGTATGAGTGGATTTCTCTTACGACGCACTTTTGTTGAGAAAAGCGTACCAAAAATATTATGCTTGCTAATTAATATAATGATCACCAATGACTTTTTACAGTGTTGTTTATAATAATACGTCTGAGTCTCTCGAACGTAATATTACCTTATTTCCAAAGTATATTATGTATTTTAACAGTTACAATTAAATTGTGTTTACATATTGAGTATGTTTATGCAATAATGGGATAGAAAGGTTATAGAATTTCTAAAACCAAAAGTTTGATCTTCAATATTGAATATTCGAAGTAATTATTTTAAATAAGGTAAAAGAGTCCGGTTATTTATTTTGTAGGTGTATTTTTCATAAATAGGCCAATTCGCCGGGTTGTTGCTGGCAATGAAAGTTGTTAACTGATTATTTTACATAATATTACATATTTGTAAACATGACATGTTAAATATTCTTAGTTATATAGTTAGTTAGCTGTGTACCTGTCCTTCGAACGGGTTGTAAGTAGAGATAATAAATAAATTAACGAAAATAAAAACCCAATTAAATTTAAAATATTTAAATTACATTTTATATTTTTACTGTACAGTTAATAAAAGTTAATGAAATATACTGGCAGATAGGTTGGCAGCATGACTATTATTGTACATCTGTAGCGTAAATGGAACCACCATGCAAACTTTAATCTTCATCAACATTTTAGATAAAGTGATCACTATGTCAGTGAGTGAATGAGTCTGACAAATACAGAATTAGATAATAATATATCCACTCTGTATACTTACGATATTTAATAACAATCTTCACTCAACGTTTTAAATAAGAACTACAAAAGCTGTTTATGGAATAAATATTCTTAAGTCACTGGTTGTTCACTGATTTTGAATTCTGTATTCAAAATCAATGAGCATGTCCACACTGTATACTTATGTTATTTATTACCAATCTTCACTCAACGTTTAAATAAGAGCTACAACATCTGTTTATGGAATAAATATTCTTAAGTCATCATCTGGTTCAATATGAGTAAATGCTTTGTCCATAAGAATAACAAAGGATTTTAAAAACCCCGTAGGGTGGAGTCGTAAGGTAATTTCAAAAAATCCAATTAGCCTAAAACCTTCTAACGCATATATAGGACATATAAAAAAAGTTTCATCGAAATCAGTGCAGCAGTTTCCCTATGAAAAACGAACAAAACATTACCAAAACTGCACGAAATCACGTTTTTGAGCGGCTGCCATCCTTTTTATAAAAGGCGTATGCCAGTTTAAAGTGGCCTAAAACCTTATCACGCATGAAAAGAACAAAGAAACAAAGTTCGATCAAAGTCAGTGCACCCATTTTCCCGTGAAACGCGAACGAAAACCCGTCCTTGAGCGTTACCGACAGACAGACAGGCAGACAGGCAGACAGACAGACAGACAGACGGACAGATAGACAGACAGACAGGCACACAGAAAGACAGAAATTTAGATAAGACTCGTTTTGGCTTCCTTAGGGTGTAAAACGTGAAAATATGCGAAAATGTCATAATTCCAAGCAATGTACAGACAAAACTCAAATTTTATTTATATAGATTCCTGCAAAAGAAACCATACGTATTAACATAGTTTAAAGAGTTATAGCTCTTATAAACTATGTACAGTTAAAGAGGGCTGCTGCTTTTAGCTATATTATATGTGTGTATGGAGTGGGTACTGAATTAACATAACATAACTAAGATAAATTAAAGACTGTTTTAAATATTGGACAAGCCTTGTAAATACGTAATACAAATACATGATGTTTACATTAATACCATGTCTGATGCCTTTAGGGGTAGTTTGGTCGATACTTATACTACGATATTAGCTAAAGTAATATTTTAGTTTAATTATTCTCTCGAAGTTCTTCCATTCAAGTGTGCGGGGCAACCTCACGGCTTAGCGATACTATTAGTTCGGTTTCGTATACAGATCAAATTTTGTTTACAAACGATTGAATGAAAATTATAAATATCAACGTTATTAAATAAATGCACGTGTAACTTAACTATGTGGATATTTAAGCTAGATAAAGTTTGATGGGTCTCGAAGTTGGGTGGCTTAAATTTGTTATAATTACTGGTTAATTGTGATATTGTTACTCACAGTAAAGGTTGCATGCCTTACTTTGTAAACATACCTTGATGTTAGGAGCTGAGACAGATAGTGGTGACTGGAATAATAACTTCACGCTCTCAGAGTGCTCTTCGAGTAGTTAAAAACTGGTAGAGTTCTATTTCTTTCAATTTAATAGTAAAAAGTAACAGTAATATGCCAACTGTATGATATCATTAATTATTAGCATAAAATATCGAACAAATGCACAATTGCAGTATACTCCAAAATACATGCATACATTACATAGTATTATTTAATCAGACTATAAAGTTGATCTCTCAGCGGATTTTGCTCAGGAAATTTTATTCAGCAATAGTTTATAACTAAAACAAGCTAAAATAAGTTACATCGAAAGCTCTCATTCCAAACTTTTCTTGGTAGGATTTGAAAACAACGCATTTAATTAAATCGTTTGACTTTAGTAACCATTATGAACAAAATTAACATTGGTTATTAGTTTACTTCATTGATACCAATAACATTCCCGCCATAATAACAACTAATGCATAAACGAAAATAATTTATTTTATTTTATGTTCAAGTGTGGTTATGCCACGTAAAACATAAAAAAACATATAATCCTGACAATATTCAAACTTGTCAATGTGTTTTTCAAGTAACTTAAAAAGTTTTTCAAGTAATTTTAAAAAAATAGAAACAAATTCGTATAATAACTTATTCGTATAGAAACATATTCGAAATACATTCGTATTCGTGGTATTATTTCCTGTCGATGCGAATTACAGAACTTTTAACCGATGTGTTCCTGAGTAATACTATAGCGAAGAAATACTGTAGAAAAATATTAGATCACTACGTATTCTTCTGTAAATCGAGACATTCAAGTCTTAGCTCATGATGTATTGCATCTCAATCAAAATCTACGGAGTAATTAAAACCTCGGCTGGAGATTCTTACACTTATGCTGGAGAAGTAGGACTGAAACCATAAGAAGATTACAGTTCTAATCAATGTCCAATCTAGGGAGGGTTGCTGTAAAAAAATAAGGATTAGATCATTAAAAAGATATAGATGCAAGTATAATCTATATACTTATAAAAACGGATGTTGGTTTGTTTATTTGTATACATATTTGAAGTTTATGGACTAGGACACCGTTGGACAGTTTGCCATGAAACTTGAAATATACATGTAAAACTTCACGGAGAAGGTATTTAAGCCATCCATTTCGACCTAACTCAATTGGGTTCCTCCTAAGACACCTGTAAGATATAGCCTAACGATAACACGAAAATCAACTACCCAACGATAACCACGAAACCAACGACAACTAGAAAATCAACTTTATTGTAAAATCCTAACACACCATCACAACTCATATTCAAACACAGTAAACTGGAAAAATGTAAAAATAAACCGTAAACAAATAGTGACAATCAAGCATCTGTATTAAACATGTAATCTGTGAAAAACAGTCATTTTGAAACAGACTAAAGACTAATACACATCGTCCCCTCCCTCAGAAGCTGTGAAACGAGATCTTAATTGATCTGCATGTCTCCTGTGATGCTTTCCATTTTTTTTTCAATTAGATAAGAGTTTCTACCAATCCTTTCAATTACTTTGCCTTCAGTGTCCCCTTTTCTGTCGTGATCTAAAACCCACACAAGCTAGCCGTCATTAAACTCTTTCCACTTCTTTCCTCTGTCAGAGTATTTCTTCTGGGTGGTTAACTCTATTATAATGTCATTATTAGGTTTTAGAAGTGAGAGTTTAGTGTTGATTTGCCTACCAAGTAAAGCTTCAGCAGGAGACCGACCTGTTGTTGAATGTGGGGTTGATCTGTAGGAAAGCAAAAACTAGTTTAATCTCAATTCAAGATCGAGTTTATCGGTCGTGATGCGCTGTAACGAGATTTGAAAGTACGCACAGTTCTTTCAGCAAGCCTATTACTTTTAGGGTGGTATGTAAACGTTGTTATATGTTTAATGTTGTTTTCACTACAAAACATCTAGAATGCATCGATAGTTAATTGAGGCCCATTTTCAGATACCAAAATCTGTGGATTTCCAAATCTTGCAAATACGTCCTTTAATATTGATACTGTTTTCTTTATTGTGCACGTTTTCATTGGTCCAACCTCCAACCATTTAGATGTCGCATCAACTACAACAAACCAGTAGTGTCCTTCAAAAGGTCCTGAAAAGTCTATGTGTAGACATGTCCAAAGATATTTAGGGACACTCCATGAAATTCAAGTCGTTTCAGGGTCGACTGGTCGGTTTTCTTGACAATTTTTGCAGCGTTTAAAAATTGTTTCTATGTCTCTATCAATGTTAAACCACCAAACGTGAAGCCTTGCAAAAGATTTAATTGCTGTATTCCTGTATGACCCTCATGCAGAATTCTCAAGACCTGGTTTTGTAAGGTGTATGGAATGACGATTCTTCCCTTCCGTAGCAAAATATTCTCTTCAAATGACAATTATTCTGCTTTGTTGAGCCAAGGCTTCAAAACTGGATCGTTTATAGTCGATTTCTTTAGCCACCCATTTTTAACCCATTTTATGACTGGTTGTAACACTGCCGTTTGAAGTTTCATTGCGCAGTGTTCTGCGAGATAACTGGATATTCTCAGCCTTCATAGCAAATATGGTTTTCCCAAATTCTGAGTTTTCAATACCTTCTGTTTCTGGCAAAGGTAAACGTGACAGATCATCAGCTACCAAATTTCGTTTGCTCTTTATGTATTCGATTTCATAGTCGTATGAATTCAGGATCAAAGCCCACCTAGTCATGCGGTCAGATGTTACTTTTGGGAGTACCGAATGTTCGCCAAATAGTCGGATTAAGGGTTTGTGATCGGTGCGAAGGACAAAGTGATGACCATGCAGGTACTGATGGAACTTTTTTACGGCAAAAATTAGTCCAAGAGCCTCACGATCGATGACTGAATACCGTTTTTTACATGGTTTCAAACTACGATATGCAAATGCTGTTGGTTTTTCTGAACCATCAGTGGTGCGAAATCATGGCTCCAATACCATCTTCTGACGCATCAGATGACACAATTATTATCTTGTGTTCTGAATTGAAATGTACTAGAGTGTCCGATGAGCACAAAATATTCGTTAGTTGCTGTACGATGTTACTGCATTCTTCAGTCCAATACCACTTAACACCTTTTTGCATCAATCTATTAAGTGGAGAGCTGATACATTTTGGATTAGTTACAAACTTTTGGTAGTAGTTTACTGTTCCCAGAAAAGACCTCAACTGTTTTGTGTTCTTAGGTTCGGGCATTTCACGGATTGCTTTGATATGTTCTTCTGTAGGGTGTATTCCTGTTTTGTCTAATCTATGTCCCAAATAAGTGACCGAGTCTTGAAGCCACTTACACTTCTCAGGTTTCAAACGGACGCCAGCTTTCTGCAGTTTGTTAAGTACTAATCTGAGCCGATCGACATGTTCTTCAAGAGTTTTTCCAGTTATAATGACATCGTCAAAAATCATCTTACCAGGTATACCTGCTAAGGTCTGATCTATCGCTTTCTGAAAAGCAGCTGCTGCCGAGGCAACACCATTCGTTTATATCTGAAAAACCTGAGGTGAGTTGAAATGACAAGTAACTCTTGTGAGTCTGGATCAACCGGCATTTGTAGGTAAGCGTCTTTTAATCTAGCGTAGTAAACTGAACTCCCCCTCGAAGTTTGTTGACAATTTCTCCTAATCTTGGCAATGGGTGTGGTTTGACGTAAATGACGTAAATGAGGGATTGATTGTGACTTTAAAGTCGCCACATATACGCACTTCATTGTTCGATTTAAGTTTTACTACTACAGGAGAGGCCCATTTCACTGGTGTGAGATCTGTATCTACGGGTTCTAATACTCCAGCTGATATCAGGCGAGATATTTCCTGTTCGACAGCTTCTCGCAATGCAAATGGAATTGGTCTTGGCTTGAAAACCTTTGGTTTAACTTCTTTTGATATGTGAATTACAGCTGTTTGTACAATCATAGTCCCGAGTCCTGGAGAGAATACAAAAGAGTATGTTTTTGTGAGATCACGACTACATGGTAATTTTTAATGTCTGGTTTATGTTCTGTACACATCTGTGCTCCTGGCGGTAGTGGAAGGTCAAAAGATAGAACCCAATCCATTCCAAAAAGCGGTATATCATTTTGTTTGACTACTATTACTGTTAGCATTAGTCGCTTCATAAAACTCGTACTCGAATTTTAGTTTCACCTAAGCACTTAATAGGTACACCAGTATATGCCGTCAGTTGGGGTAATATTCATGACCAGGGGAGCCTATTTCTTTCCATCTTTACTAATAACGGAAGATGATGCACCTGGATCATAAAGCATATGAACATGTACTTCATTTTGTTGAACCGAAATCATTGCTCTAGAACCTTGAGGCTTTGAACAGGGATTGATGTTGGATTTGTAGCTGTAAGAGCTTAAGAAATCTGAACTAATAGTATTGCGTTTCATGTTATTTGCCGGCTGATTTATGTTTTCCAAGACAGCACGCTTCATTTTCACGCAAAATCGTCTAAAATGGTTCATTATTCCACATTCGAAACATTGTTTCCCAACAGCGGGACATATGTCACCCGACTTAGATATTTGATTCCCACATTTAAAACAGTTAGCGCATTTCCCCTATAGGTAAGAAGCTATTACCGTGGTCGGCATGGTCAGACCTAGGCCTCGGACCATGATAACTTTTCATTTTAAGGTCCCCAGACCCCAAAAACACCATTCGTTCGAAACTGTATATGTCCGTGAGCACGATAACTCTCGTAAAAAAGGTCCGATTTTGATGAAATTTTGTACAAATGTGTAAAGCAACATTTATGACTTTAAGATCGAAAACAAGCTAGGTCGCTTAATCCAAAGGGGCATTTTGGGGGGGTTTGTACCCCAAAAATGGGTTTTTTGAAGTTTTTACATATAATTATTATTAAACCCAAATTTTAGTTTACACCATTAAATTCAGCTTAAAAAAACAATTTGGTATTTTGATCATGGCTCTACGTCAACTGATTACAGAGATATTGAAAGTGCTAAACACTGTACGTTGTCCAATGTTATTCTTATGGAGAATAACAAAAATTGTATATCTTGCTTATTTATGTACGTTTATTAACGAAACTTGGTATACGGCTTCATATGGTTGTGGTCTATTGTTATTTGCACAAAAAATCAATTTTTACCGATGATTCTCGTAGCAGCAAACTCAGCCCCATGTTATTGTTATGGAGGTTAAGTAAAATGTAATGACATCCTTAATTATGAACATAAATTAATAAAACCTGGTATGTGGCTTCGCCTTGTTGAGTTATATTGATATTTTCATAAAAACCTATTTTTTGTTCCTTGTTGCAGCAAACCTGCGTACTCATCCCCCATGTTATTCTTATGGAGAATAATTAAAATTGTATATATCGTTTATTTGTGAATATATTTTTATGGAACTTGGTATGCGGCTTTATGTGATACTAAGACATCTATTATGCATTTTAAATTCGCTGAGTGTGCAGGTTTGCTGCTACGTAGGTATTTATACCTTTCCGTAGTGTGATTACTTTATGTTTACTTTGAACATTTTATTAGAATGGGTAGTATTGTTGGAAACGCGATTAGCACTAGGCCAGTTAGGTTTACTTGAATGTTCGACAAGTCGTTCATGTGTTTTGCCCACGCTTTCAAGAGTGAGGGCTGTTCTGAAAACATCTTCTAACCTACAGTCGACATCGGAGTGTACACGTAGCAATTCTCTCTGCCAGCTGATGTCGGCTACTCCTACAATTAGTTGGTCCCTAATTTTTTCTTTGAACGAATCCCCAAATCCACAATTTGCAGCCTTAGCTTTTAGAGAGTTTAAATATTCAGTAACAGATTGGTCTTCCTGTCGAAAGCAGTTTGCAAATGATACTCTTTCGCCTATTGTACTATGAGACGGTTTATAATAATTGTCCAGAATGTTCAACACAGCATTAAAATCAAATGTGCTTATATCACTGGGATTTGTGTGATCAACGAGAATTTTGAAAGTTTCTGCACCTATTTTAGATAGCAATAAATCTCGCTTTGTGTCATCATCGTCAATTTTGTTAACTGTCAATTGTAAGAAAAATCTTTACCTGTAGTATATCCACTCTTCTTCACCGCGTTGAAACTGTTCAATATGTACAAAATGTTGTATTGGACTTGTCATTCCTGTATCAGTGTAAGTTTGCCTTTTTCGTGGCATCCTGTCCGCAGCGTCACTTGTAAGATATAAGACACAATAACTAGAAAATCAACTTTATTGTAAAATCATAAACACCATTACAACTCATATTCAAACACAGTAAACTGGAAAATTGTAAAAATAAACAGTAAACAAATAGTGACAATCAAGCATATGTATTAAACTTGTGATCTGACAAAAACAGTAATTTTGAAAGAGACTAAAGATATTACAAGGCCCAAAAGGGTTCCCACATAAACCTTATGGAAATATATTGCTGGTTACATAATTACATAAAAGCTAATGACATGTTTACTTGAACAGGTGATCTCGGTGATATTGGTTATAGTCGGTAATCCTCAAAGGAATGACAAACGTCTGCCGGTTAACAGCTAGTGATTTAATAAAAGTCAAGATAGTTTACAAAAATTGTGAAAGATAAACAATAACATAAACAAAAGAATTTAGGAACATCTGTTATAACAAATCATAAGGTCATAGCAGAAAGAACATTTACTTCCAACAGTTGCAAATACCTTTAAAGACGATTACAAATTGAATTAATAGCAACAATAAATGAAACAATTAAATAACTTTCTAATATTAAATCAAATATAAAACTACTTACCAAGTTACACAAAAAAAATAGGAGCGTGAGTCATTGGCGTTGTTGTCAAGGCGACGCGTCGCGAGATGGGCGGCGCCAGCGCCGGAGTTGGCACCGGTAGCGTCCCTGTTGAGGATTTCAATATCAGTCCTGGCTTGTTAATTTGATTAGTACTGCCAAACCTGTACTGCAACGGTTCACTTATTGTGTACGTTCCACCATAATGGTTCCACTCCCAGTACCACACAGACACAGTGAAGTTTGGTATATGTAGATGAGGAAAGTAAGGTTAAAAATACCACCAACCACATACAAGTTTGAACATGTTATGTATATGATGTGTGATTAACCCTTAAAAAATATATAAAAAATTGCATTTGTTTTACATTTTTATAAGCGTATTTTTCATTACAAAAAAATCCAGTTTTTAAGTTCTAATTTAAATTTTAATTTTAATATAAATTCAAAAATGGTTTCAGAGTATTGATATGAAACATAAGTCAAGATGTAATGAATGGGTTTACCACTGATTGGTGGGGACGGGGTATTTCTTGATTACTGAATTGTGACCGCTTGTTGCTTTGGTTGCGGCTACTCTAATGTTTAATGCATCTACTAGGTTTTAGGGTAGATTAATAAACTTACGACTTACTTTAAAACAAAAACAAAACAAATGTTAGCTTCATTTATTGTTTATAAATACATTTAAATGATTTAGCCTAAACATCATCCATCCCTGAAGTAGAGTTACAATTTGTTGGGTAATAAAAATAGGTAGAATTACTGAAACGAGAAACCAGTGAAAGTGGGTGGATTCAATTCAATTGCTCCTCCAATAAAAGAGAGTTCAATGGGCTACTTGTACTTTAACACTTGACTGTTTTCTCCAGCCAACCTGTTGAGTTTCGTTATTATACAGTAGCTCAACACATCCCATTACATTTATGGATAAATAAATACAAGTAATGTGTAAACTTAATTACCTCCATATCTATTGGATGAAGGTAATAATCAGTCTGTTGATTGTGTACTATACACAATGTATAGACCGTCTATTGCCATTACATGTGTTTATTGATCTTTTTCTGGTTACTTAAAAAAAATTTTACTGAACATATATAGAAGGTTAAATCCAATAAGAAATACTCTGTTTTTATGAATCAAAGTAGTATTTTTATAAATTATATATAAAATAAAACTCGTTTTTAGATCTTGGTTACGTTGATCTTAACTTATAATATATTAGGGCTTAAAAACACACAACAACATATTTATTATAACAAATAATAATTTTTAAAGATATATTAAGGTCGTAAAAGTTTTAAATATGAATCTATAATTTTTTATTTGCTTTGAGTGAATTCAGAAGTAACTAATTTCCTACAATATGTTAATCATGTAGTAAAAGGTAATTTAAAAATTTTAAAATTTCAGGTCTGTAAAGGAAGTAATGAGTTCAAATTGCAAAAACTAAAAGAATTTAATTAAATATACAGAGGTAGAGCAATTGGCCCCTCAAGCAGTAGCGAGTTAGGCCATCAACCGTTTCAGTTAGGCCTTGGAAAATTTAAATATCGTAAACACTATAATATGTATTGTTAATTTAAAGATAAATATAAACATGAAGCATTAAATATGACTACAATATTACAGCAGGTATAATTTTATTTTGTAACTTGTCACTCTACTCAGGGCGTTGTTATTTGACTTTATTTTAATATTTATTTATAAAGTATTTTAGAAACAAAATGATTGGAGAAACCCTTGATAAGGTTAAATTCTCACCCAATTGATCTATTAAACCTAAAAGAAATATTTTGTTTGTATACTTGTTATCTTTCATTCAGTGAAAAGTAAAAATTAACTTGTTTTAGTGAATTTCCGCTATAGAGAAGAAGCTATTACCATAGGTCTCATGGTAAGCCCGAAATCATGATAACTTTTCGTTTTGAGGCCCCCTGATGCCAAAACCACCATTCGTTCAAATTCATATATATATATATATATATATGTATATATATGTGTGTAGGTATATAAATAGGTATAATATATAGGTATATATTTAGGTATATATATATATATATATATAAATATATATATATATGTGTCCGTAGGCACGATAACTTTCGTAAAAATGGTCCGATCTTGATGAAATTAATTTGGTACAAACGTGTAAGGCAGGATCTGTTTTCATGAGCTAGAGAACCAGACAGGTCACTCTATTTTAACTCTTTCAGTGCTATGGCCCGATATATCGTCTTTTGAATCTGTTATCAATAAACACTGTTACTGCTTCATAAGCGATTGTACCGCTAGGCGCTCAGTCTGCAGTCTGAGTCTGACATGTGGTGAAACCTGGTAGACACGAATTGAACTACCTCGTCCAGCGCCTAGTCTCTATAATACCAACTGATCCACTGCAGCTGCTAGCCTGACCAGTGGCTGTGCGGTCTAAGGCGTTACCTTCCCGGCCGGGGGTAACACTTGGATCGAGGGTTCGAATCCCGTCACAGTCGGTGGTTTATATGTGCAACTCATGGAGAGTTCACCTGTCTGTGGCAGAGTTGAAGGGGCGGACCTTAAGCAAACGGTGGACGGCTCGGGTCCAAGCTGACGGGATGGGTGGATTCTTTGTGAGTTGCTGCACATCTGATCAGGTGTTTTGCTACTTTTTACCTATCCTTTACTGTGTGTGTCCAGCGGAAGCACGTTTTTATTAATTTTAACTGTTCAGGCGTTCAATATATTAAAAAAATCAACAAAACATCACGGATTTAACTACTCCTTTTAGAAGCTTAGCACTCAAAGGGTTAAAGGGGGTTTTGTACTCAAAAAATTGTTTTTTGAACTTTTTACATGTAATTCTTTTTAAACCCAAACTCTTATTTAGACCATTAAATGTAGCTTATAAAAAAACAATTTGGTATTTTGATCATTGCTCTAAGTCAGTTGGTTAACAAGGTATTAAAAGTGTTAAACAAAGTACGTTGTCCAATGTTAATCTTATGGAGAATAAGTAAAATTCTATATGTCGCTTATTAATGAACAAATAGTAATGAAACTTGGTATGTGGCTTCATCTGGTTGTAGTCTATTCTTATTTGCACAAAAAAAAACAGTTTTTACTGATACTTCCAGTAACAGCAAACATGCTACTCAGCCCCCATGTTATTCTTATGGAGAATAAGTCAAATCTTATGTCTCCCTTAATTATGACATAAATTAATAACATTTGGTATGTAGTTTCACCTCTTGTTGAGTTATACTGAAACTTGCATAAGAACCCATTTGTTGTGCTCCTTGTTGCAGCAAACCTGCGTGTTCATCCTCCATGTTATTCTTATCGGGAATAATTAAAATATATTGTATACATCGGTTATTTATGAATGTAGATTGATGAAACTTGGTATGTGGCTTCGCCTACTTGAGTTATATTTGATATTTGAATGAAAACCCATATTTTGCGTTCCTTTTGCAGCAAACCTGCTTACTCAGCCCCCAAGTTATTCTTATGGAGAATGATTCATATTTTATATATCGCTTATTCATGAATGAATATTGATCAAACTTGGTATTCACATAGTTGAATTATATTGATATTTGCATCAAAATTGTGTCAGCAAACCTGCATACTCATCCCCAATGTTATTCTTATGTGGAATTATTAAAATCGCGGTTTTGTTAATACCTTTTTATGAATCTTGGTAAGCGGCTTTTTGTTGTATTAAGACAAAAATGTGCATCGGAAATTCGCTTAGTACGCAGGTTTCCTGCGACGGGGGTATTTTAGATAGTTATGTCTCGTATTTCAGTACAGTTGTAGCTTACAACTTGAAAATGTTCAATGTTTGTAAATGTTTACGAAAAAAGTATATACAATTTATATTTATAAGTGATAAACGTACATAAATTTAAATAAGGCATTAAAAAACATACCTTCCTAACAAAAAGAAAATTATCAATCAAAACATTAAACAATAGATCTCTAATGCAATAAAGTCGCTGGCCTATGTTAAGGGCGTGGTCTCAATATAATTACATGTTGTGTGTGGTATTACTAATGATATTGGTTCAACAGTTTATTTACGTTTATTTGTAAGGGATATTTCAACACCTTTTCTAAGACTATGCATAGTTTATCAATATACCCTAAAGAATATATATATATTTAGCTGCGAAGTTATAAAATATGATTTCTCGGGATGAAATATTTTTAGTTTATTTCCTTGAATAAATCGCCAAAAGTTCAGCTTCAAATATAAGGTAAAGAATTGGATTATTTGTTATGAGCGAGTATTTGTCTTACACAGACCAGCTTGGCAATGACACTCGCAGGTGGCTGCTGCTGTCGCATGTTATCTCATTTATTCTACTTACCTCGAACACAAATTAAAATTAACATGCATTTCTTCATGTTAAATTATACAATTATTACAAATATTGAGGTAACTTTTATTTATTGGTAATTTATAATGTGACTTAAAGTTGACCACATCAAAATTGTAAACCTCTTATTTCACCCCAACTTTTTAAAGCTGCTAAACGTTCACTCATTTTTTACAATGAATAATGACAAACGTAAAACTTTATAAAGTTTATTTTCTTATAGTATTTATAGTAAAACAACTTTAATTATGATCTTAATAGGTGTTTAACACCGTAGTTTGTTTTGAAATAAAAATATAAAATATATTCAGCATTGTTTGCCATATTATGGTACTAGAATCTAAATGTCCAAAGCTACATACAAATGGTACTTCTAAAACTTGCCAATATTACATTTAAGTATTTTAGCTTAGTTGTATTATAATAAAATAATTAAAATGGAATAATAATGTTATTAGACTATTATTCAAATTTACTCAGAAACTTAAATTGCCATTTAATACAAAAATAAAAATCATCAATATATTATAAACAAAATATTAAATCCGAAAAGTATATCTATTTCAGTAAGGAAATCGTATTTATAGAAAATATGCCTTGTTTGCTGGCATTCGGCGGTGGAGGCATTTATCAGTTGAGATACAATATTCACGGAGGAGTCTGCGCCTGACGGGCGTTTAGAGGAAGCCGTTATTCACGTAAAGCTGACTCCTGTGTTTATTAATGTCCTAAGTATAAAATTGTCATCACTTAAATTTATTTTCTTACCAAAAATAATGGTTTATATTTTTTACGCTTACATCACAGTTGGTAACGGACAACACATACACAAACATGTATATCTAGTGTAACATAAACTGCACAAATAGCTTGATGTGATTCTATAATGCAACAAATTTGAGGTTCCTCAGCCTATCTCAAAGAAATAATAGACCTAACATATACCAACATAATATGTATACCATACTCTTGGCCAGAACTGTTTCATGTTTTTGTACATTTTAATTGTGGTGTCAGTCCGATGAATAAAATTATCTCCTCGCATTCCACGAACTTATTTTGACTAAACATTTAACTTGTGTTCATTGTTTTCTGAAACTATTATAATTATTTTACTTTTACAATTCTTCGGTATAACATCATTAATTCAATATATTAATGAGACACAGTGATGCAACAAGTGTGAGGAAGGAGTGGGTTTTAACATTAAAGAATTTAATAGGTAATGACCATTACATGTACAAGAGAATATAATATTACGTTCACATGAGACGGTAGGCTTGGCGTGACCTTACTTTGTAAACATACCTTTATGTGAGTGGGGAGCTGGGGCGGAGCGCGGCGACTGGAATAATAACCTGTCACACTCCCTCTGGGCTTCGTGCATGGATAAACTGGTGTGTCATAACTGGTACCTCACCCTGCATTTGGGGAAAAACTTATTTTTGTATGATTAATTTTAAAGAATTAGGGAAATGTACATAGTTTTACTTGCCTAATTTTTACCGTGGTTTATATTTATAAAGATAGAGAATATGGAAATTCTAAATATCCCACAAAAAAGATGAAAGAATGAACATATTAGAATAAAATATAATACATATTACCAAATCTATAAGAACAAAAAACATGGCCCGAGTAACATTTTAAATGTGATGCAGAATGAAAACCAAAACACAATTTTTTTTATTTGAGAATTAAGAACAAATAATACCTCGATGAACGCCACCAACCTTTATAACTCGATGTGTCTGTATATCTTTTATTTTAACTTTATCAGTGAATTTCCTTTGGAAAGTGAACTATTAGCATGACCCGCACGGTGAAACTTAAGCCCGGGACCCCCATAGAAGTTCCTAACGTGACCCCCTGAACACGTTTTGGGGGATCGTTCAAAATTGTATATATATATATATATATATATATATATATATATATATATATATATATATATATATATATAAAACACACACATATATATGTGTGTGTGTGTGTGTTTGCACTCTAGCGGTCGCATTTTTGTCCGATTTACTTACAATTTGGTAGGGACGTTCCTTTCTGTAATCAGTTGGACAAGTTCGTTGGGCAAAACAATCGGAAAACTTTAAACCCCTTTTTTGGGGATTAATCTTTCAAATTTCGAGTTTTTGGCCCAAAAAGGGTCAGAAAAGCCCCATATGTAAACTCAAAGCATGGAAAAAGATGGAAATTAGAGAGGCGAAAGTTTTAAGCCCTCTCTCGTCATTCTAGCATACATATTTACCGAGTTATTAAAGAAAATGTGTATCGACCAAACACAGTACGTTATCTTATGGGGGTTTTACACTAGTAAAGCCCGTTATTCCTTTGTTAGAGTACTTTTACCATCCCCAGCAACCTCAAGTCAACTATCAATCCTGTCTGGACCTTCTCTTAACCTTATAATGCGCAAAATTGTATTCCCAGCTTTGCAGGTAAATGAAACCAGGAGCATCAGAACGGCCAAAAAATCAGTGTTTTCAGATTTCAATAAAAATTGGACAAATGTATGTTTTTACATTGATTTTTAGTTTTAAAAGTTTTTATGTGGAAATTCACTTCCCTCACGTCAGCGTGCTGCGTGCGAACTCGTTTATATTTTAACACATGTTTTTCCATTTTAAATTTTACGATTTTATTTTAAGGTCATACATTTTATTCACTTTGAAAATGGCATTATAGCCGAAACGCGCTGTGAAATAAAAATGGTTAAAAGAGGGTACTCTGGAAGTTTTGTTTTGAATCTAATCATATATATATATATATATATATATATATATATATATATATATATATATATATATATATATAATATAGTATATTAATAATATATATAATTCTATTTTATTATAGAAATGTTATTTGTATAGCTTTTAATATATATATATGATTTATAAGAAAACAAACACGGTTTCGTGAATTCCCGCATTACTTTGATAGTATTTTTACTAAATTGTATCAGAGTTAAAATTTATATTCTAGTGTAAATTTGCTATTATATTATACTATGTTTAATACATTAATTATAATATTTATGACATGACATTATGTAAATGCTATATGTTTGAATTTTTTAATTACAGATTTAAGTAAATATCCGATATGAAAGTAACATACAACTAAAACCTTACCCAACCTCTAAACTAACTTCAAGAGAAGTAAAGACACCCTTTACTAAATATTAGAATACCAAAGTCTATTAAAGTACATAGATCCTTTGGCGGATAAAGAAATGAGAAAGGATTATTACAGACCACACATTACTTACCTTCCTCGGAAATAAAGAGGTAAATTTCAAATCATACAAGTTGCTATATTATATTAATAGAGATAAATAATAGGGTATTTCTATGTTTCAAGCAAACCTGCAAATAAATCTCAATTACATGCCTCAAACTTCCTTTTCCTTTTTCTCCAGAGGAAACAATAGTACGCCAAGTGAGAAAATTAACAAAATATTTATACCTACATCTTTACATTTAATATTTAGCTCCTGAAGCTCAGGTCGTCGTAGAACTAGCTTACGTTTTCAAAGTAAGTATTTGAAAACTTCACTTTCCTAAAACTCTTTTCAACATTAAAAACACCACCTAATTTTATAGTGGAAACAAATGTATTTTATGACTTGTTTATAGAAATGTTATTTGTATAGCTTTTATTTAGCGTTTAACCTACGAAGTCGTGGTTTGCGGACCATAGCAAGGATCTAGATTGCGTGCTCGCAAACGATTTATTGAGATCGACCGGCAGACGTTTTTACAATCCCATTTAATCACGACTTCTACTGTTATACGGGAATCTACTAGTTTTAATTGTCTGTTTCCGTACAACCTGAAGTTAAAAGAGGATCGAGTTTTATTATTTTCACCTAAACTGTATCAGTTTAAATGTGTTATAGAAATTTATCAATATATTATGATTATTATTTTAACTAAATGGTAAATATCGAGCAATTATTATTATTATTATTATTATTTGGTAGTCTCATTAAAGTTTGTAACCGTTTAATAGTTTAGTCGGTGATTTATATAATAATATATAATATAATCTTATTTTTGGTACAACGTATAAGACACCAAGGAGTACAAAATCCCATTTTTATTCTTGTCGTTTACGTGAGCAGCTTATTGTAAGCATGTTTATTGTGAACAGCTTAAACGTGCAGTGCTATTTTGTACAAGTTATTTTTCATTACAATATTTCTAGTTTTTAAACAGTTCTGACTCGTCCCTTCCACTATAAAACTTCAAAATAAAGAAATATTTATTTTAAATAAACAAAATATCCTTTTGTTTAAAATGTATTGTTAGTGATGGTAAGTTTATGTGATTTAAGGAATTTTTGCGGATATTTTCCATCACGACGTGTCGGAATCTATAATTTGATTCCGTCTTTAGGTGGAAAAAATGCCTAGAACATAACAAAATTAGTGGCGCAATCTTGGCAAGCTGGAAAATCTGAAAAGGTAAAACAGAAAACTGTATAAGAAGTCAAAACAAAATAAAACTACAATAAACACACAAGTCAACACAAACAATCAAACACACAAACGAGACAACACTAGTACACGAGTGCACACGGCGGATGCTCTCCCAATAAACACATTTGCTCTCGGTTTAGTTACTAATATTTAAACTATAAATATTTTGATTGAAAGATTATTAGAGGAACGTGATTTTAAGTAAATTTTAACGTACACGTTTTCTCAAGGCCACCTGGAATTGTTTTTCTCTGGTATAACATCTTGAGAAGGAAATAACAATAACTCAAACAATGTTAAACAATTCCAGTGTGTCTTGAGGAAACTTATGTTTCGCAATCGGGTCCTAACCCTCTGATAAGTGTAATTGTTTAAGTTTTAATTTAAATCACCATCATTATAGCTTTACCGAAGCATCACAGTTAGATGAAGATAGAGAATGGAACAAACGGCATTGATCAAATTGAAGAAATTAAATTTAGTTAAGGTAGCCTTGAAAACTCTTATTATAAATTTAAAGATAATGTGTTGGACTACATTTGTTGGTTTGTTATAAGAAAGATAGAATTTAAACTAAATTGTTTGTTAGTAACAGATGATTTAATTTGAGCTCATATACTCACTTTACTGATTTTGTGTCCAAAGGAAGATTAATAAGAGCTTCCTCAAACGTTTTTATAATTATTAAATTGTTGTACAATCATATAACCTTGGCATGTAAAGATTAGGGTAGTTTAAACACTACAAAAATTATGATACTACCATGTAGGATGTTTGGTGGAAATGTGTTTCGAAATCAGAAAGCAAACACTGATTTTGGCGAGGATAGCCATGAAATAAAATTAATAGGAATAACATTTTGCAATGAAATGTGCCACAAAAAAGAAAAAACAAAATACACAACCATTTCAAAGCTTGGAGTACAGCAGAAACTAAATAAAGTTATTTTATTTAGCAATGTTAAGTTAAAGAAATTAAGAAAAGACAATATTTTATGTTTTATTTTGATTTTATAAAGTGCCATTTAATAAAGTATTTATAATGCATACTAAACTTGGTTTTTATTTTACTTTATACATGTTTTCCAATTGTTTTTTCATCGTTTACCTCATGAACAATATAACGTTATTAGTTTAAATGATCACATGTTAAATATATTAAACTACACATATACAGTGACGTCATACGATTTATAAATGCCAAAAATTGTTTTTAAGTAACATTTATTCATATTAGTGTAACAACTGTAAATGCACAATAAGTTATTGATGTGAGTAACGCAGTTGCAATGCTCTGCGCTAACTCCCTGGCCCACCGCGGAGGTGGGGGGAGCGCCATGGTCCGCCTGCCTGACCGATGTCGATGTCCCGCAGCGCGCTGTCCAGTGTGTATACATATTGTTAAAAGAAGCTTGGCTAAATAATGGCATTGAGCCAAAGCAAATCTAGGGTTATAAATGTGTTTAAATCTGAAAATTATTTAAATCAAAACAGATCGGCAACTCTAAATTTAAAATTAAACTTCAGTTGTATATAACAAATTATATTGTATTACATACATTCGTCTTTATTTAGTTTATTATTTTGCGTTTCAATTTCAAGCAAACTTTAGTGGTAAAATTTTATAATAACTCAAAAAGATTATGATATTTTTCTTTAATTACCCTAGTATATTTTAAGATCCATCTACTATGAACAAACTCAAAGTTTTCTGAAATATTTCGTGTATTTTTGCCCCTTTGTAACGATAGATAAATGTATGTTATTCAAAAGACAAATTTTACCACTAGTTAAAATATAAAATATATGGCTTTAAATTAATCCATTTTCTAATTTAATCCTTTCAAGAATATTAGAGATATTTAAGGGTATGAATGAACATAACCCGCTCTAGTTAAATGTTTGATTCATATAAGGGGTAGGTTTACATTAAAGGGCACAACACGGATATTTTTGTGTTTATCAGAGGAGAAGCAGCGGCAGTAACGTTACCGCACATTGTGGCCTCTAGCTGTCGATTTGTGTTCCACAGATAAAACTTGTGCCCTCCGAGAATCTATCTAACAAAATATACTTTTCCCACAGAACAAATACAAGCACAGTTGGTTGTAGTTTTAAAAAACACGTTCATCTTTCACGTTCTCTTTTAAGTTCACTTCTCTTTTAAAGTATGTCATTAAAACACACACAAAAATGCACGAAGTGACTGCTGATCAATAACAATTAAACAATTAAACTGTTGATAACAATTAACCTCAACGATATCGGGCTTATCTCTATTTTAATACACCATCAGTAAGTACAAACCACGAATTACATGTAGCACATTTGCCTTGGTATATGTTACCTTTTCGTTGGTCATATGCTACTAGTGCTATTTTAACACGTTTTAAGATATAATAAACATATAAATATATAAATATATATATATATATATATATATATATATATATATATATATATATATATACATATATAGCCATATGACTACCTCATTCTAAACATATTTGTTGTATGATTAAATTATTGTTAAAATAATATTTTATCACCTTTGTGACCAAACCTGCTTCCAGTACTGATAAATAACAAATAAAAACTAAAATAAAATCAGCTCTTGTTTTTTTTTATATCACACAGTGTTGCTAATTTGTGACTTTATTATTTATAATACATGTAGCCTAGTATTTTACAGATTATGGTTGGCTTCTAAATAATACAAAGTTAAAAATAACAAGTAACCCAAAATGCATGCAACAGGGTGACGGCTAAACCCTGACGGTCATAAATCAGTCAGTCCTACCTTTTGGGACCATTTAGGTTAAGCCTTGTATGAGACCCTACGTCATTTGTTTAGCTAAGCTTTGGGATATTCTTAATTGTTGTATCCAACAATTTAATTGGTGGCCCATTTTATTATCATTTGATGAATTCTGTTTAATCTAAAATTAATGTATTTAACTAATTATTATTTGTAATCTGTCAGATTTGTTTATATAAATTGTATTAACTAGAAAGTAATTTTAAAAACAATAAACCCCTTAAAATTACTGATTATGTTGGTTAGTTTTTTTTTTTTGATTTATTAATGATTCCCAACAATTTTGCTTAACACACTTACCAACTGTTTATGTATACAAATCTAATATATACTAACAATATATGTATGTTTTTAACTGGATTACTTTGGTAAATTAAACGATAGTCTCTTAACTATTATAGAGCAAGACATTTATCTAACTCTATCGTTTAGCTTATATTTCGGATTTTAAATTCGTTCATAATATTATTAACCAAAATTTCTTTCAGCATACTGGAATACTCTATCGTATACTGATATTGATGTTAAGAATGGACGCCAAAAAACCTTGGGGGTTTAGTTTACATAAGATCCTTAGTAAATGATCAAGCAAAAAATTGTAAAACTCATAAAAAATTCCAATGGATTAAACAAGATCGGAGATTATTATATTCTATATTTTTAAATAAGCTGTAATGAATGATATGCTAGTTACGTTTGAAACCTGTAACAACTTCAAACATAGGGAGACTAAAAGAATAACTTGCAAGGAAGTAGATTAAATTCAATTGCGCCTCCAATGAGAGCCAGTTTAATGAGCCAGTTGCTTCTTGACACAAGGCCTTATGTTTTGTCCCTGGCAAACATTTTGTGTTCCAACTGAAATAAAATATGTGCCCTAAAATTCGTTTGTATTTTCATATAATATAATAAATTTCATGTTTTAATCAACTGCAGTCTGCTGGAAAGCCTTTTTATTATAAGTATCCAAGCAATTTTAAAAATCTTAGTATTTATTTAATAGGATGAAAGCTTGTAATTCACAGTTGCTTCCATAACAGTCTAAAACTATATCTATAACCATTCTTTTCTGCTTTAAACCGATGTATGATTTATGATTTTGTTGGTTGGTGTCATATTATTTCAATTTATTTAACCCTAAAAATAGTAATTTACGTTATTCATACATCTACAACCGTTCAGAAAAATTATGGATTTGGAGAACTTTTTAAAAGCCTGACACGGAGATTATCGTACTTAAATCCTACTTTTTAAGGATAAGTCGTTGCTTTCACATTCAATGTCAAGAGTAAACCACAAACCAAAATAAAATTTTCATATATGCAAAGTGTTTCTAGAGTTCCGCATACTGCTGAACACTAATGATTCGTACAACATCCAAAACATGGAAAATAACATGAAAATATGTGGGATTATGTGAAAACGAGAACACAATAGAAATAAAGGACATACACCGTTAGTGTGAGCGAATTATAGCCTGAAGTAAATGTATAACTACAAATTCAGTAACAGAATCTCTAAAAAAGTGGACGAACGTCTGCAGCTGTGCTTTAAAACTCGATGATCCATTGTAAAACGCCTTGTAGATGCTATACTACGAAACTAACAAGGCCGAACACCAAAACAACTGTTGTGTATATTTTTAATTATTAATTTGATGTAATTTAAATTCAAATTATTGCCGACTCGAACAGCTGATGAGCGACACCTTCGATCAATGGCGAATATTTTGCGCCAAAGACGCTTTTCCCCTTCCACGGAAAAACGTTGGTCAGTCTGCCATTGTTCAGCATCCCTCTCGGCAGTCCAGGAGCACGCATAAATTATTGAACTCTCTCTCAGGCATTGTTAGCGTCTCATTTCGTGTTATTTACGTTGGTCAGTCTGCCATTGTTCAGCATCCCTCTCGGCAGTCCAGGAGCACGCATAAATTATTGAACTCTCTCTCAGGCATTGTTAGCGTCTCATTTCGTGTTATTTACGTTGGTCAGTCTGCCATTGTTCAGCATCCCTCTCGGCAGTCCAGGAGCACGCATAAATTATTGAACTCTCTCTCAGGCATTGTTAGCGTCTCATTTCGTGTTATTTACGTTGGTCAGTCTGCCTTTGTTCAGCATCCCTCTCGGCAGTCCAGGAGCACGCATAAATTATTGAACTCTCTCTCAGGCATTGTTAGCGTCTCATTTCGTGTTATTTACGTTGGTCAGTCTGCCATTGTTCAGCATCCCTCTCGGCAGTCCAGGAGCACGCATAAATTATTGAACTCTCTCTCAGGCATTGTTAGCGTCTCATTTCGTGTTATTTACGTTGGTCAGTCTGCCATTGTTCAGCATCCCTCTCGGCAGTCCAGGAGCACGCATAAATTATTGAACTCTCTCTCAGGCATTGTTAGCGTCTCATTTCGTGTTATTTACGTTGGTCAGTCTGCCATTGTTCAGCATCCCTCTCGGCAGTCCAGGAGCACGCATAAATTATTGAACTCTCTCTCAGGCATTGTTAGCGTCTCATTTCGTGTTATTTACGTTGGTCAGTCTGCCGTTGTTCAGCATCCCTCTCGGCAGTCCAGGAGCACGCATAAATTATTGAACTCTCTCTCAGGCATTGTTAGCGTCTCATTTCGTGTTATTTACGTTGGTCAGTCTGCTATTGTTCAGCATCCCTCTCGGCAGTCCAGGAGCACGCATAAATTATTGAACTCTCTCTCAGGCATTGTTAGCGTCTCATTTCGTTTTATTTACGTTGGTCAGTCTGCCATTGTTCAGCATCCCTCTCGGCAGTCCAGGAGCACGCATAAATTATTGAACTCTCTCTCAGGCATTGTTAGCGTCTCATTTCGTGTTATTTACTCCCTCGTGTTTGAAACTAACTCAATTAACTTTCCCTTATATATTCAATTAATTTTTAACTGTATTAACTCTTAATAACAATTGTATTCAGTGTTTTAGTCCTGTGCAGTGTGCTCATCGAACATCAGGGAAGTGTACCGGGCAATCGCACCAGCATTTGGTCAGATTCTCTAGACATTGCATCTAGTGCGAAATGTGTTGAAATAAAGTGTGCGTGGGTGTCAAGGACCTACCAAAGCTGTGGGCAATTCAGGGTTTTCGAAATGTCATCCCACCTCTCTTCTTTGAAGGGTCCGGCAGCGGCGGCATAGCATGGCGTCACCTCGTGCCCGAAACGCGGGAAATGCTCTTGGTGAGTTACTCGTTCCTGTACTGTGTGACTCTTATTATGAACTAATATTAATTTCAGACTCTTTAATTAAACTCGATATTGTTCTAAGTGCATTTGACATTCACCCCACAAGCTCGGCTGTTTGGCGTTTATTGACAGGTGCTAATTAAGGCGGCAACCCAACAACTTCAATTAAATTCCGGTGATTATCAATTAATTCATTCTATCACTCGTTACCACACAACAACAAACCAATAACATTTGTAGTAAAAAAATTTATCTTTTGAATTACTTAGTTTCAGATGTAATTTCCTTATACACTCCTCTGCCCGGCATATAAGGAGTGCCCGGTTGTCACCGTGGAAGTGCGGATCCTTGTCGGTCTCCACCTGTCATTAATCTTCCTCTAGTTGGTTCTGGTTGGTGCCCAGTCTACTATCAATAGTTATCTGTGAGATCCATAAACAAAGGCAGATCAAACGACCAGTGTAAAATTGCTATGGTTTCTAGATTATAAATTATTTTAAAATGTAAATAAGTTTTGAAAATAAAAGCTTACGTAATTATTGTGTGGCATGAGTCAGTCCTTTTATTATTAACCATTTAGATCCAATCTGGAGATTTATAAGAGAATTTTCTGTGTTTAATTTTAGTTCATGAAATTAATTGTGAAAATAATTCACAACGAAGTGAAAACAAATTTATACGAGTCAACTACATTAAAAACCCAAAAATAAACATAACATTTACACCATATACAAATAACTGAAGTGGCAACACAATCTGCACGACTACAAGGCTGAAGTCCGAGTTTAGGACTTTGAAAAATGTTGAGGCCGATGGTCGTCGTAATAATTAAAAACGATAACGAAAGTCAATCATTGAAAAATAAACGATCAATAATTATGACAGTAATATATTAATTTATTAAAATATTATATTTGATTTTATAAGCACCAATTGGCGTAGGCAGAGAGAGTGGCGACATCAGCCCTAGCTGCACAAAGAATGATAATCAAAACTGAAGTAAAAGAATGTAAACAAGTTTGCAGTTAGATTGTCTCAATAAGCACGACAGAAATACTTTTGAAGGTTGCTGGGCGAAATGTCTTAAATTACTGCCGGAACAAATTGAAATTATTAAGATGGGGGGCATGTAAAAAAATGTAAAAGTTTATAAAGACAATAAAAGAGAATGAAAAAAGACAGTGTTTGACTGAAATGAAATATGAAAAACTAACAAATAAAAACGTCAAACTATAAAGTTTACAGAGATATCAAGAGCAGAACATCCAGTAGTACGTCAAGAGTGTTGGGATCGAGGCTAAGGTTACTGATAACGAGGTACAGATTAGGTACATGGTTATGGCAGTGCCGAAAATATGACAGTGGAAATAGATTGTATAAAATATGTATAGAGATACGTGTGCTTTTAGAAGTTGCTTAAAATTTCCCCAATAATTGGAATTAGTCTCCAAACTAACTATCAACATATAAAAACGTAAATTTGTGAACCTATAAATAAAATAGAGGGATTCATTAAAAAAACCGTAACAGCAAACCTGCAGACTACACGAATTTCCAATGCATGTATATGTTTTTCACTACCACATAAAGCCATTTACCAAGTTTCATAAAAATTCATTTATAAATAAGTGATAAGTTACATAGCAATTTATTTATTTTCCATAAGAATAACATTAGGGCAGAGTATGCAGGTTTGCTGCAACCAGAAATGTAAGACATGTATTTTTAAGCAATTATCAATATAACTCAATATATCAATTATAATATAATTATAATTATAATATAATAATTATAATACAATTATAATAATATAATTATAATTGATAATTGATAATTATAATTATAATTGATAATTATAATTATAATTGATAATTATAATTATATATATAAATTATAATATAATTATCAATATAAACTAGGTACCAAGTTTTAGTCATTTATGTTCATAATCTAGGGAGGTATAAAACCTTACATATTGTCCATAAGAATAACATTAGGGCTGAGTATGCAGGTTTGCTGCTATGGGGACGATAAAAAAACATTCGTTGTGCAAATATCAATTTACCAGTACTAGTTGAAGCCCCATACCAAGTTTCATCAATATACATTCATAAATAATCGAGATATCAAATTTCAATTATTCTCCATAAGGATAATATTGGACAACGTCCTGTGTTTAGCACTTTGAATATCTCTGCAACGAATGGGCGTAGAATCACAATTGAAACGCCAAAATGATTGTTTTGAAGAGCTGAACCAATTGGTACCAGCAAATGTGAGGTTTACAGTAAAATTAACTGTAGAAAAGCTAAAACCTTTTTCCCTTAAGATTAACATCCGGAGATTTTATGAAACTTTTTTGGATTTTATCCGCAACAACTTAACCTAGTTTAATAATTCAAAATACCATATTATTTGTATTTAAGCTCTATAAAATGGTCGAAACCAAAATTGAGTGTTTTAAAAGTTTTAAGGTAAAAAATTAAAAACTGATTTTTTGAAAACTGTCAACTCCCATAAAACCCCCTTCCCATGGTCCGATCTTTCTGGTTTTCGATCTTAAAGTCATGAATGTCGCTTTACACGTTTGTGCCAAATTTAATCGAAATCGGATGTTTTTTTCCAAAAGTTACCGAGTTAACAGACACACACACACACACACACACACACACACACATATATATATATACTTTTATATATCACATTTTATAATGAAATTCCTGTAAAGCAATATGTTTTACGTAAAGGAATAAAATAACTACTGTATTTTAATTAACATAAGGACAATTATAGTCTAATTTGTATGTCATGCGAATCTTATATACAATATTAACATATATTTAAATGACAGTGGAACTGAGCCAAGACGAAAAAAAGTACAATCCAGCTGACAACGATGAAGGAAAGTGGGTAGTGGCTTTATGTAGAGAGCTTTATCAACAACCACACACCCCAGCCAGATATGGAACTAGAAGAAAATTATGTTTCTAGCAACTTGAAAAAGTTGTAGTTTGTTTTGTGATACCATGCACTTAAATTAATAGTTACTAAGCTTACTTAGTATTATGCGTGTACCATTGAACTAAAAAAACGTCATAATACGGATTTAGTTTTTAGGCTTTTCTATTTCTAATATCCATACGCTAGTATTTATAGTTAGCATTTTAACCCACCAACATCAATGATAGCTAAGCAAATGATACCAATCACAAAACTGTAAAATCACCTAAAACAGTGTTCAACATAAAAGGATATTTTTTAAGTTGTCCTAATTTTAATGTTGCCTTTTTTTAAGAGTTATTGTCTTTAAAATTACTACCATCCCGTATTTAAAGGAAAAAATGTTCCAACAAAATTTGCATTGTTTTAAGGCTACCAATACAAAAAAAGTATCTCATCGTCTGCCCATTATTACTTAAAATCTATATGTAACCATAACTGGTAACTTAATTTATTTGCATAATTAAGTTATTATTATCTAAATAAATAATATATTATTTTCCTTGTGTGATGTTTGATGTCTTAAAGAAAGGGGTTCTGACGGTGGTAACTTATACAAGTGTAACATTAATCAAGTAAATGGATGAGAGTAGGAGACGCGGTCTTTAAGCGCTAACATGGTTTTCTTATGAGAAAACGTGTAGCCAACCTAAATGAATTGCAAAACAAAAAACATGACCTACATACCAGTGGTACCAACTGTAGTTATATATATAAAGATGTATAACAAGGTAGTTATATATATAATTATGTATAATAAGGTTATATATATATAACAAGGTAGTTATGTCACGCTTGTAACGTAAGACACAAAATACCTGCAGTATTATAATGTAAGAGAGAGCAGCCCGCATCGCCGGGTCGCGCTTGGGCGATCAAGCTTATCGCTTGCCACAAATCAAATCGGGACAACGACGCCTCAGTGGCCTCGCGTAATGACATGAGTTATGATCGACCAAAACGCCGACTCATGTCATTAATACTAGTGATACTCATGTCATTAATACTAGTGATCAATCAGTGACATCTGGTTATGGAACCGCCAAGTGACTATCGTATGGTTACTATCTATCATAGTTGAGCGTTCCTTACGCAACTGTGTGACTCTACTCAGCCGAATTTAACCAGCAACTTCAGTCCGTACCAGGCATTGGACCACAACACATCACACACACCAGGTAAGTAAGTAAAAAATCATTTTAAAAAAGAACATTTATTTATTTCTTACGTTGTAATACAGAATTAAACACTTAAGCTGAACTGTTATTAAAACTTAGTAAAATGTATTAAATTGCAAATTGTGTAGGCTTCAAAAAATGTCTGTAGCTTAAATAGTTTTTCTTTACAAATAATTTATAAAAATGTACTTTACGTTTTTGAACAATTCAAGACTTACTTTAATACAATATTGTGTAGACTTCAAAAAATGTCTATAGCTTAAATAGTTTTTCTTTACAAATAATTTATAAAAATGTACTTTACGTTTTTGAACAATTCAAGACTTACTTTAATACAATATTATACAGTGAAACAATGTAGGACTCTAAACTGCCTTAGGACTTAGAAAAAATAATTTTAATTTACCATAATACAATATTATACAGTGAAAAAATTGGGGACTTTAAACTGCCTTGGCACTTAGAAAAAACAATTCAAGACTTACTTTAATACAATATTATACAGTGAAACAATGCAGGACTTTAAACTGCCTTAGGACTTAGAAAAAATAATTTTAATTTACCATAATACAATATTATACAGGGAAACAATGTGGGACTTAGAAAAAATAATTTTAATTTACCATAATACAATATTATACAGTGAAAAAAATTGGGGACTTTAAACTGCCTTGGCACTTAGAAAAAACAATTCAAGACTTACTTTAATACAATATTATACAGTGAAACAATGCAGGACTTTAAACTGCCTTAGGACTTAGAAAAAATAATTTTAATTTACCATAATACAATATTATACAGTGAAAAAATTGGGGACTTTAAACTGCCTTAGGACTTAGAAAAAACAATTCAAGACTTACTTTAATACAATATTATACAGTGAAACAATAATTTACAAATTTACAATAATTTAAAAAAATACAACATTAAAAAAAACCTAATAATTAAAAAACAACCTCGTGCGGCTGTTAACAACAGTCCTGCAAAAGGGGCAGCAGGTGACCCGGCGGCTACAAGCCGGGCACAATGCATGCCCACAGGGGTGGAGGGCTACAGTTGGGAGGGCACTTATACATATTTGGCACACAATGTACCTCGGCTGTTCTGTAGGAGGAGGCGTGCCACGGATAATAAGATTATCCATCCTCCTGTCATTATAGGTGAGGATCCTCTCCATGGTGGCACGGAGCTCCTCCCACACAGCCGGAGCGATCTCCCGGATTTGGTCGATCTCCGTGTCCTCCAAGGCGTTCCGTGACAACGTCAGCGCTTCAGCCAGCTCTGTCCGGACGGCCGCGATCCGGTTGACGATGCCCGGAACATCCTCGGTGGTGTTTGTCCCACGCTCCTGAAAACCACATCAGGTAAGAATCTATTCGTAAAGTTAATTATTATCTTGTCCCACGCTCCTGAAAACCACATCAGGTAAGAATCTATTTTAAAGTTAATTATTGTCCTATATCTTACAAACGAATGACTTGGAACCTTACCATTTCAAAAAGCCGCATCCTCAGCCGTAACAGGCCTTCCTCAAAGCGACAGACGGCGCAATCGGCAGGGGGGTCGACCGCGGGCATTCGTTCCTCACACCTTAAATTCTGAAACATTACAAATTAAATATAATACAAGTTTACAAAACAAAACAAAAAAAAACAAACCCTAACCCCCGATAAAGATACTTACAATAGGTTCAACCCGTCTTGACGGTCCCGCTACCTCCCTTGCACCGGTGCTCGGCCTGTTCACCCTCTCCTCCAAGGCAGCAATGTGGACTTCCGGTATTGACTTTAAAAAACAAAACGATCAATTATCACAAGGTACACACACACACACACAGTAAAAAACAAAAAAAAATACAACAGTATAACAAAATAAAAATTACCGAAAGTCTGGGAGCTCTCGAGCCCGAGGGAAAGGCGAATACATCCCCCTCCACCCTTGCACCAACCTCGTCCCGATCAGCAAACGGAATTGCAGGCACCGCCCTAATCCCAGTTACGTTCTGCCCCTGTAAATAATGTTTATATTATTATTATAACTAAAACCTAAAATGTATATCAAACATACGCAACTGTTAAACCTTATTACTTACAAGACTATGTAGTGAAGGTCTGCTAGACCAGGAGGGGAGTACCCTTGAGGGTGTAGGGCTGTTTGGTCGAGCCCTGTCCCGCCGACGCACATCCTCTTCCTCCATCCTTGCACCTGTTACGTTCTGCCCCTGAAAAAAACAGAGACCGTTAACACCATCATTAAAACCTATGACTAAAAAAAATACTTTAAACAATACGACGATACTAACCGTATAGTGTAGATGGCTTATCAGCGTCCTCGCGCTCGTTTCCTCTGAGTGGATAGAAACCGGCCCACCAGATGTTATCCGTAGAGGGGGTTCGGCCAGGTGAGGACGCCTTACCGGTTCACCACCCCTCTGTAAATAAAAAAAACAAAGGTATCAGATACCCATACAATACAATACAATATCAACACCATACCATACTCATACCATACCAAAACATACCATTAAGCGTGTGAGGCACCAGCCGTCCCCAGCGATAACGGCCCTCTCTCCAAACGAGTACAACCCCGTCTCGTAGGTGTTCCTAATTTCCGCCCATAGCTCGAGTCTCCGCTGAGTAAAAGTTGACTCTGTCACCTGGCGGTACCGTGGCGGAAATCTGACGCTTCTGGGGTTGTTCTGAAAACAAAATACAATTAGTGTAATAAAATACCCGTACTTAAAACTATATACTCCCCCATACACCAAAATACTTACTGCACGTATAGAGAGCAGGTATCCATCCTCGCTGATAAAATACTGGGACTCGCCATCACTACCGACGAGCTGAAAAAGAAAAATATAAAATCAATTATACAATTCTAAAAATAAGCAAGTGGAAAAAAAACAAGTACCTATATAATAATAATTAATCACCTCAGTGTTAGCCTGATGAACCGCATACGTCGTAATTGGGGTATCGGGCTGGGGGCGTGGAGACCGGTCCCTTACCTGAAAAAACAGTATATTGTAATTTATCTTATTATTTTATTGTTTACTACATTATTAACGCTAAAAATCACATAGCAATGATATGTCCTTACCGAGGTGCCTCGTCTAATAATATTAGGCATCGTCCGCCTGACAGGAGATGCTGGCCTCTGCCACTGAAAAAAAACATTAGAGTTAGAGAAAACCACAAACAACCCCTAACCTCTACGTGCAAGTATTGCTAAATAAGCTAAATAAAAAAATATAAAACTTACAGTTCCTAACTCTCGCATGCTAGTCTCTATAAGCTCAGGACTTACACCAAGATCATACTGCAACAGATAAATAAAATCAAATTTAGACTTACATTTTCTAAACCTTGAGAGATCGCCTCCCGGGCCTCAGGGCTTAGACTGGCAATATCGTCCTGTAACAAAAAAAAAACACAAACCAAATAATATTATTAAATAAATAAAAAACTATAAACGTTGAAAAAAACACGGAATAAAACCCATACTAACCGTAAACCTATTTCTGGTCAACAAACTGCCGTCATGAAGGAAGGTCCGCGAGGTCTCGATATATACCCCAGACTCGCCAGACAATCTTAACATTTGTGTTATCCTTCCGTTATATTCTTCCTAAACACATAAAAACATGTATAAACAAACGCTGTTATAAAGGCTAATATAATCATAACGAATATAAAAACTAAATAAATTAACCCACCTGAGATATGGATTGTAAACCGCTAACCGTAGAAGACCCACTCTGAAAAAATAAAAAATTATAATTAACCTCATTTCAATGTAAAACCTAAACTCTTGTATTTAAAAAAATATTTGTAAGTACGTTTTTTTACCTGTTGTGACAGGCGCTGGGATAAACTGCTCAGTCCCGAACCGCTCTGAAAACAAAAAAAATAAACTGTCTAAGTATACACATTCTATTAATACTAACCCTACCATAAAGTTTTAAAAAAAGAGAAAACAAATTACTTACTGCACGTATAGACAGCACGTCAAGATCATCAGCAAAAAACATGTCCTGACTAAGAGGTTGGGGTGTTTGGTCACCATCTTGAGGAGTCGTCGATGACAGATCCTGAAAAAATGTATTAACTAAGTAAACTACTAAATTTATAGTGGGTAAATCTATAGTGTAATTGTTTGAGACTTTGATTACCTGATTATTGGGCGGGATGTTTTCATCTTGGTCGAAACCAATCACCAAGCGAAGGCAAACGAGAGCTAAAACTTGGAACAACATGATAGCTAAAACAATCACTGCAGAATGCATAGTACCATAACACCGGGTCAGAGGCCCGTATTTATACGCAATATCCCTTCCAACACCGGTGTAAACAGCCGACCAATCACAGCCCGCAGATTCCGTGAGTCCCGTTAGCCACGCCCCCCACACTGTGCTCCTCTCTCAGTTAGCTGTGATGAACCCTCCGAGCTTAACTCAACTTTGCCTTCAGCACTATTGTTCAAAATTTAAATTCCTCCAAGAGATTTGTGATTTAAACCTTCCGTTTTTATTGAAAAAATTATTAATTGAAGAGCACAAAATTAAATGTTATAAAGCAAGTTACTTTATATGTGGGCGGAGCTATTGTAGTAACTGTTACTCGGTGGGTACAATTATTAATAAGGTTAACTTTTTTTTGTTCTATGTGTGACTGTGTATAATGTTTTGTTATGTTTGTTTTGCAGATCTACGAACTAGCGCCGCACAGTTTCGAGCCTTACGCCTACATTGACGGCTGGTGGCTGGGGACCGAAAACCTAGGCTACTGCCTGCACCGGCCATACATCCGGTCCCAAAACTGCTTCGAGTGCGGGATGTTTCAGGAAATCTCGGCGTCCCGAGAATGTTCCTGTTCCTGTTAATGTGAGTACAATATATCTAACTGTAGGTTTGTCCGTTAAAATGTCCTGTAGAAAAGCACTTAGCCGGTCGTTATGCGGGCGGTATGACGGTTAGGGCGCGCCCCTTCAGTTAGTCGCCGGACCGCATCGCCGAGTCACGCTTGGCTCGGCCGCCCACAGTGTTTGTAGCAGCGTCGTCTCAGTCTGCACCATGGATCCGCCGTGTACAGAGTCCACGGTGTTTTGTGGTAGTTTTGAGCCCTTTTTCAGATTCGGGTTTTGTAGTGACGGGCACTGTGTCGAAGTTACCCCACATTTTAGACTAACGTACCACTATTGTAATAATATTATATCGTGCGCTACTTTAATCTACTCGTGGAAGCTTGACTACAAGTGCCTCGCGTGTGAGTACGAGTTCTCCACCGACTGGGTAATTTACACGTTATAAAGGTATGTTGTTTTTTAAACTATAATTTTGAACGCTCGCGTTTCCACACCACGGTAAGCCTTTAGGCTAGGCCGTAGGAGCGTCGGCGCGTTCTTTTTGGTTACCCAGAGCTTCCCCTGGAGGCCTAACCTCTGGGGTGAGAGGCCCCAACCATCGCCTCTCACTGTGGTAGCCACTCCATAACAAAATGCTACCTCCTTTTTTATATTTTTGTTCTCTGTTTACCCCAATAGGCTATTTACTAAGACTGTGTCCTTTCATTTTAGCCTAGAAAATAGACAGAAAATTTTTTTACTTTATATTTTTTTTGTCGCGCTTTTCAATCCGCTTTTCCCTGACAGTCGGAGGATTACAACAAACGGTTTCACGGTTTTTTAGGCCAACCTCCCCACACCCCTGGACTTACAAAGGGTTTAACCCTGCCTGATGAGTGAGCGACTGCCGGACCTTATTTTTTATTAGGCCCCACTCGAAAATATTTTTCGAGCGTAGTACTTTGCGGACTTCAAAGCGCAGTTTTCATTTTTATTTTTATGTATAATGCAAGCTACTGTAAAATCATCATCTATATACAAACTTTCATTTATTTCTTTAACATTAGGGTGAAATTCCCGAAGAAATTGAGCCTTTTCCAAACCTTTTGTGTAAATAGTTTCAAAAGGTTTACAGAGTGAGCTTAAAAGCTCCTCACTATACTCTACTTCGCCATCGTCCCACTTAATGTGGTGATAATGACGAGTCAGCCAGCGGGCTGTTCTTTTCATCTTGCTATTTAAACAATCAAAGCTGTATGGAGGTCGGAACACAATCTGTGTTCTATACGACCTCCCAACTATAGCAAGTTCTTTAATAATAAATCTATTTGTATTGCTTTTGAAGCCGTGGAATTGAACTATAGCTTCCATAATAAAATTTCCTGATATAAACGGTCGGCTACGTGAGGCGGTAATTGATCTGTACAGGTTTCAGCATCGGTTAAAACGATGCGATTAATATAAACCTGTATAATATCCTCAATATAAAATAATTGCAATACCTCGCGACCAATTAAAGGAATATTTTTTACAAGTTGATCCCACTCGTGACGGTTAAGAGCCAAGGAGTGTTCTCCATCAGAGACACAAACGTACTGATGCCCAAAAATATTGTTAACCTTTATGCTAGGCCCCGCGTCTATAGTTATGAAACACTGATAATTCCCCAATAAAGCCAAAGTTACTTCGTTAAACCTGCCAATTAGTTGACAGAAAGAATCGTAAGACCAAAACACAACACCTTTTCTCCCTTTAATCAATACACCCAGACTATTGTCTCGACTTTTAAAAATACCCGTCACAATACTTTTAGTTAATTCGGGGTCCAAGAAATGGACTGACTTTAAAAATACTCCAGTCATTAAATCTATTGGCTCTTTACATTTAGGAATGATTATAAATTCTTGCAAAGCCATATTTAATATTCGTCTTCTGAAGTCTCGCTATTATCAAAATCTGTACACCAATTAACAATAATGCTATCAGCCCCCGAGGGTAGTTGAAACTTTGCACTAGCGGTATTAAATACACAACAGTCTAAGTAATCCGTTTTGATTAAAAGCCCGTCTTTAAAGTATTCAATCTTAACACAACCGTTGTAACCCATGTTTACCCAACGAGTTCAAGAAAGAGACTGATTAATTATCTCTTTTGGACATATAAATGTATCTTTTACCCCCACCCCTTTGATTAAAATATGAGTCACGTGACCCTCAGGGTCCACTGTTTAAAAATTACTCGGGAAATCTTTTCTTCTGTTAATTTGATACGTCTCAAAAACCTGGCTCGGTCCCGTGCCATGAGTTCCCAATCTGATTTCCTGTCTTCTTCTGGCAAACTGTATATTTCTGTAACTACCGGGTTGGAAAAACTAACTCGAGATTTTCCTGACATCTCCCGTTATAGGCTTATAGGAATAATGTATATCATGTAGTAAAAGGCAGTATGCCCAAGTATTACCTGGAAAGGCCCTTTTTGTTGTAATTTCGAGCCTTACGTCTACAGGCCCTGTTTTAATAGTATCGTCCTGTTTTGAACAGTCAATTACATACAGAGGACACTTTGCTTTAAAATCGTCAAAATTTAATATAGGCGAACCGATTCTTCCATAATACGAGTTTTGGAAGGCAGCAAACATATCATACATTAAAGTAATATTTCCTCGAAGGTTATCGTACGGGTAAAAGTTTGAGTTTAAATAAAGTTTTACATCAGTTAGGTTGCAGGCATCAAATTGTGACATGTCCTTTGTTAAGTCGTTTTTTCTGTCTGTTTGAAAGGCGAGTACGATATACCTGGGCTTTTCTGTCTGAGTAGACGTTTTCAGTGTCCAGGAGAATGTCTCCGTACTCGGCAGGTTCGGGTATTCAATCATGTCCCACTGGCGGAAGGGAACATGTATTGCAGGGTCTTTCTCTATATATTTGTACAGTTTTAATTTTTGAGCGTCATTGATTGTTATGTGAGGTATACGCCAATAAATTTTTTCTAATGTTAAATCTAAAGTACCGGCGTTCGCTAACTTTACAGCGTTAATATCTGAAGCCGAGCGTAAAAGTATCAATTCCTGTTTTACGTTCACTAGCACCTTTTTGTAATCTTCGGCAGACCCTAACAAATGTTTTAATGGGATCGAATATACAAAATCTGTTACTTTTTCAGAATTACCAGGGCCTAGCCAGCAGGCGTTTTTAAAAGTATTTTTTTCTTCCTCGCGAATGGACAGGATATTCTTTAAAGTTGTAGTAATACCAACATTTCTCGTTCTGTCAATCTCCTTGCCACAAATCTCGTACCGGATTTCTTCAAACATAAAGGCCACTGCGTTATTTACAAAGGAAACATCCTGAGGAGTCCCGTCCGTCTTTTTAGCGCTGACTTTACCGTGAATTACAATAAAGCTTTCAAAAGGCGCAGTTATTATATCTTGCTGTAATATTGGTATTCTTATTTCATCATTATTATTGAAAGTAGAATTTGCATAGGGTAAGTGCGTGTGAAATTCCATCCCTGTTATCAAATCATCGTATACAGCCGGGCTGTCTATCGCCAATAGCGCCATTTTTTATTACTTTAAAACCGATAGAACGAAGAAACGATATGTTTTTACACGTTAACACCTTGGCTTTCTGAACACTACTGACCGACTGCCCCGTAGGCATTCCCCTAAATAGTAGCCCCATTACTCTGTCTTAAATGTAGTCTAATCGAGATTCTTTCTCCGCGAAAGTTAACAAGATTACCGTCCTGGTCTTTTATGGACACTGTTAAGGTATTGATCCTTTGACTGATTACCGGTAAGTAAATCACGTTTCTCGGGAGCTCAACTATTTTATACCCCGGTGGTTCGGCCGGGTAAAACTCGTGTATCACATGACCCTCGACTCCGTTTAGGTACGACCCGCGTGTGACATTACATTCGACCCGTATTGAATTAACTTTAATTATATCCACAGGCAGTTCAGAAACATGATGTTTATTAGCCTCGTATATTTGTGTTTTGTAGCCCAAGAGTGTTCCCAATGAATGTTCTTTAGTAAAGTCAACTTTTTCAGAGCAAAATATTGTAACTTTTAAAGTGTTATTATTTGGCTTTAACGTAAATGTTACTTTTTTCTTCGGCAGTTGAGACTGTATGTATTTTTCAATGTCCTCGATCTCGTAAGAGCCCTCAGGAATTGTAATACTTTTATCATCACCGTAGTAAAACTTATCATTAATGCCTTTCTCAATGTTTGGTATAGAATTATAAGTGGTCAGTTCAATTAAACCAAGTTCCCATTCACCCTTGCTAACATCTATGGGAAATGCTAGCTCGTGGGATAGAACACTAGTTGATCCCGTGAGACAAAACATTATAATTACAGAGAAACTTTAAACAAAGATGTCCGCAAACAACTGAGTCAAAAGTCTGTTGTCTTTCGTAATTATAGTAAAGTTCACAGTCCGCCAAGTATCGTGAGATTTCTGGTGGTGGTCTTAGGTTTCCAAAACTGTCATAATAATAGGCTTTCTTATTAATCTTTTTATAACAAACCCAGTGGGTACCTTGATTAGCTGTACTGTCCAGGTTAACTATAGCAGATTCACATTTTTTGGGGCGTTTCGGTAAACTGTCCCTCATGTAAACCCCTCTAAAGTTAGGAATCTTTAATAACCTCGCGTATTTGATTAAATCGTAATTTGTTAGCGGTTTTACAGGTATCGAGATGCTTTTTTTTTCGTTCGCCTTTTTCTCCCCTTACCTGCACCTCTCTTACTACCCGCACCATCCTTCCTATAAGGCCTAAGATACAACCCTCTGCCCCGAGGACGTTTAACGGGGCGTTTCTTTTTACGGCCTCCCCCCAATTTTGATTTTGCTTTCATGGCCGTGGTGACTGCCCAAGCAGCGGCTTTCTCACCAACACTGGCGTTACTAGACTTGAATCTTTGCCAAGCGCGTTCCGCCAACTCTTTGTCAGCTTGCCTTCGCCGCTCGCTGTCGGAATACCGCGAGTATGCTATGTCGTGGACCTTACAGGCCTCGTCCAAACCGTTTATTCCTTTGTCTCCTCTTGCCAATCTCTCTTTTAATCTCGTGCCAGGACCGCAAAATTGATATCCTCCAGGCAAATGTAATTCAACAGGTAGGAGGTCTATGGCCTTATTAAGAACGGAGGAGACAATACCTCCACCTCGTACGACCGCTAGCTTACGTCTGAGAGGTTTCCTTCTGTTTTTAGCCATTTATTGTAAATATCTAATAACCTCGTAGAGTTTATTTAGTAGTGACTCACGTATACACGGGATATTTAAAACTTCAAAAATGTCAGGCACCGTACGAGACACAGCGTTTGTGTACTCACTGTATTCTAACGAGCCACTGGATGTGGTAAAGTAAATCATCCCGTTTATATATCTAAAGGCACCGCTACAGTGGGCTGGGATACCGTAAAGCGTAGACGAGACCATACCCATAAAAACACCCGTATAATTACACTCGTTTATTTCAATCAGATACCAATCGTCAATAATCATGTAGCTCTTCCCCGTGTTAGTTGCAAAGGCCGCGTTAACTTTATGTACCATTCTACCGGCTATGGTATTGACATTATACATTGTAATCAAGGACAGTGAAGGGTATCTAAATAAAAACACCTCACTGTCAGTAAATAACGCGATTTCACCGTTAGGCCGTTGGTAAATGGCCGATATTTCAGTAAAATTTCGTGGTAAGAATTTGAGCCAGTGTGATATTCTTCTTGGTCGTGTTAAATCCTCAGGAATCCTATCTGCAGGGTTTAGACTAATAATCCATACATAATCCCTAAAGAAAGCAAATATCCTTTTGTTCACAATAACGTACGTATCAATTTGACCTTTTAATTCACAAATATCGCGTTTTTCAAATATTTCGGGTGGTGTTACGGCTGTAGTTGTTGTTGTTGTTGTTGTTGTTGTTGTACTGCTAGGCGTTGTAACGGTAGTGGGTGTGGCTGCTGTTGTATTTATTTTTGGAATGGTTGCAAATGTTTTAGTGGGCTTGCCGTAAAGATACTCCATAGCGAGTCTGTCATCGTTGCTTAGCTCGTATTCGTTCAAGTCAACAATCCCTGTAGGATCCCTGTTAAAAGGAAACATTACTGATTTATCATCACCTGAATGATCCAAACCAAGGGTATGTCCAATCTCATGAACCAAAGTTAAAAAGAACGAAATGTTTCCATAGCGTGGTAAATTCATAGTAAAATCCCAATTTTCTTCCGAATCGAAGTGGATGTCTGTAGAAGCATACCCCGTATTGGGGAGATAGCCGTGGGCGAGAACTAACCCAGGACCGTCAAAGTCATAGGGGCAGGTATCGTGTCTAGAATAAAACACATGTTGTCTACCCGTAGAAAATGATATAATTATTGTTGGATTATTTATATCCTTTTTAAATGTTAAATTCGCGTGTTTGGCCCATACATCAAAAGCTTTCTGTATCAGGTCGGGGTGCTGTGGTGTTCCGTATTGGTACCACGTTATTACTGATGTATTCCACTTTCTATTGGGTAAAGCCGAGAACGGTAGTATATTGTCTCGGTGACCGCACCGAGGCGTGGACATGAGGGCCAAAGTATCGTTATCAAACACCCCCGTTGGTTCAAGACGAAAGTACTCTTGAAATTGTCTTACTGCAGAAGTAATGTTTTGTGTCAAAGCGTTTTTTTCCAAATACCCGTAATAAGTCAAAAAATCTATCGACTTGTTGCACGAGGCAAGAGGCAGAAAAAACAATAAAACAACCCGCATGTTGAACGGCTCGGCGAAGACTAATTAGTGTTTGCCAGTTAATGTGTTTTTAAACCGGATCCCGTCCTGAGGAAACTGGGGAAAGGGTCCGTGTCTATAATTTCCTCTTCATCATCATCTTTATTACGGAATTGTCGTGTATTTTCATCTAAAAAGTATTTATTTACAACATTTAATTTTACCCACGTGTCCTTGTCTGTCTGTATTGGAGCTCCTAAGGTATTGTAAATGTCAAATAGAACTTTACCCAATAGTCTTACAATATAATTTAAGTTAAGTACGTCTTGAAAATCTGTCGGATCCGACAGATTTTTTATTTGCTTTGACTGACAATCATAAAAAGTGTTATCTACGAGCTTTAAGGCTGATTTTGATGATTCTTTTAACATCCGCAAGTTTACAGCATCATACTCTTGTTCGGCATCCCGTACGTCTCTTAGTATTTTGTTTCCTATAATATAATGTTCTCCTGTAAAAGGAATACATTTGTAGTCTACGTAATATTTTGTAGCGGCGTCGTCGGAATTTTGTGGTACTTTTACATGTCGAATAACACATTTATTAGCGTCAAAATACTCTTTTTTTTCCTCTAAAATCAAGGCATTGTCAGACATAAACTTTTTTGTCACCGCGTCGTTATCGTCTGCAGGTCTTTTTAGATTACATAACCGTTTATTTTGAATATCGTAGTCACCGTCGGGCGTTAAATTAAAACCCTCTCCCTTGGGGCCCTTGACGGCCTCACCTCGGGATTTTCGGCTACTACGTCCAAACTTGTCAATGGTCATTTTAGTAATGCTTTAAATCTACTGTTGCCAGCTCCTTTTATAAAGCCGGCCTCTCTCAGTTCCTCCACGATACTTAGTATTTCATTGCTATGTACTCTGTTTCCACTCTCTGTTGACATAGCAATGTGTCGCAACCGATCCACTAATTCATTGGCGTCATCCCAATGTATTATATCACGAGATCTTGCATTCTTCCACGCTAGACCCTTACCCGCTTTGGCCGGGAATAGGTCTTTAATAATTCTTCTGTACTTTAGGTTGTTGTCCCTTCTAATTGCATTGTGGAATCTGTAACCTTTCTTGTGAGCGTTGGTGGCGATAATAATACTCTTATAGGTATTAAGATCGTCTTTATTGTATATATCCTCGTCAGGGGTTCTCTTAAATATGAGCTCATACAAGCCTTCAGTAGGACTATATCTTGTGTTGTTTATTAGAATAGTTCCATCGTTGTCAAAGTCTAACACCTTATCTCCCATCATTAAAGTACTGCCTTCGTATCTAGGGCCATAATCGTGGTCAATAACTCGGACCTTACCGCTAGCATCCTTTAAAAGCATTGTCATATATCTCACTGTCATGGGGTTACTAAACTGGTTTTCGATATATTGGGACGCTGTTTCCAGTCCCGTAGGGGTTGATACAATTTGCTTTAACCCGCTGGTTTCAGGTGTAGAGACACTC